>CABFWO010000234.1:135327-178693 GCA_902155825.1 Timema genevievae | reverse complement strand
ACTTTACCACATTCCGTACTTTCAATCAAGCTTTGTTCACGTTACTCAAGTTGGCCCGCCCCATTGCCATAACATAATTTTTTTGTTTGTTCAATCGTTTGTGCTCTAATTGCCCAAAAATGAACATTTGTGCTTTAAAATTAGGCGTTCTATATAACATTTAATGTGGCGGGGCAACTTGAGTTACGTGCTTTGTTCTACCTAAACAAGAAATCAGGTAGAGAAACGGTGTCTTCAAGTTTAAAAAACCAAAAGGTAATGTTTTTTTTTCTCAGAATTATGATGTTTGAATAGCTTTTCTTATTGAAAGTAAGAATTTTTCTGTTCACTAAAAACGAAGTTAAAGGTTCATCATAAACGAGTTTTTAACACACATTGAAATGTATGTGGGTTGGGACCAATGAATTACTTTCACTGTAGCCGAATGTTTACTACAACCGAGTTCACTAAAACCAGAGTTGACTGTACATACATTTGATTATAATTCAGAAACTTATAAGTTTTATAAAACTATATTTCAAATAAAACATTTTTATATTTAATAGTACTACAACTTTACAAAGATAAGCTATTTAATATCTTAAATAGTTGCGGAGAAATGATGAGAATTGGAAAATTTACCTCACGCAAGGTACCCTCAAAGTCAGTTTCATGAGAAAATGAGAATCGCCATCTTGTTAATGATGATAAATAACGTTCAGATATAAAATTTAATCAAAATCGTTAGAGCTAATTTTGAGAAATCCGATTTTTTTCTCTTTCTGTTTTCCGTAAAGTACCCTTAATTTTAAGGTTAGATAGGCTTATCTAATTTTAAAATCCCTTGGGGCAGCCCTATGAAAACCATAGATACCAAGTTTTATCCCAATCGGTAAAATAGCTTAGGCTCTAGTCAGAGGTACAGACAAACAGACAGACAGAAATTTAAAAAACACTTTTTTAGATTCGGGGTTTCATGAAACGTCAATATTCATCAAAATCTCGAGTTATATTTTTTTAACGATCACAATACTTTCTCTACCTGTAAGATGGCAATAAAGTAAAACAATTGAGCGAGAGTGATTGTCTGTTGATATTTACAAGCCACTCGTTGACAAGGAAATTTATAAATAAGATGTGTACATTAAATGTTAATATATTTGAATTTTTACAACGTAAAAAATCAATTGTAACCACAATGACATTGGGGTTTTTCGACACTGCTTAGCTCGCTTATTAGGTAGCGGGATGGTATAAATCTTTATGGTTATTCTTAAAGATAAGAAGTACAAGGGAAGAAGTTCCATCTTGATCAGATGAGTACTTTTGAAGTTTATTGGAGAAAAACATAATAAAATAGAACGTACATATAAATTTATAGTTTTATTTCATGTATTGATTAAGTTTAACATGAAAACTCATCATTAACGAGAATATTCTTTAGTTCAATTTTATTTATAACAAGATATTTGCAAACTATGCCACGTGTGAGAAGATAAAAGTCCGTCATTATATCAGTGAAAAATATATTAGGAATGGTAATAAAATAATCATTTTAATGTGCAAATTAACTCACCGATCTGAAGTCACTAAGACCATATTATGGATTTAAAGTTTTTTCCTTCAATTTTCAACTTTTTTTAACCAAAGTACAATTTGAAAATACGTATATTTAAATTTACTTGGTAATGGAATATCATTTAAAGTCAATAATAGCTAATATACGTAGGTTCATAAACGGAACCTAGGTAAAGTTGTCTGTCCCGCAGATACCATTCCACACCGTAGTCTGTGCCTGCATCATCTGGTAGACATCCTATACCACGTGGGATTTCTACCAGATGGTGCAGGCAGCACTAACCAGCCAACGAGCTGAGTGCATGCCCAGCTGTGGATGTATCAAAACCAACCTATTATGAATTTCTATGAGAGCGCGCGCTAGGTACTACACGTTTGCTGAAAAACTATTTTAACATGCCACTACCAAAACAGGACCAACGGATTTACTTCCCCTTCAAAAGTATTTGTACTACTCAATTTTATTACTAAAAGAAAACTCTATCGAACTCTGTCGGATTAGAGCGGGTCCTGAGGAGAGAACTTTATCGCTAGACCAAAGGAGTACTTATGTAGCTCTAATATTTATTCACAGTCCACATCTTGGAAAGTTTCCCCACCAAACTCGCCCACAAGTGTGAAGTCAATATGATCCCCTTTAGAGCTGAGTTAACCAAGTGGCTTGGTTAAGTAATGAAGGCATCTCATTGAAATTTCAGCCCCGGGTACGTAATCCTAACTTCTGTTTATCTTGATCGTTACTGGGATGTCTAGAAAGGTGAGAACTGTGCGAGGCTTGTGAACAAATTCATTTGATTTACTAGTACACTATTCAGCTTCATGATGCCGCGGTCGAGAGCGTTGGAACAGTTTTATAGGGTTTGTAAGCGAAAAAAATTTTTGAATGTAAATATTATGAGATAAAAAGGTAATTATTTTTACTTTCCTAAGCGAGAGAAGTATTGTGATCATACAAAAAAAAATAAAAAAAAGCTCGAGATTTTGAAAAAAACGAAAGCAGTGATTTTTGTGATACCGCCTGACTGTACCTCGGTTTAGAACCGAAACAATTTTACCGATTTGGCTAAACCTTGGTATTTTGGATTTTTATAAGGTTCCTCTGAGGAGTTTTTGGAATTATATATTCACCCATTGAGTTAAGGGTGGTTTACTTAAGGGCAAATGAGCAAAAAAATGATTCTCTCAAAATCCATTCAAACGAGTTTAGTTAAATTTTGTGTATCTAGGCATTGTTTAAAATTAAATACAAAATGACATTTCTCATTCTTAAATGAAAATAACTTTGGGGGTGCTTACCATTAGCAGAAAATTCCGATTATGACATCTGAGGGGATTTTTGATTTAATCCTGATGAGTAGCATTTAGGATAATTTGTTTGAATACGAAAATTTGTTTTTCCTTAGTAAAGGGATAAGGCAGAATCCAAGAATGAAATAAGATCTCCGCAACTAATTTTTATAAGAAATAACCATTAATTGGAAAGTTCAATTATTACTAGAAGGTTAAAATATTTTATTTAAAATGTATTTCTATAAAGCCAATAATTCCTGAGCTATAAAAATATTGAGAGAATTAATGAGTTTAAATATTTAGGAACAATTTTATTTAGTAATAACGAAATAAGATTGGAAATTAGGGAATAAAATACAGTCGGCGAATGCATGCTACTCCTAGGTCAGTAGGTTGTTGAAATCTCGCCTCCTGTCAAGGAATGTAAAACTCAAAATATACAAAACAATAACTCTCACCGGATTTTCTTTATGGCTGTGAAACGTAGTCTCGTACTTTACATGACGAAAATAAATTAGTGTGTTCGAAATACAAGGTGTTTAGGAAGATATTTGGTCCAAAAAGGGATGAGGCTACTGGAGAGTGGAGGAGGTTACATAATTATGAGATGAATACTCTTTACTCATTACTGGATCTTGTTAGGGCTTATTCAAGTCTCGTAGATTACGGTGGGCAGGGCATGCTGTGGGAACGGGAGATTCTAGACCCTATGTATTCTGAACACTTTACTGTGAAATAATTTATATAATAAGCCTGTTGTGCCTCACTGTTCAGTCTCTTTCCTCCGCACTTGCACAGGCCGCGCCACCCACCCTCTCTACTGCTTGGACCGCTCCACAGTCCATGTTCTCTAAGCCATCCGTGACGAGCTCACCTCTATACTCAGCGCCAAAGAGAACTCCTGTCTCTATTGGCTCGCGAGATGAGCACTGACTCTCAAGTTGGCACGCACCAATGGGAAGCCCCTGTTTCTCCCATTGGACAAGGCCAGGCAGCAGTGGAGGGTATTTAATACGGTGATTCCTCGGTCAGGCAGGTCAGTCAGCCTTGGCCAATCAGTGGTGACCCATCCAGGTACGCCACCTATACGAAAGAGCTTTTAAATCGTCTTATGTTACGAAAGAGAAATATTGTTTAACCCCCCCTCTCTCTCTCTCCACCATCACCCTACCACCCACCGTGACATACGTTGCCGGGACTTCCTCATGTTCCACCACGACTCACGTTGCCAGAACATCCTTCTGTTCCACCACGACTAACGTTGCCGGAACATCCTTCCGTTCCACCGCGGCTAACGTTGCCGGAACATCCTTCCGTTCCACCACGACTAACGTTGTCGGAACACTCTCGCTGACATTTTTCCTACCTCTATCTACACGTGTCTGACCACGACGTATCCGTCGTCGTGACATCAACTGACATCAACCAGTTACCACCGAAGTCGAAGGGATGGATAACAAGCCCTCACTCGACTTTCTAGATAAAAGTTTACTCGTGAAAGTCTTTCAACGTTACATAAATATTTATCTTTCGGTGTATTATCTGAATCAAAACGTGTATTTTCCCCCTTCACGCCCCGATGAGAACCTTAAAACAACCACTCTCCAAGCTCTCTTTTAACTATTCATTTCACCAAATCACTCAAATACGAATTGAGTTATTATTTTTAACCATTATTATATAGTCATATATGATATAACCATTATTTACCGAGTCACAAATATACACAAATCATGGTTTCCATGGTGATGTAAACAAAGAATGATTGTACAGATGAGCCACTGCCCAAACAGAAGGAAAATACGGAGAATTGGGATTTAGTTTAGGCTACTATTTTTGGCGACATCCTGGATCCCTAACCTTTACATCAGTGCTCGTTTGTCAAAATAGGTTAAATTATTTTGTGGAAGTTTCAACTACCGGAAATGGGCTTATAAAATTACATATCCATTATATATATATATAGTTCTAAGGAGAGTGAGAGAGTAAGAAAATGTGATAGTGAGTGGCGAAATGATGAGTGTGTGTTTGAGAAAGTGAACGTGAAAGAGTTAGTATTTATAGAAAGTGTACCCTCTTTGCATGTAGGCTGTGAAAATACATTTTGGAAAATAATCCTAAGTACACCCGACCAAAATTTGAAGCTCGATCTCCTAGTCATCAGCAGTCTAGTCTACGCTTTAGACCATGCGGCCACCGAAGCGGGTCACAAAACAAGACATTGAAATACTATCTACTCAAAATAAAGTGGTAACATGGAAGAATAATAATTGACCACTATTTGTATTGAAATATATATTGAAAAAAAAATTAATACCAAAACTTAGACATAGTCATAAGATAGATGGGATACATAGCATATTACTTTGAAATTTTATAGACAAACACGAAAAATTAAGTAGTAACAGGAAACATTACTGAATTAATTGGTATTGCGATACTATTTGAAAAAATTAAATTAAAATGCCTATCTAAACACTTTTCAAGATAATTCTATCAATTTTTAAATTACAATACATACCAAAACATATTTAAACAATTGTATCAATTTTAATTAATTTTATAATTCACGCGCAAACCAAACGTAGGAAATATTTGCTCAAAATTTACTACTTTACTTAACTTTTTAACTAACATATTATAGTCAATATTGTTGATTTAAATGAGAATTAATGATATAAACATTCCAATAAATGTTTCCCCGGCCCAATAAATTGATTCCTTCAATCAAATAATGCAGGTAAAAGATGTGCTAGGACCATCTGTAACGTCCATTTTGTAATCAGAAGTAAATATTCAAAATAAAAAATAATAAAGTTAACAAAATTATATATTTCTAAGATCATTGGGTTGTTTGGTGTATAGTTTTTTGCCATAATTTTTATATTTGTTGCGCCGTCCAACCTAATTAAGAGTTGAGTTATTATGTTTAACCAAAGATAAATATTTTATTTGCAGAATGAGTTATTTCTAATCAAGGATAAATATTTTATTTATATATCTATAAAATCATGCACAAATCATGGTTTCCATGGTCGTACACACAAAGAAAGATAAGATGAGTATTAGCTGGGGAAATAGGGTTTTTGTTGGAAACTACTATATTTGGCGACATTCTGAACGCCTACGGTAATCTTAAAAATGAGTGGTCGTTTGTCAAGATCTGTTGAGTAAATTTCACGCCATTTCAAATAACGCAAAAGGGCTAGTTAAATTATACATAAGATCAACGGCAAATATTTAAAGACAAAGAAGAAGAATAAAATCAACAATGCAAACCAAAAGTATATTTTTAACCTAATCTAATTAATTTGTTTGATAAAATATATTCCAATAATTTCCGTAATCTTTTTAACTATTTTACCATGCCACTAAAGTAAGAGTTAAATTGGTATTATTTGTAATCAGAAATAAGTATTTTGTTCACGTACATAAACTTATGCATAAACCAGGTTTTACAAGATCATATAAACAAAAAGTGAGTGAAAGGTGAAAATTATATTGGAAAATCAGATTTTAGCTGGAAACTATTATTTTTCCCAATATCATGGACTCATAACCCTTAAAATTAAAATTAGTTTGTCAAATGTTTAGCCATTTCCTCGTAGTTTTTACTACTGTACCGGAAACTGTCTTATTTATAGACTATCTGGTGTGTATATATTTTTTTGGAGATCTTTGAACGAAATTGATTGCTAAGCTCATTGGTGGAACGAGATGTTCCCTTTCCCTCAATATTTCTGTAACAGTGTATATTATATTTGTTCTTTGATGGAATGTTTCTATTATAATGTATATTAATTTTTTCAAAAAACACTTTGAGTTTTTTTAACGTCTATCTTTTAAGATAGAAAAAGAAAGCTGTCCGGTACTTGTATCATTTATTTAAAATTAATATAAATCCGTTGTTAGTAAACACTTGACAAAATATGTTGCAAAACGAGACAAATTGTCCATTAAAAGTATATTTTTCTCCGTCGCACGGGTCCGAAGCAAGGCAGGTTAAGGAAACGGCCGATATTTCAACAGAATACTGAACTAAAGTTCAACTGGAATCTTTTTTACGGGGTGAGATTGATTGCATCGTTTAGATCGCTCTCCTACCAGCTTCGTGGCTTCATGGGGCGTGTTTTGAAATTAAGATTAGAGTATTTAAATATATATTTAGTTTAAGGGAATAAATATTATTATTGGTATTAGTAGAAAGTGCTGAAACACATACACAAACTTATGTTACGAATCTCGACAAATATGTTTTATGTAAAAGAGGTACCATAAATAAACAGAGCATCAAACCCGATTATTTGACAATAAAAACCGTTACCGATATTTATTTTTTTATTCTCTTTTTATCTAGGTATTCAATGATGTGAACGGTTGAAATGTAATAAAGTTTTATGTGTAAAGTGGGTTCTTTCTCCCACGGTCATAAGACATTTGTCAGGAGGTTTTTCCGTCTCTTTCCAAATGCAAGTCACCAACCTCTCGACAGCAATTTGGTTTAATACCAACCTTTCAAACTCAACTTGCAGGCACTTAATGATACGCCCTGAGGACTGCTTGACTTAACTCAAAGAATGGTTCGAGAGGGGGACCAAGAATTCATATTAAGAACGTTTCAATACAAAAATCCTCTTTATATTTTCAACAAAGCAATTAAATTGTGTCCATTAAAAGAAAAAATAAGAATTAAAATAATGGAGTTCTTATCGTAGATTCCAAGTTTCTTCTCTTTGCCTAATGAGTTCTTACGTTTTTGAAAGCATTTACATTAGTAAAAAAACTAATGATGCTAAACGAAATTAAGATTTAAAAAAAATCATTGGTACGTTTTACTTTTATCAATATTTTTTTCTCTTTAAACTTTACCATGAGATTTTATTAAAGTAGAATTGTTTAATTTGAACTTTTCTCTTGGTCCCTTGAAGTTTATACTAAAACAATGTTAAGAAATCACATGCAATTCAAAATTATTTTGTTTAGTTCGAAGTAGAATTGCCTCGAAGACAAAAAATCGTCTGAAATAAATATCGCGTGGGAATCACGTTTACTAGTCGACTGTTGCTGCGAAGATAGTATACGCTCTCTACGTTCAGGGACACTTATGATGATTTTGTGAACTGGGCGAGAACTTAGCAGTTTGCGGTGAACTTACAGATGCAGACATTTTGGCAGAGGTAGTTCACAATATAGATGGCAGTGCACCTTCATATTAAGAAGGGGAACCGGTTGAACTTTCAGAGAAGTCAATCCCAACATCTACACAGGCTATGGACTACGTCAAGGAGTTGAGGCGGTTTGTTGAAGGACAAATTAAATGTAAGCCTCTCAATTCTTCAGGCACTGAATAAACTAGCAGAGTTTCTCCAACTCAGAGTATTAACTCCAAAAAGCAATCCAAAATTTCTAGTTAAAAATACAAACTGTAAATACATATTGTTACATACATACTGTACATATTGCTATGGGAAATCTAATAATACAATTATACGTATTCACTACTGTATTTTACTTCACTAAATTGATGTTTGAAGTTATTTTCGCAAGCCAAAATAAAAACTTGCCTTGTTCAAATTTTTCTAGTGGTCCCTTCAGTTTAGCCAGGTTCGACTGTATATGAAATTAAAGTTAGAATTCAATTTACAGATAATGCAATAATAATTTGAGTATTTTGTAATCGTTAATCTTGCTCCTATATAAACATGAAAACACCAAATTGTTGCCCGCCCCTGAATGTATGCATTGGCAATTCTTATTCTACAACATACAATATATTTCTTTTCAATAAAGGTTGTTTAGTCAAGCTTAAACAGCTATACCTTTATTTTTTTTAGTACAGTTTAGTGGTGTTTTATAAATTACTAACACGATTTAAATAAAGTTGTATTATAGCCAGTCTCTCTGTAAAACTGGTGTTGAATATTGATCCCAGTTACGTCTCGTTTATTCATAAAAACATGTTAGGAGATTCAATTTAAGGATGAGGCTAAGTTTTAGTAAACTAATCAGCATTTTGAGAGAAACCTACCTCCCGGATCAAACACCATCCTTTTGGCAAGTATGCCAGTCCAAACCTAGCGAATACTCGCATCGGTGGACACACGGTTTAATCGTAGGTCTCATCTAGGCTGATTTTGTCAGTTACGGGTGGGTCAGGGTTCGACTCTCAAACGTGTAAACGCGGAATGTTTCTTCATTTTTAAAAAAGCGTTCTAGTCTGCCTCCATGGAAATGAGAGTAGGTTATGTTTTAACTCATTGCTTCTTTATCCCTTATCCAATTAAGTTGGTTAAAGAATAAGGATAGCTAGGATGGGCAGTAAGAACCAGCGGGGAAGAACGAGCAGAATTACATTTAAGTGTTTAACATGATCATGTTTTTTATGATCAATCAGTTATATTTTCTAGAAAAGAAAAATTGTATTTGTAAAGAAAACACACACACAGATATATCTATACTAATTACGCCCATGCGCTAGAAATGGAAATAAAGTTCAGAGAAAACCCATTAAAATTTTAGTGTAAGGAAAGTTAATGCTATTTATGCTAAAACAACCCAAGTACACTCGGCCGGAATTTTGAATGAACTCCCACCTACCCACCAACGGTGAACTAATCTAAGTGAGCTTTCATTTAGACCAGGCGCATCGAGAAAAATCAAGGTAAGGAATATATCACTAGAACATTAGAGACATGGGATTTTTAATTTCTCTTGAATCCAAGCTTAATGTCAGTACTTAAGGTTTGATTTACAAATGTGAGTTTTGTTGCGATTCTATTTCACGTAATTGTAATATTACATGACAAAGAATGGGTTTTCAAAATAATTTGGATAATGGAACCAAATCTGAGGTTCCGTGACTGGTTGATGACGCTTCGCTAACCGCAGTTCGGAATGAGATATTTAGTCTTCTCGGTCGCGACGCATGTTTTACCATTACGATGGAAACAATGCAGTTTGTTTAGGGGTGGCTTCGTCCGTTCCCACCGAGGGAGCCTATGTGAGTAGAATGTGGTTTCCTTTGCACTTCAAGTTTAGTTATATAACTACCAAAAATAAAAATTAACTTTAAGGTTTCAAAAGGAAGTGAAATTCAATATTAATTATCATTAATGGAAGATTATGTGTGCGAGTTACTGAGAAAAGAGAGTTATTATAAGAATATAACACGTGTTCTATGGTGAATTCATATCAACCCAAGCGCAACATTTTAACACACATGGTTATATATTGATTTGATAAATAGGCCTAAAAACAATCGTTATTGTTACAGTTAACATTTGTAAAACCACTGAAAAATGTTATATTTAAATAAGCTGAACCAGTCTTTTGGGGTAAGACTATTGTTATTTTAACAGTACCAATACATCGTGGATGCCATGCCATTTGGAGAAAATAACAGCACTTTCCTGGGTTTATTCCAACACACATGGGCTTGCAACACTAAGCATGGACTATTTCTATTACTACTATTAAACGTGATGATGTCACTACTGTGACACGTTGACGTAATTCCATTCTCGTGCTGTAAACACATACGTCCGTGCAAACCATTACACGTCATGTAATAATCCCAGTAAATATTCATGATCACCGTTTACCAGTCAGGACTGGACAGACATACGTAGTTCCGTGTAGAACCAGTACATTTCTTTTAGGGTGTCCACCTATGGGAGTCTTATTAGATTAAATTAACAGAAAACAAAGTTTAACTATAATGATTTTAAAACTCCATAACACCATGTTTGATGTGTAAGTATTGAAGGAGTGTGTGTGTGTGTGTGTGTGTGCTCGTTCACTCACGAGATATGGGCGAGGTCTTTTCATCAAGGCGACGAAACGACATCAGAGAGTCGAACGGTGCTGGGTCAAAAGGGGCCGAGAGACATACGCGTGCCCTAAAAAAAAATCTATACCCACCATCTTTTTAGACACGCGTTTCGAGTAGCCCATTTTACTTTCAGCAGCTATTTGAGGGTCTGGAGGGTGAACGTCAACCAACATCTATCATCGTTTCACCCTCCCTCCAGACAACATACTTTCCATGAGGTAGCGACGTACACAATCATCTTACTGGGCGGGGCATTCCCCACTTCTCTTCTTCACAAAACTACTTGAATTGAAAAGATGGCGTGAAAAATAGCGCTTTATGATGACAGCCATAAGAGGGAAAATCCCGTGGTTTTTTTTTGAGCGGCACAATCCTTCAACTTCTGCTATGTAACAGGCAGTGCAGTCATATTTTCAGGAACGATAATAAATAGGATCTCTCAAATCCAGTCAAGCTATATAAAACATTATAATTTCATATTTTTTTCAACGAAGGTTCTGTGATTTAGTGAAATACAAAAGCAGAGACCTTGATACATCAAAGTTATTTTAATTTGATTTTGAAGAAGGGAGTATAGTTGGGTGGACTGGGACAGATGTGGACAAAGCAACGCTAACCAAGTGCCAACGGGGAAGTGGGACGCATGAGCTTTTGACTTCCTGTACCCAATAGCGCCGAGTCTTCATACATTATCCAATAACTTAGGTCGTAGTAGATATATGAACTGGATTGAAGTAAAGAGGACTATATCATAGAACCGAAATTGTGTTTAAAACTGGACAGTATGAGCTTGACGGAGAAAGGTACATCTAGTACATCTACTCGAGTCAGCACGATTAGTTCTTCAGTCCATTTTGTATTCTATACAATTATATTTAAAGCTTGCAGCTATGCCTTCCAAATTCACCAGTATTCCAGTTTTTAGTAACATGCCCCGTTTTCTAGGTGTGTGGGAACCCTAGTATTGTACTATGATTATGTGGACTGGAGTAAAATATATTATGTTGCTTAAAGGATCTTAACGCAATGAATTATTTTTCTCGATTAGAGAATGTACAAACATAAATTAACGGCTAGTAATATGAGTAGGCTTCAAATCACTCTTACCTAAATATTCTCGAGCTATGTGGATTGGAATTCAAACTAACGAATGTCAGAGATGTCGGAAGTTGAGAGATAAAAAAACTCTTCCTTAACCAAGGAAGAAGTCGATTAAATGGAAGATTAACTTTTTTAAAATATAGTTTGTTACTCGTTTAAACGATAGGGCCTAGTGCAGTTATTAACGGGGTGGTTGGGTAAAAGTAGACTATTTAATTTTTTTAATGACCCTACTTCTAACCAAATTCTACGCCAAATTGAATAGTTTATGAAAATTTTTATAATAAATGATTGAATTTTGAAATCAGTGTGGATAGATAAAATAAAATACTTTAGAATCGAGGTGTCAACACTGTAAATAAATATTGAATTGTATGAGACTGCGTTTGTGAGGCGAGATCTTTATGTTTTTTTGAGAGTTAAAAATTATTAATTTAAAGAAAAGTGATAAAACCATTTATGACAAGTGAGCCTTTTTCCAGGTGGGAGAAAATCCGAGGTTGGTTAGCCAGTGCTTACTAACCTCTTTATAACATCTTAAGCAAGTTTCACATTACGAGGCCACTCACGCTCACACTCTCACTCTCGTCATGCTCACGCTCATGGGATGCAACGAGTTATTCACACTGCGACACCCACGTAAGAGAAATATTTTCAAGATTTTTCATATCAGAAGCAGGCTCAGTTCCCTGGCAACACAATATTATTTAAATTTGTAGGTTTAAAATTATTGTATTTTTTAAGATGATAAAATAAAAGTTGAAACTTACCCGTTTTGTTTAAAGTCTGTCCTATTTCCTTCCATAACTTATTTTTGCTAACATCATCACTATAAAATTTGTTTGTCAAGTTGTATAGTTCAGGTTTTGGTACGCACAAGTTCAATCAATTTTTCGTCCATGTGGTCCATGTTTGTTCGAAGGGTTGAAAACAAAGTGGAGCTTGGGACTATCCTGTGCATGCGATGTTTACAATAGGGCTCTATTCGGGCTACGATCTAAATATTCTCGACAAGGATCGTGGTGGTCATTATGAGTGCGTGTGGGCGTGGCATTCCCTAGAGTGTAAACACTCCAATTTGATTCACATTGTACGATATTTGAGCGTAGCCTGAGCTCTGTGTGAGTGGAGCGTGAGTTTCCCCATAGTGTGAAACAACCTTTAATGTACTAACAATAGCTGGATACGGACCAAGTGTTTAAGCTAACATTTTCCATATATATAATTTTTAAGCTCGCAGGTTAGCGAAAACAATTTACCTTTAGTAAGTTTCGGTTTAATTTGATTATCTAAAGAAACCTGTATTGAATGAAAATTATAATTTAGTAACAAGCCCAGACAAACGAGAATGAAATATAGGATACTAAGATAAAATAAAAGGGCGTATCTACGTTTCAATCTGCAATTAGCATAACAAAACATAGGCTAATTAGCGCTTCAACCTGCATTGTACTAACCAAATTTCAATGTGTTAATTAATGTGACGTCATGTACAGGACCAAGCACCAAGTAGCGTGTTTTATAATATTATAAAACTGCGAGCGCCAATCGAGTGGTCTTGATTCATCCCAAGGCTGCGCGCAATTCAATTAATTTATGTTAAGGATATAATTTGGTATTAAAAATTAAAGGGGAAATAAAATACCTTTAAGAACGTGAACATAAATTGAAAACAAACAAATGTGGTTTCAAATTAAAAATGGAAATGCTAACCACTTAGCAAATTTGAGAGAGTAAATAAATACAAACTAATCCGCTTGATAAAATGTCAGTACGGGCAATGTTTTGTTTAGTTCTGTAGTACCGCCTTTAACTACTCTAAAGCATTCAGTTCAAGATACGGGGTCAATGGTAGAGGCGAAGCAGTAGGGTGATTGAAAACACATCTGGATTAATCTCGGTAGTGTTTAGGGCTGTACGCAACTAAGTGTGAGTGGATGCGTAGTCAGGGTTCCAACAGTATTTGTAAACAAATTCTCCCAGACTTTTCCCTGACTATTTTCCCAAGTTCCCTGACCAACTTCTCACAAAATTTCCACTATAATTTTATGGTACTATTCATGTGTGAATATTAATTTAGTTACATTTATTTCGGGCTCCTCCTCCCCTACAGCTGACCTTGCCTCACCTCTCATGGAAGAATAAGAACGCAGACGTCTTGCCAATCAGTTCAGGGAAAATGATGGAAAAATAACAAAATATATCAGATCCAATCAAAAAGGAAAAGCTGAAATCCATATGCAATTGTTTTGCAGAAAACTAGTTTACACTTCAGGAATGGATCACAGGCTGCTATTTTCAGTATCCCTACAGGTTTTGTTTTAGGAAGCTTTTCTTCTTTGTGAAACTTAACACTGTGGTCCAAAATTTGTAATGCCTTTTGAAAGAACATTGCATTCTCTAATCACTGTACACCAGAGGACTTCAAAGGAAAAGTTGTACACACTGTCAACTGGGTAAACATATGCTTGACAAGCTGTAGAGTCAGTGAATAGATAGTACGTGTGACACAATAAGCAATTTTTATCCCAATTGATAGGTTCCACTCCTATTCTCAAGGAACCATGAACAACATGAAGCTCACATGTCCCCAGATTTAACAAAATACATACTTCATGGTCTGTGACAGATTTGATGTGTTCCTGAAGAAGCGTTATAAACTTTAGATTGACATTTGGGCCATGCATTGACACTTGTATAAACTTAGAGACTGGAAGAGGAGAAATACTATCAGAGAAATGCTTAAGTAATTCTTCAGCGGTGGTTTTATATATATATATATATATATATATATATATATATATATATATATAAATAAAAAAAACTGCCCAAGCAATGAGTGACAACTTTATGATTTTCCTTGTCCCAGAATCTGAATACAATGTCCATTTTCCCTCGTTGAATAACTTTATTCAATGCCTCATCAAAACAAATTACAAAGTTGTTACATGATTTTAGGTAGTCCAGTAAATCGTTCTGAAAGAATGGAGCCAAGCCATTCACAATGAAATATGCAGCCTTGTCTCCACAAGAGTAAAGGCACTGGCAAAGTAGCACTCGGGGAAACATAAACTGAAAAATTGTACTTAAATTATTGCATGAATTGAAATACATTTTATTGTCAACAACTTGCAAAGCCCAAATGACTTCCGTCTTATTTATATTATCTTCCACAACAAAAGTGTTAGGGTTTCTTCGAGTCACTACACTACTTTCACTTTTGGCAACACCTTCCTTCTGTGGTTTTACAATTTCCGATGAAATTGAAGTGTGACATGATGTAATTTCCCTGACTTTCCTTGACTTATTTTTTTCCCTGACTTTCCTTGACTTATTTTTTCCCCTGACTTTCCAGACCGTAGGGACCCTGGTAGTGAGTGGCATGTTAGCGTGGTCCCAAGCACACTCACTGTCAACCTTAGAGCCTATGACGAAGCAATCAAACCAATGCCACTAAGCCTCCACTTACCCTAAGCGGCGGTGTTCTTGAATAACTATGCTTCTTAATCCCAAAGCTGCATGAAGAATTGTAAGTGCATGTGTTTACTTCTTAAGAAAGAATTCAAGTGCTCTGCACTTGAAGACAAAGGTAATTGACAGTTAACAGAGGGTTCGTGGAGGAAATATATTACTTGTCTTACATAAAAAATAAAGACGGATCAATTCTCCGGGTTGCAAGGAAAAGTCTAACCATTTCTCAAGAAATCCGAAATGGATTCAGGGATTTTTTTTAACAGACGAAAGTAAGGTTCTTTGGCAGAACAATTACTACATTTGCAGGCCTTTAGTAGAATGAGGATTTGTTTCGTTTGGAAGCGAGAATGTGTGCTGCTTTAACTATCTAATCTAGCTCACCAAATATTCTTGACTAATAACAAATATTGCAAATGCATAGTTGTGTACTAAATTTATACCTCTGTGTGTGAAGAACCAACTATCACAAGTTTGTTACTGTCCGATAAGAAATGCGTAAGTTTAAAGGAGAGCCATATCGTAGTCCCAATTTCATCAATTCCGTTTCCTGGTGGATTTTTGTTTACCTTTTTAATAATTCACAACCAAACTGTGGCATTACAAAAGTTAATTTATTTTTTTACTTCAAACTTATTAACATTTAACGCTTATGAAATGTAACGGTATGGGTTATGTTTCTTGTTTTTATTTTTATAGTACTTACAGTTAACATCTGATAAAACCAGCCGATCTCTGTACATTTGGCCTAATCTATATTTAATTGACTATACTTTCTTAGATTTATTGGATAGTGAAAAATAAGCAGTAATTAAGAAATGAAGTACTAAAACCACACAGCATAAGCCTCGTCCAGCGGAGCTTCCAAGAAAAATTAAATGCTAGGAACTAAAAGTTGACGGCAACATTGTGCGTCAATAACAATGTTGACAGCATAACTATGTTTGAATTTTTTTTTTTTCAGTTCAACGCTCAATGACAGGAAACAATTTTTTGTTGTCAGCACGCTTCAACACGAATGTTGTCAATATTTAAAAATGCTGTTTCACGCTTTTGTTGATAACAATGTTACACCGTTATGAACGCGCTTTAACTTCTTTAACGGGGCGGGAAGTTTAAAAAAAAAAAATTTTACTCGGATTTTGTAGAAAAAAAATAGTAACAGATTTTTGGATAGGTCGAAGTTTAAGAACTAGGTTTAAGAATTCCTTGGTCTTCTAAAAATATATTTTATAATTTTTTATTTTTCCAGAATACAAAGCTACGTAACAGTTAAAAAATATTTGTATTTATAAAAGAAAAGTCATATTGAATTGATAATTTTAATACCTATATATAAAAATAAAACCTATTTATAATTAAATAAATCGTGATATTTTTGATTGGTAAAATTTATTATCAGGCTTACCAATATTTAAATGAAACAAAATTCCACGTTTTTTCTGAAGGAGTTCCCAATTTTCCATAAAGTTTACCAATGTGAAATCATGTCATTGGTGTTTAGAAAGCATTAATTTGATCTTGATAGGGAAACTCATACAGTTGTTGTGAGACCCTATTTAAAAGAGGAAAAAAGGGGGAGGGGAGGCTTCAGTGTGAAGATAACATGTGTTCAGATTAGCAAGATTATTTTTTAAGTTAACTCTTTCTATATAAAGACCAACTACAGTGTTTATAATTCGTCATATTATTTCGGTTATTTCCGGAGAGTAGGCTCACGAGTTTTCCCGTGTAGGCCCTGATTAAACCTTCAGGTGATAATATGTTAAAGAGAATGGTCCTACCTTGGGGTGCTCCTTGATTGGCACCAGCACCTTGACTGCAACCCTGATAGGTTTCTCACGGTATATGTCCACGTATTTGCTTTCTTTTGGGATTGGCTTGCCCATCGCCTGGACCTGCGCCACCTCTTTCGTCACCTCTGAAAATAACACACAAAACAACAGATATTAGACATTACAGTAACGTACCTAGAAGGAAATATCACCTCCACGTCAAGCGTATAACATTGTCTAGTTAACTAAATATCTCGTGCTCAAATTAAATTACTCTTTTTAATCCAATCACAAATCCAATTACGAGCAAAATAACGGGTTTACTGTAAACACTTGAGTGTTTGATAGTCAAGATAGAGGAATTTTACCATCATGTATATGAAACTAACCTCCAAGTACGCACAGATAAAACTTGCCTTTGATAATAATTTTAGTTTGCCTCAGTTATTTGAAGCACACCCCGTTTCAGCTATCAATGCACAAAGATTATGATTACAGTTTCAAAACATTATAATATAGATAAGAAATTATAATAATAATAATCGACTTTAATGGCGAAGTTAAGGCTACCACATTTTCTTGCACTTAACCAATACAATTAAAATTAGGTTTAACAAAATAATATTTATAAAAACACACAAAAAAAGAAGCTAAAACACACAAGGATTACGTAATATGAGAGAGCTCGCCGCTACCCCCCACCCCTCTTTCCCACACACACGTCTAACAATTCTCAAGTTCACGAATTAACTTCCACACGAAGATTATTTGCGACTTTTCGCTTGAAACCATCCAATTCTAATTTCTTTACATCATTGGTTAGGGTATTCCATGAACGAGAAGCTGAAACAGTGAAAGAATTTGAGTAATGATTGGAATTATGGAGAGGAATGAATAAAGTTGAGTTTTCTTGTGATCGAGTGTTGAAATTATTATTAGAGTTGAGTGAAGAAAGGTATTGTGGGGAGTTGGAAGTCAATAGTTTCTTTATGATGGTTATTGAGTGTAGAGTTCGTCTTTCTTTAAGTCGTAGCCAAGATAGTCTCTTATAGTATGGGGAAATATGATCACGTGACCGGAGGTCGAATATAAATCTGTTAGGTTTTCATTTATATGTAAACCAAACAACCGGTACAAGTTAAATTGGGCTGTTATTTAAATTTATTTGTTGTACAGATGCGAAACTTATGGTAGATAGCAATTTTTTTTAACCCTATAGCAATAGATTGAGATTTTTTTAGGATTGACATTAAGAGATTGCAGTATTAACCATTTGTATTATATATTCCATAACGCAAGCGAGATTGTGTCATCCTACGATTTAAAGGCTCAGCCTTGTTTAATGTTAAATTGAGTATATTACTGGCATTTAAAAAGTAGTTTATTGAATACAATTTTAAGGGTTCTAGTTACATTTAAACTATGTGCAATGTGGCGCGCATATGTATTTTATTTATATTTAGCTGGCACCCTATAGCGAACAAATCAGACGAACAGAGTTTATTTATTATTGTTGATTTGCATTTCTTTCTTTTTGTATTTGTTTTTATATAAGTTTGTAATAGGTAATAGCATGAATGGAATGTCGAAATAAATGCTAATGATACAGAAAGTGTTTGGAACCGAATAAAGGAGGCCGAGGGATGCTTGTGAGGTAGCGGCTATTGTGCTAGTGGACAGTGTGAATGTGAGAGAGCTGCTATATGCGGATGATGCCGTATTAATGGCTGAGAAGGAAAATTATTTTCAGAATGGATCTTCGTCTAAGTATCTCCAAAACTAAGGTGATAGTTTTTGATAAAGATGGATAAAAAATGATTGTGACATGGAAAACTCTCAAAACAAGTGATTTTTTTTTGTAATTGGGCAGAATGTTCTGTGAAAATAGAAGGCTGGATGGTGAAATCGACAGACGGGAGAATGCATCTAGGAGAGTAGTTGGATGTATGTGGACTATTGCAAAGAATGAAAGAGTAACGAGATCTAAACAGATATGGCAGTATATAAAAGTGAAATACCCATTTTGTTTTACGGATGGGAAGCGTGGGTTTGTCAGGAGAAACAAAAGAGCAAGGCACCTGGAATGAGATATATAATATATGTATGTGAAAAACTCGTTTGAACAGAGTCAGTAATGAATGGGTGCCGGAGGGAGGAATGCGGTTTGAAAGCGAATCCAAAATGTCAATGTGAAAAAAGCGTCTTACGTTGGTTTGGGCATGTTGAATATTTTTTATTTGCTAGTCTAACATAGAAACGCTACTTGCTGTTTTTTACAGTTTGCTGGTTATTCCCCTATTTCCAATAGCTATTTCTACGTGACTGCAGAATTTTGAGAAATTGCTAGCCCTTATCGGTATACACGCTATTTCAGTCGCATTTATTTTATTTTTAACACCAATCTGTTGCTAAGAGCTCGCCCCAGAAAGTTGCACCCCTGTGACCCACGCTATCTCTTTCGCTATACAGTATTGGAAATAATTTATTTGGGTCACATTTCAATGAAATTGTCTCGCTAGAAAATGAACTCATTATATATTTAACGTGAAATAATTTTGTGCAGTAATATTTGTGTAATACCAAATATGTTTAATCTGTGTGTTTTTATAGCTAGTGTATTTAGAGAGATGCGATTGTTTAGGGGAGCTCCTCTCGTCAAAAAATGATTAAGAAGAGAGCTCTCAATTCATGACCATCTTTACCACATCTTCATGAGTATCTCCTGATCAAGACAACATTCAAAGGTAGGCTTCAAAACATTCAACTCTTATATCCTCTAGTTTAAACCGAGTCTGTTTTAGTAAGTGTAACTAAAACTGGTTCTGCGGAAATACACACACTAATTTTTAATATTATTTTCATTTTGACAATCAGATCGCCCAGGCCGGGCATGTTGAGAGATGATGGGTGTAAATCGAGTGACGAGGCAACTATATGAAGGAAGATTGTGTGGATAAAAAGCAAGGGATAGGCTATGTAGGACGTGTCTAAATGGTGTAGAAGAAAGTGTGAGAAGGAGAAACATTAATAGTTTTAAGAATATGATTCAGTGTATGGATGTTGTTGAAGCCAAGGGAGTATGCAAGGTTAGGGAAGTGTTGAGAGAGTTAGTAATTATGAGCTACATGCAAAGTCTCTTGCCTACCCCGTAAAGGAACAGAGTTAATAATATAAACATTAATTCGTAAATGAAACTAAGAGTATTAAAACTAAAGAGATTAATTTAGGTAACCAGTCTAATAATGACAATATTATAAAGCAAGAAAGAAGGTGAGAAAGACAATAAAGCGAATAAAAGAAATGAATAAGTGGTGAAATGATGAAACCCCAATATCTCTCACATTTAATTCTTCTAAACTTTCAACAAGATTTTGAAAGACATTTCTTGGATATAGGATGGGCATTTTTTTAGATTGTTTTAAAAATAGAACCTATATAATACACGCAATAAAACAATGTTAAATACATGAACTAGATTAAGCTAAAACCCTTTGAGTTTCCCAGACAGTTCGGTCATCGTAGTGAGTCTCGCCATCAGACTGTCAAATTTAGTCTGGTTTGACAGTGAAGGGAAGGCCGGGGTTCGAATTATAGCTGAATGTACTAAAGATGTCCTTTCAATATAGGTTTCTCAATCTTCCTACGAGCAAACAAGGATACACTTTTTGTTTCATATCTACCAGCCCAATCACTACTACATTAGCGTAATTAAATAATATTTAATTGGCAATGCAACTTTAGACCATTTAACTTAACTAATGTCAATGATGGCTTTGCTACATTTATTTGTGTAGCTGCTAGAGGTTTCTTTCTGTGACGATCAAACTATAAAAACAGAAGTTATAGAAGAATCGGACACAAAATAAATCAGACAGAGTGTGGAACAGTCTAACTTCCTTTCGGACTGTGAGCTAGACGAACAGAGCATTCCACTGGTAGAGGTATTTAAAAAAAACTAATATGGTTTCAACTTGTTAAAAACCATTTGTGTAGGAAACAATCTAGTACATATTTTTCTAAAAGTTTATTTCACGTGTTTATATATTTGAATCAAAGTTATACCATGATTACATATTACCCCTTTGTTTCTTAAGAGTAGTTTAAAAAAAAAAATATTCCCTATATCAAAATGAGATTCCGCTTACATGGTTGGGACCACGGACAAATTATTCGGTGTGGTCTTATAATGGTTTAGGTCTATGAAGTTACTCTGTAAATTGATCTAGGTAAAAGAACACGCACGCACACACATGTATACACACATACAATATTATGTGTGGGGTTATATTATTGGCCTAAGTTTTGTGTGATATACGACAACATGTTTTATCAAATACATTTACTTTTACATTTGTTAGAGTTCTACAGCTATTGATAGACATGAGTGACGTTACTGTTATCTTGGTCAGCAGTGGCGAGCTCGTGTGTAGAGGGAGTGTTGTCTATTGCTGACTATTAGTGATGTTAGCAAGGCCTTGTGTAGAGGGAGTGTTGTCTATTGCTGACTATTAGTGACGTTAGCGAGGCCTTGTGTTGAGAAGGTGTTGTGCAGTCAGTCAATCTTGAGAGAAGTGTTCAGTGCTCTTACTGTCTCACTTATTTCTGAACTGCGTCCAAGGAGTAATTAAACCAGCATAAAGCATTTATTTAGCAAGGCAATAAATTATTTTTATTACTAGACATTTCAAACTTACTATTCATTCGGCTTTTCCGAAACTTTATAATTAATTTAAAACAAAAATTAGGATGGGTGAACTTAAAGTAAAAGTTCACAATGGAATAATAGTTATAAACTAAGTATTTTAGCTTGTTGGTACCAGATACTGCACGCGGTATGACACACAGCGGAAAGGGGAATTCTCAACATGGTTTTTAGATTATATTCTCTTAAAAATAATCCCAGCACGACAGAGAGAGAAAGAAGATAGAAAGTTAAAAATTAAAAAAAATTTATTTATATATATAATTTTTTTTTGTGACGACACTGCTGTGTTGATGTAATTTTAGCGGTTCTTCCAAAGATCTTGACAAATGAGATGCCATAAATATTCATGCGCCTTTTCTTTTAAAACAACGTTTTCCCATTTGATGCCAAACAAGGCGTGAAACGAAAGCGCTTGGAACTTTTCAAAACAAGTGTTGCGAGGCGTTAAGTTCCTAGCGTTTATTTCAATCAAGTGCTGGCCTATCGCAGCGATTGTTCGCGAGACGGCGCGGCGGGACGAATTTTGACAGGAACAAGTGAAGAGAATATCGATATTAGCCAAAGTTTGTTTTACTACGAAATAAAAGGGAGTGGAGTGGGTCTTTTTTCTTCAAATTTGCAATAAATATGCGACAGAGCACTGTAGTACACGCAACACTCAATTTACGAACATTCAGTGTAGAGAACGTCTCAATGTATACAGCATTTCTTAGTTAAAGAGTAGAAGTAACATACACATATATGTTCATTTAATAATATGTATGTAGATTTATTAATATTTTGCTAGGCCAACTCATTTTATGTATTTATATTTTCTAACTATTTATGTTTTTTTAGTTAAATTAACAAGTACTATGTTTTGTTTTTCAGTTTTTGTTGTATGTATCATAGCCATACGATAACTCATAGCTCAAATATACATTATAATAAAACGTATGGTATAAATAAATCGATATTTGGTGAATGGTTTTAATAGTTTAAAATGGCTACTAGCCTATATGATCCGTAACGTAAAAAGCTCAGGAATGCAAGATACACATAACAAAACCAACAACTCTTGTCTATCTCAGTGGTCTTGAGATTAACTGTTCACCTCAGGACCATATGTTCGTGGGTTCAGACCCAGCAGAGGTCATCTGTATCACAACTTTCCTCGGAGAGCAAGTTATACATCGGCCCCACATCAATTGTGGTATGTAAAAGAGCCCCCTGGAAGGTGTGTTAAAATACCTTTAACAGCAAAATCGTCAAATCCTTTTGCTCTATATTACAAACAAAATGGCTAATCTAAATTTTTTATCCTATTTTCGTAGCTCTTTGAGATATGAAATTACTTATCATTGCAAATATTTAGTTTATTTATAGTTACAATCTTTTATTTGAAACATATTTTTATAAAACCAATAGTTTTCAAACTATACGAACAAATATATATGTATTTTTTAAACTTTTCGAACACTAAATGTAAAGTATTGTAACAGTCAAATAAAATCTAAACCGAAATGTTNCCCCCCCCGAATCTTAAAAAGTGGTCTATACGATGTCGTCTCTCTGTGTGTATGCATAACTCCCAAATTTAGAGTAGTTTACTAAAGGGCAAAATCAGAAAAAAATCAACTCTCTCAAAATCGGCTCTCACGATTTTGATTCAAACTCGTATCTAGATGTTGATTAATAATATAAACAAAATTCCTGTTTTAATTTTCCCATGAAAATTACTTTTAAGGTAGTACCTATTTTACAGACGCAGAAATTTCCGTATCTCCGCAACTACATGAGATACTAAAAATAACTTATCATTTCCAAATGGTGGAGTTATTTAAAACCACTTTTACTTGAAACATATTTTTTTTATAAAAGCAAGAGTTTCCGAGATATTGGCAAATATATTAATACAATTTTGTGAGCTTTAATTGTACAAAGATACTTCCTAAGTTTTAACGCAAGCACGCGGAAGCGATTCGGGCCATATATGAGTTCAAACCAAGCCGAGGTAAGCGGATTTTTCTTTAGAGATAGCAATCTATAGCACAACTTCCTTCGGAGGGGAAGTAAAGCTGTTGGTCACATGTCCATTGTGGAAAGTAAAAGAACCCTCGAACGTATGTTAAAATACCTTTACCGGCAAAATTGGTGGATCCTTTCAATCTTGCTATTAGAATAGCATAACGGCATTAGGTGGGATACTTTTTAAAAATATAAAAAAAAAAGTCAATACATTTCATGACACCCTTGACAGATATTTAAAAGCTGATGAGATCCCCATGGGAATAAAATTAAACCATGTTTACACTGGATAAATATTTTATTTCTTTTGGCAAAACGGTGACCTGGCGGTCTAGAGGTAGGGTGTCAGACTTCTGTGCTGGAGGTCCGGGGGTTCAATCCTCGGTCCCGGCACAGATTTATCTGATTGCCAAACCTTTCCTTCCCCTCTGACAAGACGTGTATTAACCACAACTTGTGAATGTGTCGAATGCCAGGCCTCCTACCGTGGTTCGGATCCCACGTTAAACTGTAGGTCCTCCATTTCATCTCACAATCACCCTACCATTACACATTAGCGAAAGTGCGTACAACCCGAACGGGTAGTAAGACGCGGTGCTAATTATAGTAATTCTTTTGTCATAATAGAAAAAAAAATACTGTAGAATCTGAGGAAAAACAACAGCCAAACACTGCTCCTATATCACGATCCCTACGCCCCCATTTTAAGGGAAATCAATTTCAGGTGGTGAACTTTTCGGTGCTATGAGATATTATCCTGATATGTTGCATACTACTCAAAAGAGAAGATTTGACTAAAATAACCCCGGTCCTTGGATCCATCTCCTTCAGCTCCCTTTGAAGTTCATCTTCACCCCACTCCTATAAATAAAACAATATTCAATATCTAGAGGGAGAGATAACATATTAACATAAGAGGACTAAAATATAAGCTGCTGTCAAAGGACGGTTCACATAATTCCTCCGAACATTACGGTCTAGAGGAGGAGATGAAACCAAGAAGCTTACGGGGAATTTAACGTGCGCGGAGCAGAAAGCTCTTTTCAGAGTTAAGTTGACGTTCCCAATTCGGGCGGTAGAGAGTGAAAGAGGAAAATAGTGGCAGCTATCAAATTCTCCCCTCCACTCAACCGTAGACGTTGCTTGCAAGTACTTGCTCCAGTGTCAGCCAGAAAACTGTCCCCAGGGACGTAAGCGACAGTCTAACAAGTGGAAAGAGAGACGGTGTGAATGTGTGTGTGTGTGTTTGTATGAAGGAAATACTCTCTTTTCACTTCTCCACCTGTACGAGAATCTATATGAGAATCCTGCAGACCTGAGACAAACATGAAGGGGAATTGCGACCGAATGAAACAAATGAAGTTGGCCGATTATCAGTGAGGGAGCTTATTACATAATGCTGACGACTTGCAATAAAGTAGTTCTTATTTTATAATGCCATACTTAAATCCAAATACGCTGGTTAAATAGTTCCTAATAGTCTACAAGGAAAGCGAATAGAATAAAATAACTCGGGCGGTAAAAGGGAATCTAGGGAGTAAATAATAGGATGATTAGGTAAGAGGAAGTGCACCCACATTAGCGTAGTAGATAGCAGCAAAAGCTCAAAAGAGTTTCAAATATGGGGATAGAATTTCCATTATAAAATAAAGGGATTCGAACTTAAACCTACCCATGAACGGCGATCAAGTGAAATACTACTTTAAACTCATAGAATGATCGACGAATCCATATGAAGAACAGCAAATCAATATTAAGTTTGGTTCGAACTAAATTGTGGTATTAAGTCACTAGGGTTTATTTAAAGTGTGCATGCTAGCATGCATCCAATTTTATAATAGGTAGTCTCTTGAGTTTAGGTGACTCAACCCTCAACGTTTTAAACTGTCACTAATGATTTGTTTTTTAAGTACGACGTTCATTAATTATGACGATCGCTTAGTAGTTTAATTTTTGAGAACTTTGCATTAGTTTCCCCATGAAAACTTTAAAGTGGTAAGACTGTATTTTGAGGTTGACTAAAAAAGTTTTGTTTCAAATGTAAATTTACATTTATTTTATTAATTATACTAATATGTAAAAGGTGTCTCTTGAAATTTGAGATGTTAAAAACATTAGCTATTTAATTCTTTCTTAAGCAGCTTAGTTAAACGTTTTAATAATTTATCTATTTAGACTGACAATTTAATTTATTTTGGCTTGGAATATTTTTGAATGTATTTTATAGTTTTACACTCTAAATAAAGCTATGCCAAATTCGATATGAGCTGCTGTAGTAAAATGATTCAAACTCCCTAGTATTAAAAAGGAATATATAGGTCCACAGTTTGAGTGGAGTGCCATGCTCCACAATTTACTACCAGTCCGGGAAATGTGTATTTTAAAAACCTTTTTATGGAGTAAAAAGTGGAAGACCATTTAGAAAAAATACATCCCAGACACCTGCCAAAGATTCAAAACACTAAATTTCGTCACCGGCAAACAAGAGTACTTGAAGCTTTTACTTTTATTATATTATGTTTAAAATTAACGCATTATAATTATTTTTCTTAACAAGATAGCAGTAGTCTGTATTATATAAGAGCACGCACGCTAAGGAGATGAGTATACGACAGATATAAACGTTAGTAAAACGACTATCATATATTTATACGCCAATAAATGTGATCTGCAGCTATCACTTTAGATGTATATTATCAATTTCTATTAAATTGTAGTTTACTAATAATGCATTAGCATTTTTCCAATTTTGAGACAAAACCGTTTAATTTCTACTTTTTCGCTACATTACAGGTATACAGAGAAAGTAATGTAATTGTAAAAAAAAATCGATTTTGATGAATGTCGTTGGTTCATGAACCCCCGAATCTAAAAAGGTGGTTTTTGCAATGCCGTCTATCTGTCTATCTTTACCTCGGAGTAGAGCCTAAACTATTTTTACCGATTGAGCTTAAACTTGGTATCTAGGGTTTTCCTAAAGGTTTTTGGAATTGGATATCCATCCCTAAAATTAAGGATAGTTTCCTTGAGGGAGAAAAGTGAAAAATACAATTCTATTAAAATCGGCTCTAACGAATTTTATTAAATTTCATTTATAGGCATTGATAAATTTTACAAACAAAATGACTGGGTTGAATTTTTCGTCAAAAAGAGTTCCGTACTGATGCGTCAATTAATTTTTTTTAATCATATCTCCGTAGCTCCTTGATGTATGAAATTATTATCATAGAAAATATGTAGGTATATTATTAGTACATATCTTTTATTTGAAATATTATACTACTATAAAGCTACATGGCTGACTCACTCGCTCATTGACATTAATGTTTACCCACTTCCAGATGAGCCAGAAGCTTGAAATTTGGTAAACTTATAGCTTCTAGCCTGTCACCGACGGGGAAATTCCTAAAAGTTAAACACTTTAATTTTTAGCCCCCGAAAAAAAATTCAAAATGGCGGAGCAACTTTAAAGTCGGTGCGGACCTTTCTTTGGGGGTCTCTTGTGGCTAAACAGTAAGACCTATCAAAAAAACGGATTGCATCAGCAGTTACGAATTTGGCGAGATCCACAAGTTTGGTCCTATTACTTTTTGTCGTATCTCCATCGGTTATACCTTAGATAGAGATAGATTTTTTATTTTAGGTAAATTTTGCACATTTTCTACACATTTTTAAATTTCAAAACAACGCTGGAATTACATTAGTTTACATCCACTTGCGAATGAAACTAACCGGGGGTTTTGGGGGCGGAACCCCCAAAGAGAAAAGTTAGTATTTTTATAAGACCAATAGTTTTCAAGCTTTATGAATATATATATGTATACATCCCAACTTTTCGAACACTAAAAGAAAAATATTGCGACCGCCAAAAAAATCTGACCCGAAATGTTGATGTATGTCATCGTTTTATGACCCCCGAACCATAAAAAATTGATTTTTGCAATGCTGTATGTCTGTCTAATTCTAAAACTAATAGTTGTTTAAGGAAGGGCGTAAAGAGTCGATTTTCTAAGAATCTGAAAAATATAAAAGTTTTTGATTAAAATTCGCATCTAGGCGTTGATTAAGATTATAAACAAAATGATTATTTTAATTTTTCCATGAAAATGACTTTTAGGTTACTTTACAGACGCGGAAATTTCCATAATGTCGCAACTATTGGAGATACTAAATAGTTTATCAATTGTAGTAATATTAAAAATATAGAACATATAATTGAAATTTATTTTTATAAAAACAATAGTTTCTGGGATATTGGCAGATATATTAATACAATTTTGTGAGCTTTAGTTATATATATATATATATATATATATACGAATTTGGCGAGATCCACAAGTTTGGTCCTATTACTTTTTGTCGTATCTCCATCGGTTATACCTTAGATAGAGATAGATTTTTTATTTTAGGTAAATTTTGCACATTTTCTACACATTTTTAAATTTCAAAACAACGCTGGAATTACATTAGTTTACATCCACTTGCGAATGAAACTAACCGGGGGTTTTGGGGGCGGAACCCCCAAAGAGAAAAGTTAGTATTTTTATAAGACCAATAGTTTTCAAGCTTTATGAATATATATATGTATACATCCCAACTTTTCGAACACTAAAAGAAAAATATTGCGACCGCCAAAAAAATCTGACCCGAAATGTTGATGTATGTCATCGTTTTATGACCCCCGAACCATAAAAAATTGATTTTTGCAATGCTGTATGTCTGTCTAATTCTAAAACTAATAGTTGTTTAAGGAAGGGCGTAAAGAGTCGATTTTCTAAGAATCTGAAAAATATAAAAGTTTTTGATTAAAATTCGCATCTAGGCGTTGATTAAGATTATAAACAAAATGATTATTTTAATTTTTCCATGAAAATGACTTTTAGGTTACTTTACAGACGCGGAAATTTCCATAATGTCGCAACTATTGGAGATACTAAATAGTTTATCAATTGTAGTAATATTAAAAATATAGAACATATAATTGAAATTTATTTTTATAAAAACAATAGTTTCTGGGATATTGGCAGATATATTAATACAATTTTGTGAGCTTTAGTTATATATATATATATATATATATACACACACACACTACTTAAGTTTTAACGCAATAATTCTCTAATGCTAAAGAGTAAGTAAATATCTAAAATAAATGTTCACTTTCCTTTAATCCTCTTAGAGGAAATGTTTGTACAGCAATGTTCTACTCTCTATAATTTTCGACTCAATAGTCAATATTTACATTTTTTATTGGTCAAAATTTATAAATGATTAATGAAATGGCAATGTGATGACCTGAGGATGTGCAACCTATAATATAATTTCGAAAATTTTAACTGGAAGGCAAAATTTAATACGAAGTGTAAACCCTTTTGGACCGAAAATATATATTTTTTATTAGTCCAAATAAACCAATGATAGCTTTAATATCTTAAAAATAAAATTATGAAATTAAAAACTGGAAGTAAAAAAATATTTTACTTAAGTGTAGCGTAATTTGTGCTCGGGTTTTCTAGTGTGTATTATTTAGTTTCAAATATATTACGAGTTTTGAGTATATATATATATATATATATATATATATATATATATTATACAATGGAGCGAGAAAGTCCGTGCGGAGTTCCATACCATTTATTTTTATAAAAGGCCTACCTTCACTATCATTTTCTCACTTCAGAGACATGACATTTGAAATGTAATATTTAGGAATAAATAAAATTATTGTATATATATGGTAAGAAGCACCAAATTAATGTAAAAATGTGACTTACGCAGAGCTTACAACCGACGACATAAACACAAACACCCGGGGAGAGGGAGGGACAAGGAGAGAGCGTTCATAAATATTAATACCGACGTCGGGTCAAATATTCAAGAAGGAATCAAATCTATCTCTCTTGCTTAATTTTTCATGCAATAATTAAATTTTGCTGACGGCAGTATGTAGAGATCTTAGAATTGTAAATTAAAACATCAGAGAGATCTAACGGTGGACTGCTAGTTAAATTAGTGAAAGAATTAATTCTTCTGATATTTATAAACGGCTATTTAAAAAAAAAGCACCATATTTTTTAATCTTGAAAGCATCACCCGAGGGAAATTAATGCAACGGAATCCAAAACTCAATAAAAACATGTTACTCTAAGGCATTTTTTTATTTAAAAAGAGCTATCCCTTTAAAAACAAATTGACGGTATAAATATGTGGTATTTATTATAAAACAGCTGTCGCAGTCTCTATCCGATGTACAAGACATACTTTTACTTGAAATTAATTTTTCTTTTTAGGAAGCAAAGATTTGAGATAACTAATAGCAAGTGGACTAAAAAGCAAACATAAGGACGAACACAAAGAAAGGAAAAGATGACCATTATATCGAGAGAGACAAGAGTTTACAAATAAGAGTAAGATTAACACGTACGTGAAAAATATTCTTTATTTTGTAAAATGATAACCGGGAAAAAACACAGACGGAAATAATAAGCCACGCAAATAATTAAATAATAAAGGGAAATATTACTAAGTAGCTGGACCAGTTATAAAATAAACAAGGAATATTATTAATCAAATAGCCGAGGCTGTTATTAATTTTAGAGAGGAATTCACCATCTAGATATCATATTCTGAAAATTGAAAAATGACACCTGGACACGGGAATCGAACCCGGAACCTTTGGCTTAGTAGCTATCTTGGATTCGTCCCGTGCTCAGGGTCATTCTTCACTCATATTTTTAAGGCAGAGTCTATGATGGACGTGCGGAAATCGTTGGCTTTATTCACGAGCTATCAGATAACGCAGCCATATTCGACTCGGTAGTTGGCATGTTACTGCCACTCGTACAATTATTATTATTATAAAGGAATATTATTGTTTAATAGGTGCATACGTCTTATGGGATGAGCTCAATTTAATATTTTCAAGCCTATTTTTATTTGAAGTTGAACTTAAAAGTGAGAACTGTATTCTCTGTTTTGTATTGATAAATCAGGAGCCTGGGCTTAAGCTCCAGGTTAACAAGATTTAACAAAATGTAGTAGATGAAATAAAATAAAACATTAAGGCAATAGATAAAATGTATATGTATTGGCCTACAAAGAAAGAAAAATATTTAGCCACCATACGTGAACTTACTGGCATTTGTCACAAATATATAGTTTATAAGATCCCGTCCTGCCCTTCAATTCGAAATGTTCCTAAGTTTCACGGAGTCTAATTTTTTTTGTACTTGAATACATTTTGCGCGAGATAGGGAATCGGGTAGTAAATAAAGATCAATTAAAATTTAAGTATAGTAACATAAACATAACATTTCAGTGTCCAGTTACGGATTAATTTGCGTAATTTAATTTTGTTTTGTAGAAGAAAACAAAGATTTTTGAAGGAAAAAAAACAACAAACGTATAGATCTAAGTTGAGCCGTTCATCTTAACAAGAAGGGGGAACGAGGGGGTGAGTTTGGGGTGAGCTTTTTAGACTTGATAGTATTATGTGCTCACTCTTCCCGATTGGAATAGATTTGTTCTTTATCCTGGAGTAAACTATCTCGCTCCTGGAATAAACTTGCCCTTCTCTAGATTTATTTCACTCCTCTAATATTTTCGAAAATTAATCTGAAAAATGGTCTTTTATCGAATTAAAAAAAACTACTCCAAATAGTAATAATAGGCTTCAAATAGCTTAAAGGAATATAAACATTAAAAAAATATATAATGTAAAGTACCACCTCACATAGGTTCTAGAGGTATCCAAGTTTCAAAAGGATTTGGATGAAGGAACACTCCAAAAATCTTAAAAAGAAGTACAGTAAAAAGAATCAACGAGGGCCACTCTAAATATCTTTTAGGGGTATCCCATTGGATGGCAGTGAATTGAGTCCAGGGTACAACTTCTATCGTTCTGCCAAACACAAACACTTTTACTTCTAGTCAGTCTATATCGATGGTCATGGAGTGGATGTCCCAATAACACTGTGTGTCATCAATGGCTTCAAGTTCCATTTTCACAAAATGATATAAGATGGAGCACAACAGTGGTCTTGTTGCAAAAGCTTTTTTTTTTTAACTTTCGACCGATCATATTATTTTATCTAGATGCAATGAACTTAAATTAGCCTAACCTAGACAAATAAGTTTCTGCTAACAACCCAGGAATGGGGGGTGGGACTCAATTGAATATGAATATTAACTATCCCATTTTAAAACATTTGCCGAGGGAGAATTCCCAGCCCCTCCTTTTACAGTTGGGGTCAAGGCCTCTCAAAAATCGTATTTATTTGCTAAGCTAATTAACCCCCTCTTTCCCCACAAGATAAGGTTTCGACGCCGCTGAAGTTGAGTAGTACAAAGAAAGAGGTGCCCGCGCTTTTTTTCTGGTTCCGGGTTCGAACCAAACTAGATTAGCTCGACCTTAGTCCTCGTAAGATTGATATTGATCGTATCAATATAACGCTTCTTTGGAAAGTCCATATTTAAGAGCTTAGTCAATAATAAATGCCTCTTTAAGGCTTTGCTGGTCCCGCGGCCGATGCTCAAGTTAAACGTGAATTAAAACCTCTAACTTTAACAACAATCTTGTCGCCGACGAAAGCAGGTTCTCACGCGACCGCACGGCGAGATTATCCATCCGAGCCCTACTACACTAGATATGCAAAGTATCCATTCGCTTGTTATGCAAATGAAACATAAATCTATCATCCGATCAAAACAAGATGAATATAGAAGATTGGATACTGAGAAGGATTTGCCAGCGGCCAGAGGATTAGGAGTGGACCTATGACTGTAGTCGACAAAGTTAACTTTTACAAAAACATCCTTATAAGTCTCAAAGAAGAAAATTAAATTGTATAAGCAGAAGGAATGTAAGGAGCAGAGAGAGCTTATTGAGATACTACACTTACGAGTATGTGCTCGGACGGTGACTGTAAAANCTGTAAAACTACCTGTAGGGAAATAATTCAAATAAAGTCAGTAAAGTCGAGCAGCGACACTGATCAAAGCAATAAACGATGCCCCGAATGTTTTCTGTTGATATGAAAGTTTTCAATATAACTTTCCTTACTAATTTATTACTAGAGGTATTTAACGTCCAATTTATGAGCCAGATTATTACTGGGTGGACACAACACTGCAGAGAAAAAGAACCCCTCACTTTTTTCTGTCACTTCTTCCCACCTCCGTTAAAAATTAATTTCCTTGACTGAAAACCAAATTTCAATTTATAAGGATGTTAAAAAAATGAAAATACTTGAGTAAAAACATAGCTTTAAAAATAATAAGTTAGAAATAATAATATACTTGAAAATTAAAGTTTGAAAAAACGCAATACATACATTTTACTTCCCTAAACAGTCAAATATAGGTTTAATATTTTAATGTTGATAAATTATAAAATTTCCTGAACTTCCTTACTGGCATATACAGGCATTAAATATTTTAATCTGACTGTTGACACCCTGGTTATATACAGGCACACGATATCCAGTAAGGTGGTATGGAAGGCATTGTTAAGGGAAAAAAGCCAGTGTTTTTTCTGTTTTTATAGCAAAAAAATTTTTTTTTTCCAAACTAAATAAAACATTTCTTCAGTACAAAGGGTTTAATTTTCTTCACATGGTGATACTAACAGTTGTTGAATACCTGTCAAGGGTGTCCTAAAATTTAATGGCAACGTTTTCTCTTCATTTAAAAAATTCCTAATCTAATGCCGATATGTCCATGACATACATTCAACAACTGTTGATATCACCACGTGAAGAAAAATAAACTCTAGGTTTGTACTGAATAAATATTCGATTTATTTTGGCTAAACATTTTTTTTCCACAAATCTGCAAAAACAATGTCCTTTTCTCACGTCCCCTTCCACACCACATTAACAAACCAACTTGAGTTTAAGGCGAGCCAAGCCCGCTTCACAGGCGCCATCACGGTAAACGTAGCGTCTCGCATCAGCGCAAACATGGCTGGCATCATTAATGTTGTTGTGTATTACAATACAGCCATTAGATACAGGAACTAATCTATTGTATTAAAAGAACCTTTTGATAATATAATAAAATATCCCTAGTATTCACTAGTAGTTTGGTTGGGTGGTATCCTCCAGACTTCCAAAACCGTTCACTGGTAGGGTTACAGATGTAGTGAGTCGTGCGTGGTCAGATGCAGCAGTGTTTTTCGCAGAGGCAGACACACTCTGTCAGCAACTTCCCGTAGAAAGATGCAATGAGACAACCATAAGGCCAAACAAATATCACTATTGTTGATCAAAGATAAATCATTTTCAACAGAAATATGGAAGGAGGAATATGAAAGAAATTTTGTTTTTAATTCTGAACAGACAAGGTATTTAGGATTAAGTTCATTAGTTAAATAAGACTTAATGTCCATGGTTGAAACTCCAGGGGAAAAACGGGTGACAAATATTTTTTTTTAAATACTTTGTCAATTGTTTGTAGGTCAGTGGCTGTCTTGTTACCAGTCAGCAAATTTCGTCCACGCTAACGCTGAACTGGTGGATCCTCACGCATGTTGGAAATCACCGACTTATTTTTTCTACGGGTCACAACACTAAATTCATCTTCAGCGTTTGCTGACGCGAACTCAATTCCAGCTGGTAATTGCGTAACAATCTTGGAGTCGTGCTCAGAGCTCGTTTTATTGGAGTTTAAAGCTTGGCTAAAATTAAATTTAGGTGATTTTTGTGAATTAGATAGGCGAGAAGTAGATGGGGGGGATTCAATTCGAACAGAGGAGTGTGAAGACAAAGAGTCTCGAGTTTCAATCAAAACTAGCCATACCGGGGATTTACAAGTTAAGAGCTTCAAAACAGCGTTGTCGTTGCTAAAATCCTTTACCTGAGTAGACATATCGTAAAACATGCTTATCAGGGAATTCAACAGCAGCATACTGCCTTACTTTAGGAATGGGCTTATCCGGCCACTCTGGAAGAGCGGGTGCAGAAATAGATTTGGTGAGGGTATCAGCCCCAAACAAAGCTTTTGTCTTTTTGGTACATTGGTCACACTTAAAAATAGATACCACAATTTTTCATAAAAATAACTCATATTCCAACTCATTAATTTCGGGGCGGTCTGGATGAAACCTTCCTTTACAAGGGCAAGAACACCAAATAAATAATTGTCAGCCAAACAATGCACGGAAGCATTTTGCACAATTGTCCTCACTGCCCGGCATATTGAATAAATAAACTTACCAGGCCTAAGTATAGGAAGACTCACACATAGCACAGCATTCAGCACATGGAGTGGCGTCACTTGCAAGGCTCAGTAAAAACATGTACACCCATAATGAGCACCAACCAAATGATGATGATGATGGTGATAATAATAATCTGATATAAACTTTTTGTATAGAGCAGTCGTAATACCACAACAAGTCCAGTAAAAAAGAAACCAACCCTATCAAAAGTATGTGTGATTAATTTTTAAGGAAAACTAATCTAAATACAAAATGCACCTTCCAAAAAATTTACATAAAATAATTTAAGTATCTCATCATGAGGCGAGTATTGTCCCAATCGACGAAAGAATCTATTTAAGTAGCTGTGACAACACAATTGATACTTACGGTAGAAGCACTACAACTAAGTCATGCTTTTTATAATTTCCTACTAAATATACAATTAATTTACTTTTCCATGAGCGGTGTAAAAACGCACCCCTGTAGTTTTACAACGAAGAAATAAACAGTTTGTTAAATCTGAAAGATGATTAATAGCTTGTTACTGTGTTTAAAAAAAATATTGATTCATCAACCAATAAATCGATGAAGGATGTTGGGTTTCATTCGTCTTTAGCATTTAAATTTGTCGGTTGTGTTGGATGTATTGGCGTTGCGAATAATGTTCTTGTTTAGTGTTTGGTACTAAGTTTATAGAATTATATTGTGCGATGTGATATAGGGCATACTTCTTTGAATTGTTTCCTTAGATAGCAAATACAAACCATTTATTTTGGTGTTCAATGCAATAGATCCGCCTAAACGAGCAAATCTTGAAGCTAGGACTGTAATAATTAAAATAATTTACTTTTTTTCTTTACTACGGGTAGTTGTTAATGTGTGACGTCATCGATACAATGTATGATTTTTTTTAACGATCTGTGATATTTGATGTGCACTTTCCGAACGCCTGATTATATTAGCCCACGTCCTATAAACTAACTTAAATCTAGAATATACACAATACGCAGCTCCTGGTCGTTAAATCTTCACTGTGAGAGGGAAAACCCATATTTCACCAATGATGTATTCTTCGGCCATGCCGGGAATCGAACCTAGGACAATTAGCTTAATAGAAAGACACGCTACCGACTGTGCTAAGGTGTCGTATAGCGACAAATATTAAACTTTTCCATGGCCTGGTAGTGCCTGAAATAGAGATTTTGGTATCTTAGATAATTCTCAGAAAATAAAGTTAGTTTACCAGACTTAAATATGAGTGAGGCTGCTTTACTCCCAGCTCGACCTTTCTTCGGACATTATTTTACTATCATATTAGTGATATTTTTACGAAACTGATAAGGTGGATTTTTAGAAAATTAAATTATATATATTACAATTTCAAGGTGGATTTTTAGAAAATTAAATTATATATATTACAATTTCAAGACACTTTAAATAAATATTTTTGACTTAGGTGCCAGCATATTCAAATTACTCTGGATTAGGGAGTTAATTTTAAATTAACTAAAAACTATTATATACAGTGTAAGTTAAACCTTTGTTATAACATGTATGTTATTTAGTTAAAAAGAATAAACAGTTTCATTGAACGATTATTTATATTAACATATGATACACAAACGTTTTAGATTATCGACGATGATAAGTTGTATCGCTCCAGAGTAGACAACCGGGAAGAAACAGTTGGTCTTATCGTGAAGAGACCAGAGAAACGCATCAGGTAAATAAATCGCCCGTCAAGTAGATCTGACGGAGGGGAAGGATTGAGGGATGAAGAGGGGGTTGCGAGTTTGGTAGGAGTGATAAAGCAATTTGCCGGCAAAAAAACCTCGACAAACACGCGAGTGTCGGTTTACCGGAGAGGAAAGTAAAGTGGTGGAAAGAGAGGGAGTCCCGTGGGCGCTGGCACCCGCAGGCAAAGTGCTACTTCTTTTTCTATCGTGAATTGGTGTTTTCCCTCGACGTCTCAAGATGGCGACAACTTTGACGAGCACCTCACCTTTTCTTCCGGGAACATAGATTTCTTACAAACAAGGTTCAAGCTCGATTATAATGGAAGAAAGGACACTGAAAATCTTTTCCCTAACTTTTTTATATTTGCACTAAACCAATGGTTTCTTAATTTTTATTGCTGCAAGGCGTTATATTCAAATTATACATAGTTTACACTTATTTGTGGCTATTTTCACTGTCACTAATAACGCCTAGATTAAGCTATATTACATTAACTTGAGGTACCTCAAGTGGAAACTGGCACGATGTGTACAAAAGAAAGGCCTTTCATACAACCTGGTCAAAATAATTAAAACTAATATTTCACATATTATGTGGGTCAAGAGAAGCACAATAGTAGGACCATGTTATAGACAGCCAGCTGGACCAAATATTAACACGTCATTGAAAAGCATGTGTGTCAAGTTGGCCACTTGACTCTTGAAAACGTCTATCGAATGTGCTGGTTAGTACTCGATTTTCATAGTTATTGCTGAAAATTTAAGGCAATTATGAACGATTTCTTACGGATGGCTAACTTGGTTTAAAGTTGGCCAGCCGGTATAAAAAATAATATGATCATTATTTAAAAAAACAACACCCATCGTTTGTGCTGCGTTAATGCTGGCTAGTGCCCGAATTTCATCGTCAGTGCTGAGAATACCAGACTATTGCAAGCACAAAAATAATTGAAATACCGGTATCTTCATTATTTTGGCATACACTTAATGAATTGCGTTTACCGTTAGAATTAACAAAGCCATTTGAATACGACATCCAGTATATATCCCCGCATTACTACAGTAGCCCCATGGCTTCTTTGGTGCTGACTGACAGTTCACAGCTGACTGTCAGAAGTGACAGCTGGTAAACACATGTTTTTTGCAGATCATATGATTCAGCGTAGGGATACATAATTTGGTCCGGTAGCTTTTCAAAGCTGTCAGCTGTCAGTCAGCACCAAAGAAGCCATGGGGCTACTGTATGTTATATTTCTATCAAATAGAAAAACGTTAAAAAAAAAAGAAAGAAAAACACTAGTATGATTTTTTGGAGACCTTTGCGATACTAATGCCCCAAGCATCCGCTTCTTGCGCCTGCGCGGTGATCCGCAACTAACCTACATTTCAAATAATATTGTTTGAAAAAACACTCGACATGTCAGCAGATTTCAAGATGCTGACTGTCCGACGAAGAGGACAGACACGTAATTTACTACATCCTCGTCTTTCATATAAAGCTCCCGTAACAACTCTTGCCAAAAGAAGACCCGCTGCAGCTCATTACAAGTGAATTTAAATACTTTTAGAGGAATCTTCCAACAACTTCAGGAGCAAGGACTTCCATCCTGACACAATCCAAGGAGGTGAAGACGAGTTATTTGGTAATCAAGATGGTGCCTATTATTTGAAGTGTTTGACAACGTTATTGTACTGTATCATGCCTTACACACATGTAGACAGATACTTCATATTATAAATGTGACCTTTATTTGTCTTTAGAATAAAATATCTTTATATTATTGAAGTATTACTAGCTTAAACTGAATATCATTATTTTGTCCAAACTCTGTTTGGTAGACAGTCTTTTATTATCCTGCTTATTTTTGATGAATGAATTAATTAATATTTAGAAAGATTCTGTACATTTTTTATAAATTATAATGTGTTCCATAGTATGGTGTTTATTTTGTAATTGATAATTTGGGTGAAATTAAAGAGGTAGAGGGGAATAAGTTGTTCGAATTTATCAAAAAGAAAAATACAAAATATTTTTAAAATGTTAATATATCATAGAGAACCTCAAAAGCATTTAGTGAAGGATGAAATAGTCCAATTAGTTTTTAAAAAGAATAATACTGAGATTTACAGTTTTGTCACAGACTCTGTTTTTTTATTTACTAAAGAGTGAATTTTAAGACTTACATCTATACCTCTTTACTCGAACACAACAGATTTATCCTCAACATTTCTCAAAAACAGTTGTTATATTTTATTTTATTGATCAGCCGACTGCTTGAGGCGCTTCCTCCTTACATACTTTAGAGCAGTGTTTTCCAAATACTGGGTCGTGATCCAAATGTTCCTAAGGGTCGCGGGAAGATCTCGATTTTTTTTCGGGCATTATTAAATGTAGCAATTGCAAAAACTTCATCCAAGTGGGACATTACGAGTAGTTAGGGCAATAATGACAAATCTCGACAGTGTTGAAATAACCTTTTAAAAGCCTCCTGTACTAGCAATTTTGGACCCAACTCAAAGGACAAGCCCAATAAGTCTCGTGATGTCTTCTATTTGGCCTAGCTCTGTGAACAAGTTTTTTCAGGTCTTGTAGCGGTCGGTATCATTAGAACGATTTGCATAACGCTCAAACACTAAGAGCTCGCCAACAAAATGAAGCATGTCATATTTGCTGTCCTTCACAAAAAATTTCACAGGAACAGATTGTGAGAATTTATATTTGTAAGATTAAAAAGTTACTGAAATAGAATCAATTTAGTTGATAACATTTATTAATAAAAGCTAAACACTCAAAATAACTCTAATGTGGAGCAATTTTCAGCACTAACGATGAAAATCGGGCACTAACTAGCACTAACTAGCACTAACGTAGCACAAAGCATAAATACAATGATGGTTATATTATTTCTTATAAAATACATGAAAATCTGGGAAGCCTAGGTTAAGTAGCAAGAACGACTTGGACCAACTTTTCGACAAAGTAGAGAGGGACCGAGTAGAATGGGCAAAGTGACCTACAAGTAAATACATTGTGAACAAAGTGCTCGATTACGAGGTTGTAAACGGGATAGAACATATAAAATATGTCAATAATACCTTTTTGTAATAGTTTATAATGTATACGTCTACTAAATACCCACATCAATGGCCGCCGAATATAATGGGTCCATCTTGTTTTGCACTATATTTCCAGTTCGGGTACGCTCGGGGTTCGAATCCAGGTATGATGTATTTAAGTGTTTTACTTTAGATACTTTATCAAATTTCCCTTAACGCAAACGCATCTACATTTTATTTAATTCAATCCTCCTTATATATATATATATATATATATATATATATGCGTACATCTCGAATGGGTAGTGAAAGGAGAAGGAAAACATTTAATTGATAAATTGATATAAAATTTCATTAGTAAAAATGACAGCCATTCTCAGGTAGAACTGAAAGTTTTAAAAGAATGTAATACAAATGTAGTTGAAAAATAATCCCTGGATTTGGGAATCAAACAGGGAACCTTTGGCTAATCGAGCGCTAGTTCGCAATGTATTAACTTGGTTGTCTACTACATCGTCTTACTCGTGTCGTCTACTTAGTCCACGTTGCTCTTGCGTATCGACCAGTTATTTGTAGATTAGTTTGCCTGCACCCTTTACAGCACTGTTAAAGTAAGTACACACAAAACAATAACTATAATGTTCGCTTCCCAACTAGAATGAGAGGAGAACATATATTAATATTCATATCCATTATTGACAGGTGTATAATAGTATACTGACCGGTATATATATCGGAGATAGCTACTGTGACGTTGAAATATCATCATGCATATGGAATGCAATGCAATAATTAATTGATTTCGTCTGTGCTCACTTATAATAATATACGAGTATTGTATTTTGAACTAGACGGATCGTCATCAAATTTGGTAAACAATTTGGTTCACATGGTGTAGCCTACAAGTATACTGTATGTAGTGTAATAACCATACGATTGCAGGTAGGCCTATTCTATGTAACTAAAGTTGTTTACGATAAATCTTATCGTATACAAATGTCATATATGACAGATCGTATCAATGCCGAAATAATAATCACATGTAGTAAATGTTGAGAGAAGAAACAATATTTTACATGTTTATAAATTTCTCTCGACCCCTTGAAGAGAGAAAGTATTGTGATAGTCAAAAAAACCTGATAAGTCGGCGTTTCATGACACCTTGAAACCAAAATTGTGGTTTTCACGATTCCGTCCATCTGTCTGTATCTCAGACTAGAGCCGAAACTAGTTTACCAGTCGGGATAGAACTTAATACCTAGGGTTTTCATTATGTTCCAAGAAGGAGGTTTTGAAAGTAGATATCTAACCCTAAAATTAAGTGCAGAAAGACAATAAAATCGATTTTTCCAAAATGAGCTGTAGCGAATCCAGGTATTGATTAACATTACAAACAAAATGGCAGTTTAATTTTCCCATAAATATGACTATGAAGGTAATACACGTAATCAGAAATTTCTAGTTTTGGTCATATTTCCGCAACTATTTGAGATATGAAATAACCTATCTTTTTAAAGATGTAGTACTATTTAAAAAAGAATAAAGCTTATTTTATTTGAAATATATATTTTTTAAAAAACAATAATTTCTGAGACCTAGGAATATATTTAATTTTTATTAAGGTCCTTGAAATAAGAAATCGAGTCTTTTATCAATATTTCTGTAACAGTTTATACAATTTCATTTATGCTCTTCAATATAGTGTTGCTGCAACAATGTATATTATTGTTCAATCTTCAACGTTTTTAGTAAATGAATATATTAAAGAAGAAATAAAGATAAAGTGTGTTCTGTGGACCGCACTATTTGTCTGTGTATACCAATGTACTGTTATTACTCCCCCATTTAAGTACAAAATTACCCTCAATTACCACTACCGGTTTTATCAATGTTTGGCATATACATATTCCGTATGGAATCAGAAGACGAGGAGCTTCTCAATAGTTTGTCATTCATATTTACTATCGAACGTTTATGAGCGAGAGTTTAAAGACATTTCTCCATTTTCTTCACGAATCTGTAAGAATCTATGTAAAACGATCCCATGGTTGGAACTTTTAGCCATTGAATTTGTACTTATTGTTAAATGGATGGGGGAAGTGATATCTGCAACACAAGCCATCTCGAGTGCCGTTACCATCTGGAGCAAAGTAGATTATTCCCGGTGTAAGGGAATATTCATTCAGCCATGAACCATATTCACCGCCGCTATAAACACCATGAAGCCTCCTCGTGTTCGACATTACTAAGTGCAAGGAGAGGCATCGACCAATAGGAGTGAACAGCGAATATTCGTCAAGAGTGTGGTTTTACTAGCCTACATTCTGGTGTGAAAAAGTTGGGAGGGGCGGAAAAAAGGTCACTTCAACTTCAATAGTGTTCACACATATAAAATATTATTATTATTGTTATAGTTATACATACTTGTGAATACGTGGAATGCCAGGCCTCCACCGTGGTTCGGATCCCACATTTAGCTGTAGATCCTCCATTTTATCTCACAATCACCCTACTTACACATTAGCGTAGGTGCGTATAACCCGAACGGGTAGTAAGACGTGGTGATAATAGTAGTAGTAATAATAATAATATAGCTATTTATGTATTTAAGTATACTTAGTATCTACATTAGCGGTCTCTGAGTACAATAACATCCCAAGCATTCAAGGAATTGGGTTAATGGTTAATAATGTACAGCGTTATAATTGGTTGAAAGCTCTCTATCTTCAAGGAGTAGCAAGAGCAAAACAACATTGTGGCAGACAAATCTAATAAGGATTATATCCATCTTGGAAAGACGCACATCACGAGAAACAATGTTTCTGGCCCGAGTGAGTCTGACCATACAAACCATACTATAGGCCTAGTCATTTTGGCACAGTCCGCATACCATTAGATTGGTACGAATAGACATACCCGGGTAGGCTAGGACAGATTTCATCTTGTGGCAAGGTCTTTCAAACTCTCATTGAGCAACCACTGGTGCAGTTCATTAAAAAGGCCATTTTCAAAATGTGTTTAATTTGGTTACTTTGATATTTTCGTTAGTATTCGGCATGGATTTAAAAAGACAAGTCAGTAAATTTAATATTTTTCACCGTAAGTTTTAGCACAGGAACTGGAGATAAGTAACGAGTGTGTGTGTGCCCGAAAAAGATAAGTCATTTTTAGAAGAGATGGAAAATGTATAAATGTGAAATTTCAAAATTGGGCTTGGCTATAGTTAAAAGAACACCTAATTAGATGAAGTAGAAATTAAATTTTGAAAAACAGCTAAAGGTAGCACTCCAAATAGTTGTAAAGGTCTGGACAATTAATTAAAATGAAACTCAGATAAATAGGGGCGGTGGAAGGGGATTGGATTATAAACCAACTATGGCACATAAAGCAGGCAGGTAGAGGGACAACTCCAGATAACCGAATATGTTTATACGTTCCAAATTTATCAATGGTAGTTGGGAGAATGGAGGGAGGGGGAAGAAGGAGTTTAAAAAAAATAAAAATTGATAGAAACAACTTCTGCTCAACGTGATAGGAAATTGATATTCAGAAGCAAGGTAGAGCGAAGACTTAAAAAACTAGAAGAGTCTAGATTTTAAATGGAATCCCGGAAAATAATATAAGAGGGCGGAGGAG
>CABFWO010000234.1:119334-135082 GCA_902155825.1 Timema genevievae | reverse complement strand
GGGGGGGGAGTGAGGCATCTACGTAGAAAAAATCTTTTAGGGGAAGATGAAATTCAATTTCTCAGGAATGTAGAGGGATTACTCAATATAGCAAACATAGTTTAAGATATTTTATCTTTGTGGGGGATTGTGATATTTAGTGGTTTAGGGATTCCCGAAACTTTATGAATAAACTACTTATCACTGTGGTAGAGGATTGAAATTGGCCAGACATATGTAGAATTTCCCCAAACCGCAATATAGGTCTGAACATTCTTAAATTTCAAAATAAAGAAGCAGAAAATGGGGAGGGGTTCGTTAAAAAAATCTTTGGTAGAGTAGAAAATTGAGCTATATTATATATTTGGAAAGGAACAAACCACTAAAAACCAGAAAAATTTGAACCCTTAAAATTTAAAATAGTAGTAAGGGAAACACTCAGGACTGTAAATTTTTTTAAATTACTTACGTGACTTAGTAGGTATATGCCTTAAGAAGCCATTTGAAGTGGTCTTCTCCAAATTTAAGAATGTTCAGACCTATATTGCGGTTTGGGGAAATTCTACGTATGTCTGGCCAATTTCAATCCTCTACCACAGTGATAAGTAGTTTATTAATAAAGTTTCGGGAATCCCTAAACCACTTAATATCACAATCCCCCACAAAGATAAAATATCTTAAACTATGTTTGCTATATTGAGTAATCCCTCTACATTCCTGAGAAATTGAAATTTGAAAGGACCCTTAGAGTCGGCCTCACCTGGATATATTTTGTAGGCTGGGCCCCATACACGTCATGGGGTCAGAGAGCTACAATATTACCCCTGTTACTTGACTGAATAATATCAGCTACACAGTGCTGTATCAGGTTTAGTATGAAGGCACACGTCACGGGGTCAGAGAGCTACAATATTACCCCTGTTACTTGACTGAATACTATCAGCTACACAGTGCTGTATCAGGTTTAGTATGAAGGCACACGTCACGGGGTCAGAGAGCTACAATATTACCCCTGTTACTTGACTGAATACTATCAGCTACACAGTGCTGTATCAGGTTTAGTATGAAGGCACACGTCACGGGGTCAGAGAGCTACAATATTAACCCTGTTAGTTGACTAGATACTATCAGATACACAATGCTGTATCAGGTTTAGTATTAGGGACACGTCACGGGGTCAGACAGCTACAACATTACCCCTGTTAGTTGACTGAATACTATCAGCTACACAGTGATGTATCAGGTTTACTATGAAGATACATCTCACGGGTTCAGAACTACTATATCACCCCTGCTAAACGAGTGAATACTGTTAGCCTAAATCTTGTATCTAATGGTGGGTAAAGTAACAAGAAAATATATGTTTTAACCCTTTACAGTTCAAATGAACTTAGATGTATTCTAATAATTTTTTTTTAAATTCATAATTTACAAATTTTATAGATATGCCTATCTAAAATGATCTTGAAATTAGATAAACGTACATTATTTGAGCACTTTTTTTTAGGTGTGATACTAAGAATCACAAATAAATTATTAGTACACAGCTTACCAAAGTTATTCTAATGTTTGTCATATATTTGTTTTTCTAAGCCCTAAGATAAGAAGTTCACTTCACATTTCTCTAGTCACATACATTGCGTAGCCAAAACGTTTTCGACGATGTTTCTTCACAGACTACTCGTATTGGAACTCAAATTTAACTTAAGTTGTGATAGAAAAATACAACTAGTAAAAAAATTAAACACTTCAAGAAAAGTGAAGCACAAAGACCATAAGATATTGAACTAGTGTTTTTAGTGTTAGTGTTACAGTGTAGAGAGGTATTGGAGGTTATATTCGTGTTTGTAGTATTAGTGTGACGCTGTATAGAGACTAGGGGCACGGAAGCAGATAGAGGTTATGCTGTTGTCTGCAGTATTAGTGTAATACTTTACAGAGGATAAAAGCACAAAGGAGACCAGAGGTTATACCCGTGTATATAGTAAGTATTATGTTACACTGTAAATGGCTTGGTGAGGATAGGGAATCAGGGGGAACAGACACTTTAGCGACCTACACAACATGTTTCCTCGGGGTGGATATTTGACGGTTAAGTAATTATATACTTTACTTTGCCCAAAAAGTTTAGAATTATTTCTAGATACACATTTTATTATACACTTATATCACTCAACTATTACATAACAACAATACATTTTGGTATTAGTAAAGTTTCATCGTCAATCCAAAGAAAAGCTTGCCACTATTTTCTTACTATGCAAATTCTCTGTTTTTACAGGTTTTCCAGAAAGAATTATAATTCTTTCCAGTCATGTAACTTATGTTTAAAACACTATGATCTAGGAGTGACACATCTTATGTCACTTCACAACCCTGTTTAGGGGTAGAAGGACATGTATAGGTAAGCGTAAATAATCCTTCAGTTTAATTTTTTTGTTCACACAAAGACCTGGTGTTTTAAGCTTTCAGCTTTATGTTCCAAATGCGCATGTTTGTTCATAGGGGCTATCAATTGTAAAATTCCAACCCTCTGCGTGCGGCAGATATCGGAGAACGCTCATGACAGACCAACTCCTCATTTTATTTTAATCAATCTAAACTTTATGTAAGACCACTTATTGGTTTAGGACTGGTTGTTATAAATATTATTTAATACACATATTAAAGCTAAAATAAAATAACGACTAATATTATTATCCCCTTTACATTCCTTTGTTTGAGAAAAGATGAAAGGCAAGCTTTATGGAGGGGGGTGGGTGAGGGAAGGGGATAAGTTCGCTTCACTCCGGGTGTGAAATACCTTCCACACACTCACCGTTCTCAAGGAACGAGAGGAATTCTCCACAGTTTCCGTTCCTTCCACACAAAACATGACACGAGCAATATTATGTGCGGCTCATAAAGGAGTGATCTGGCCGCGAAAGCACGTGCAATAAAATAACAATGTTAATTTAAATAAACAAAATATGCGATGCCATGAGACGCAAGGACAATTATTCAATATAAACATATATCTAAAAGTAAGTTTTTGTTCTTAAGTCGTAACAATTTCAATGAATTAAGGTTTGTTTTAAATTGTGCTTGACTTTAAAATGTTACAACTAATCTCTCGCGTATGTATACTACGAGCACACACCTTGTACTTAAGCAACATTCAACAATAGGCTATGCTTCAATGTTTTATTCCTACATAGTATATAAAAGGGGCTTTTTTTTTACTAACGTGTACTTTCTAAACCTACTGATTATATATTACAACAAGTCATATGACATCCGACATCAAGAAAATACAGTTCCAAGTTTAGCTTGTAGGCTCAGGAGTCCAGCTAATGAAGGCTACAGATATAGGCCATGCGTTGCTGTACCACATTAAATAAAACTAAATATTAATGATAGCTGACGCGAATTCAAAATTAATTGTTTTAAAATGTTAAGTAATGTTAATAAGGCCTTCCCCTCATCTCGGTATTTTATGTGAGCGTGGTATTTACAAAACTTCCTCGCCACTAGAACAAATCTAAACCATCTAGAATTTGTTGTTATGACCCTTACAAAAGGTTCCTTTGTTGATATGAAAAGGGGGAGGGCGGGGGGGATGGAGGGTTGTATCTAGGATTCTAAGAAATGTATTTAATACTGTTAGAAAAACGTAATTTTTCGTGAAACGTTGTCAAAAGTAAGATAGTTTATTTAATACATTATTTTGATTTTAAATGTTAAAAAAAACTAGTGAGACATGCAAGTTAAAAGTGCTATTAGCTATAAAACTCACAGCAACTATTACCTGCATCGACATGTGTAGACTTTAAGAACACGGTGGTAATGATTGACAGTTGAGGTATGACTATGTCAAGTGATCCGACCCCTCCCTCCCTTCTTTTACCAGCAGGCCAATAACCGAGTCACTCATTGATGACTGTAAACACTACTACTACTACTAGTAGTAGTAGTCCCCTGCAGTAGTCTGTCGTGCACGATATAAATATTCATCATCAGTTGGCAGCACTTGGATATGCGGGACACACTAATAGAATAATTTACTAGCCGAGCGGCTGTAGCAGATGTGCAGCCTAGCATCTGCTGAGGATCATGGTTTCACAAGTCACAAAATGGAGACCTGCTCCTAAAAACATTTATCAGGTATAGTTTAATTTAATTTAACGTAAGCAATGTTGCCGAAGGTCATCAGGGAGGACAATTCTCGGGTTAGAATTTCGATATGATTTATAGTGTCATAGGTGTGTCCATTATATTTGTTCCACTGAAGTCAGGTAGGTTACACAATTAACACTACACACTATTATTTGGTAAGTGAAGAATAATGTCATAGTTTCAGTGACACTCTTACTCACTTTCGGAATTACTTAATAAATATTTTAGATGGATATTGGAGATGTATCATTGTCAGAATCTATAACTAGGCCTATATGAGTGCTTCAGTGAAATCTTATTTCAAATATATAATGAAGAATTACATTGATACTGAGTTACAAATACATTACTTAATAGATTTTACTCTCTCAGAGTAAGAGAGTGTATTGTAATCATGAACATTTTTGACACCGAGATTAAGATTAATCTTTACGATGTGTTTATGTATGTCTTTACCACAAAACAAGGAATTTAAAATTCTGTCTGCCTCTGACAACATATTTGAACAGTTTGCTGGATTTTGTTCAAACCTGATTTATAAATGGTATAAGGATGGATCTGTTAGGGGGGCCGCCTCGGTGAGCAGGAAAATGCCGAGAAGACGTTCAGCTCTAACGCAAAATTAAACTCTACAATGTGTTGTTTCTAAATATGGCTCACGCTTAAATAAAGTGTAAAGGTCAGGTTAGTTTGAGTTTTATTAATATATAAAAAAAAGGTTAAAACATGAGTTTGCTCATTTTCAACCGACTTTTTAAGTAGGCTTATATTTCTGTGAGTTATAGACTAGGCTTGATAAAAAAGGGCTCTAAATTTAGTCTTCCTCTAACAAATACAGTTAATTTTTGATAGGCTTATAGCATAGAATTTTAAGATATTTGAGACCTAGCAGCGAGCTTTCCTCTTTACCTAGAGATAAGAAGTTTCGTAGTTTTCTTTCTTCTTTTTCTTATGGTCATGGCAAAGGGAATAAAAGTTTAGAGAGAATAGAGAAGTAGTTCCAGAAACAGAAACAGACCACCGTATTTTATTCCATATGTCCTGAAATCCTCGATAACCGGGACGGCCACCTTAATTTATTTACAATATAAATTAGTATATAGATTTATTTTCTAAAAAAAAAATTTTTTTTAGTAATTTACTGATGAAAGTTTGTAAAATTTTTGTTTTTTTTTAAATTAGCTTTAACGAACTTGTAAATAAATTTTATCAGGGGGCTACTTTACAATACCAATAGGCCTACTAATGTAAGTTTATTTTTCTAAGATAAATTAATTTAAGGATTGGGCTCAAAATGGGTATATGAGAATAGTTTTTTATGAACAGTAAGAATATATTTTGATTTTTACAAGCTATAAATATTTTTAATGTTGTTTAAAAAACAACTTAATTTTGAAAATTTAAAAATTTGGTTTACATTTTATTTATAAAAAGTGTTTAATGTGATTAACATGATGATGTGTTTAGTTATACGAGGGAAACTTAACCAAGGGTAGTTTATTTACTTCTTTTCAAAGCTATAGGACTAATACACATATATGAGAAATGTCATACACATTTTTTTCCCTGAAATCCACCATAGAATGTAATAGATATTAAGGTATTTACTAAAGTAGAGAAAGCAGTTCCACTACCTGCCAAATGATAACACCAAGTAAATTAGGTTGAGGATCACCATGGCCAGGGAAGTTTCAACAAGAAGAGGTTAGTGATGAACAGCAAGTTGAGTTCGGAACTGATAAATAAACTGATGAAATACTACTTTTAGAGCATCGCACTGTATGAAGCAGAAACTGGGACTCTTAGGAATATGGAAGAGAAATACTTGAAGAGCTTTTAAATGTGATGCTAGAGAAGACTTGAGAAAACTAGATGGACAGACAGAGTGACAAATGAATAAGTCCTAAGATGATTGGGTAAGAAGAGAACCATTATGGATGTGATTCTGAGGTACAGAACAAACTGGATCGGACACCTCCTTAGGAAGAATTGTCTTTTGCACGGTGTCATAGAAGGAAAGAAAGAGGAGCTTAAGGAGGGGGCATAGGACAGGGCGCACTGGCAATCTAAGTTCACTGACAGAAGGAATAGACCTGTCGTAAGACAGAACACCTAGTAATGAGACAATAGCTTTGAATGTGTACAACGAGGACTGCTGTCTAAAGTGTGAGCCCTAACTCAGTATTGTGTTAGATATTAAAAGGTTTCTAGGGTTTGGTTTCCTTGAAAAAGGGTTATGTCACACCTTAAGAGTGCTATTACTTTAAGAGATCGTGAACCATCACACGATTCAAGATACAACAAACAGCTTGGCTTGGTGTTCCACAAGGATGGTGTAAGATAGCAATCTCTCCATTCAATATTCCATTATGGTGTAGCTTATCAGTCCATCAAGGTAAGATTGCTACCTTTCAGGGCAAAGGGAGATTACGTCAGAGATTAAACTGAGAAGTTTCTTAAAGGAGGGATGGACGCTGTAAACATTGTAATACATTGGCCCTTTTTTAAGGCAAATATAAATCTGTGTTAAGGAAATTATAATGTAACAAAAATTCTTAAAGCATTGTTTTGATAATTCATTGAGAAAAAACATAATATTTTATTTATTTGCAGCCATTTGCCACGGGAATTTAATAATAAAATTGAGATATTTTGATAAATTTACGTTTCTTCGTTTAAAAGCATAAGCTCTAACGTGTTGTAATGACATTGTATAAAGTAATGTTACCGTGTTTGTAATATGATTTACTTAAGATAATTTTACAAACATTATACACGAGTAAACACATTTTAGCTAGACTCAATATAACATTTGAGTTATAATTCCTAGCAGTGAGAACTACTATTTTATTTGTAGTGAACTGTTTTTGAATGTCAGATGAAAAGTGTAGAGCATAGAATATTTCTACAGTGGATCTAAATTACCAGTTAGAGCAAGTACTTGGGGGTTGAGGTTGGTCCAACTCTAATAATATTCATAGCGAGTAGTAAAGGATAGCATTGAGATATAAGAAAGAAGAGCGACGGGGAGTCGGAGAGCCTGAAGAGGGTCCACTCGTGTGTCTGTAATGAATGGTGAACAGCCTCGCGACACTCCGCCAAGTAGAATCAGACCCTAATTACCGCCCCGACGTCCTCTATACACTCTCGTAGCTCCTCCCTAGAGTCCGGGAAACTCAACAAAGTAAGGGTGGAGCGCCCGACTCCAAAACCATCTTGTTAAAGTAAACACTCATCCTTTACGCACTCCTGCAAATAGAGCTGTGCAACTCATGTTCCACCAATCTTTAATGTTGAGAGCTCATTTATTTATTTTATTCGAATTCTAAGCAAATTGACGTAAGACATCTGACGTAAAAAAAAATAGCTACTAGATTTTTAAACATTTTATACAAAAAATAAAATTTCAAATAATTTTTACACATGATTTATCATGGCAAAATAAGACAATGTGATCGCAGCTACTAGTAGCAGCCGGACAGACAACCGATAGAGAAACTGTTATTAATAATACATTTAGAAGAAATACCGGCATGTTATATGAGCACTTGACAGAGGTCGAGGATTCACTGTGAACTGAGGATAAAGGAGTTTGTATTGAATGGTTTCCTTCTCTCTCTCCACGAAGCTTCAGGTACATTTCCTTTAAATTCTACCTTCCTCATCCCTACACCATTAGTGTAATTTAAAGACGTATAGTTCGAACAGCTGCAAACAAAAGTTTTGCTAGAAAAATATTTAACAAAAATAAAATATAATTTTTTTTAAATAAACTAATTTAATGTATGCATACCAAGAGAGTTATGATTCTGTTTATTTCTTAGAACCGTTTATTTTTATAATTAGTATTTAACGTGGACTTTCTGAAATAGCTTTCATGAGAATAGCTTACAGACTTACTTAACCTTTTACCCTAAACATTAACCAGACCCGAGGCCATTAATTAATAATTATGAAAGAGGATGTGATATGCAACAAACTTATCGGGTGAGCCGGGAATATAATCTGGTCCTCTTAGATAGGCCTACCAATTGAGCCGAGGTGTACAACCATGAAAGTCCTTATGTTTGAGTATTACCCATTATTAGAACCTTAAAAATGGTAAATGTATAAGCGAACACCAAATTATCCACAGAGGATTGGTGTTTAGTGTAATACAATTTGTAATATAGTAGAGCACAATTAATTTAAAGGTTCCGTTATAAGACTTAAATAACGTATTTACATATATATGATCAACCGATGTAGCATATAAACGACACATTATAATTATAGTTTCTCACTCCTACAAAAAATATTCGCCACATTAGTCATGCTGGCTAAGGCGTCAGACTAGCACTAAAGTGAAATGACTGACGGGAGAGTCAAGGTTTAAAGTTCAGCCGGGTGAATTGGAAGTGGATTCTAAATAGGTTTCACCATCCTCTTTCTAAGCAAGTGCAAGTGCAATTCTTCAAAATACCTAATTATCCTTACTTAGTAGATTTATAACACTTATATTAAAACGAAGTCTTAGAACTACGTGACAAAAAAACCCTGTTTTCTTATAATTGGCGCTTCGTTTGTTCCCTGAGATTGAATGTTACCTTTATATTTCAGGTTTTAAACAAAATATTCCTAAAACACCAATATAAAGGTGGCCATGTGTAAACAAAGGGGAGATATTTAATTTAAAGCTTATTTATATTTGCCATTTGTATTTATAGGGAATATATTTTACGGCTATTTTTTAAAGATGGTAGACAGTAATAACAATGTCATATATAAATAAGATTTATTGGATTCATAATCCTTGTTATTAAATCTTCGCTGACGAAAACTGGTTGATCTATGAGACTTGATATGTGTATATATTTAGATTATTAGCACAGGAATAATGTGCCGGGTAGTCAGTTTTTTAAGCTACGTACTGAGCACCTTACATAGAAGGTGCAATTTTTAGTACAACAAATACAAATCGGATAAATAATAGACGGAGAAACTTTTAGAATTAATAGACAGACACGTATTAAATAAACATTGCCGAATAAATCAAATTCTACAAACAGATCGACTATAATAAGGTTTTGGTAAGAATAACTGTAGGTTATATAATTTACTAACATCACTGTGACTAGAGGCCTATAGCCTATATTAATAGGCCAAGTCACGTGCTCAGCAGCTGTCACTTTTGATAGATAGGCTACCATTAATACCTATAAAATAGTAGGGGTAATTTTTTAAATGTGAGGCGAATTCGAAGAAGCTTTCTGTGGTTGTCACATGACATTAGAGACTACTTTTACTTTACAAACCAAACATTTATTGCATCCAGGCAAAGTAAATAAATTAGAGAGAAAATAAAGACGAAAGCTCAATATATTATGGTGAAACATGTGCACGAGTTTGTGTGCGTGGCTGTTGTTGTGAATGTCGCCAGGTTTAAAACCAACCAAGTACGCAGGTTCGTTCATTAGGGGCGATCAATAGCACGAGGCCAACTGTCGCAGGAGGGGTGCGTGAGCTCTTGAGCACAGGTCTCTCACGACGTTGTGTCAACCTATCTTTTTTTTTATTATTATTACTATTCACACGCACCGAGAGCGAGGGCACTTCTCTTTTGTGTGTGTCGTCGCACTTTGGCGGGGTCTTGAACCCGCCTCATCAAGAGGGCGCCCGATCCTCTCTTGGGGGATATCACCGGCAAAATATTACAACTGACTATCTCAAATATAAAAATTGATACTGGCGAAGAGAAAAAAGGTTGTTTCGATTAAGATTTAAACTATATGATGTTATTTTTATTACATTCAATAAATAGTTTAAAATACATTATTTTATCATGGCTTTAGAAAAAGTATAGTAAATAGGATAATGTAAACAATTAAATAATAATTTGTACCGAGATAACTTTATATCAAATCTAGATAATGTTTTAAAAATATTGGTCCAATTTGACCACCTAGAAATGGTCCAGTGCAGTCCTTTAATTGCCATTCCAATTTTGTTAAGTTCAGCCCAATGCTACCTTTTGCTATTTAAGGCTTAAGTTGAGATATTTATATATTAGAGAATGTTTTGAATTACTAAACAAGTATAAAATACACTTCTTGTAACAGAGCCGAGCCTGACATAGGACTGCAACAATTTACAATACAGATTCGAGGGGATGCTATTCATGTTAGCGGAGAAGACGTTTAGGACAGATGACACACCAACAGGACATTCACTCAAGGACAAAGAAATACTGCAAAGTGAACAGCGATTACCAACGTCAACCAAGCAGTCACACTTTACAGCACACTTTACACTTATAGCCATTTATCACCCGTCTCTGTGGTTGAGTGGTTAGTAAGAGGTGTTTGGGGTCATTTGTTCGATACAGGCGCCTATAATAATTTAATATTTGTGAACAGTAGTTTATAATTACCTATAGGCTAGTTGGGTTGGTTGTTTATAGACATATTTTATAAGTCTGTGTCAACTTGAACGCTCTGATTAGAGCATGTGCAAGAGGCCTACATGCTTTCAGTGAGAACTTAAAGTGTACGAGTGAATCATTGTTTATATCTTATATGTGGATCGTCCTTATGTTCAATGCCGTTATATACAACAGACATAACGTAAAGAGCCATAATAGGTGTGAAATGTTTCCAATTTCAAATTACTTTTTCTGTATATAATATAGGAAAAACGCTAAATACTTGGGTGCGTGTGTTGAGATGGTGAATATCTAATAAGTCAGCATCAAATAATAGCAAAAATCAACACGAGTCAATATGGAAAGGGTTTAGGTACGACTTTGTAAATTCGTTAAGACCCGAGTGGGTAGTAAGGAACAGTGTTAGAAATTGTTAACGTATAACTCGATCCACAGCAAGTTCCTTTGCTTTGAGGTTGACGGAAGTGACCGTGGTATTAGTCAAAAATGAATGGTGGGCCTACGACACAGTCGCAAAAACTTTCACACATTGTGTATTATGGCTTAGGGGAACATTTTCAAAAATAGGTTTTGAGTAAGCTATCCTAAGTATGTTTTCCTAATAAAAACAAACACGTCATTTCGTTAGTTAAAATAATCACTCTTTATCTATAGGCCTACGTTTTAAAGTAAATAGTTCAAATATATTTTTAAAAAATTAAAAATATATTATTTGTAAACTACCCTAGAAATAAATATATTTTTTAGAATAAAAAAGTATTTTTATTTGCCATGGAAAACTAATAACAGGTTCTCATATTGAATTCAACTTTTAAGGTCAATTTTCAAAAAGTTAAAATTTTCTATATATTGACATAAGTAAACTACCCTTAAATAAATTTAATTTAGGTAGACCTAAATAAAGCTACATTATTACTGATAGTGTAAAATAGTCCCCCGATACAAATTTTGAACAAAATTGTTAGAGCAAGTTTTGAAAATTTGAAACAAAAAAAAAAGCCTCGTCAGTAAACTACCATAATTGAAGGGCTAGGGTTAAAAGAACAGTTTTGTGGGCCCTATATTATAATTTAAATACCAAGTTTGAACAAAATCCATCAAACCGTTTTGGATCCGTGGCCAAGGACAGACAGACAGGAGGGCATATAAAAATGTAAAATACATTTTTTTTTTCGTGTTTACGTAAAACGTAAAGATTTGTCACAATCTAAAGAGCGATTATTTTCACGATCACAATACTTTCTCTTGATATGATAAAGTAAAAGAGGAAGAATGTTGACGTACTGTGCTATCACAGAGGCTGATAGTCTACACATAAGGCGACCATTAATGTCATGTCTCTCCCAGTTATATATGTTATACGATAAAAAAAGAGGTGATTATACAGCAACAATGGAAAGTATACCAATGCCATATTTGATATTGTATATTCAAGAGTAACCGGTTCTTAGAGTAATCTCGATATATTAAATGATTTTTTGCACATTGGTTAGAAAGATAGGCCTACCAAGCAAATATGAATTTGTCAACTTTATTTGAAAGAACGTTAATTAAGTTGATATCAACGACATGTTTGAATTAAATTTCACCCAATTCAGTGTCCGCAAGGCCTAAGGCACCAGTGTCACAGTATATTTGACTACTGATGACGTGTGGATCAGGGTTCGAATCCTGTCTGGGTGTAATCAGAGTGTTCTCTATCCTATATGGTGTTCGACTCTACCTCCACGAACATTCGGGTACATTTCCTCCAAATTCAACCTTGCTCATTCCTAACAAATTAGCGTAGTTAGTGCATGTATGTGCACAACGGAACTACAACCAAATCAGGTAGAAAATAGTACTTTGAATTCAATCAAGTCCTGGAAGCAAGCAACCGTTCAAGAAATAAGCTGATGACATTTTACAAACCAAACAATCGGAAGATGTATTCTTTTAGCACCGCATCTTACTACTCATGCGGATTATACACTTATATAAAATAACGCTAATAGGCTAGAGATGAGGAAGGTTGCATTTAGAGTGTACCCACATTTGCGTGAATGGAAAGTGGAAAACCATTTATATAACCTCGGTACACCTGACCGGGATCGAACCCCAATATCTGCATCATCATCGGTCTAGTCTATTGTATAAGAAGCTCCTTACACCATGCAGCCACCAGAACGGGTTACGTATATATTCATTGTGTGGCGTGCAGAGAGATTCTTTGTTTCATATATAATTTTTTGCAGTGATGAGTCAACATATATATGTTGTGAGTATTATCTGAGGTTGTGGCCGGTTTTCCTATCAGAGATAGAGTGACAATCATTTGAAGCAATAATACAACAATGTATTTAATATCTTGCATAACACAATGTGGTACATTTAGCGGTTTAAATTAGACTTAACAATATTTAGTTCAAGATTGATTTGACTTTTTTTTCCCTAATTTTGAATTTAGTATGTTCATAAGTTTGGAGAGTTATAACTTATAAATGAGGCAGCNCTCCCCCCCAGTTTTTTGTGTTGGTATAATTTTGAACAAGTTTTGAATTAAGGCAAACAATTAAAAAGTTATTGGTTTATTTTTCGACTACTAGACAAGAATAAAAACTAGATTCATTAAAAATAGGGGCTTACCTTATTCGGTCCATGTTTAATTTACTGACAAGATATCAAGTCAGTAGCACAGAACTATACCAAATGTAAGATCACGATAATAATTGTAATCATGGATGACTAAGTTTAGAAATTTGGAGTAAGAGTATGGTCTTGAAACAATTTGTACTTGTTGAAGTAGATAACCAAATAAAGTTAACATTTGAACATATTGAAAATTACGTGTAAATCAAAGAAAAATATTAAAATAGCTACAAAATTAACTAAGATTTCTAGTATATTTTATAAACAAAATAAGCACCTGCGTAAATAATTGACAATAACAAACAGGCATTACCTTCAAACGGTAATTAAGATAGCTTCCTTGAAAATTTTAAATTCTATTTTTATTCTATAAGTTTTGATATCTTCATATTCAGGCTGACTTAGCATTTTACTGTGACAGCAAGAATTACTGTTTGCTTTGCTATCTTAAAAATGATGCCTTTCTTTAGTGGGTAGATAGATGTACATGAATGAAGAGCAGCATAAAGCAACATTCAGTCGAGGGTATTATTATCAATAAGGGCAAGAATCCACTATCATATAAAATAAAACAATAATTGCCATCTCTTTGCCAAGGAACTGGAGCTTGAAATTCCTGGAAAAGGTAATATTCTGCTTGAAATATTTCTTTGGCTTGTTTGAAGGTTCTTATCACATGAATAAAGAATTAAAGTAAATACATTTTTAGAGACGCACCAATTTTGTGTTGTTATGTAAAATTCGCATCTATAGATAATGACTTTAATCATTAAAGTATTCATTTTAGCGAAACAGCGCATGAAAAAAAATATTCAAGCACTAAATAAATATATATTTATCGGACAATAAAGTGACCCACAAGTTTCTTTAGTCGATAACAATTACCTAGAAAAGGTTAATTTGTCTCTTTATAATAGTTCAGAGTATTGTGTCCAGTACTGTTTTTCGAACCCATAAATAGCTTTTCTAGATGTATATATTCATATGCCGTCATTTATAAGCATATATTATAATATCTTCTATCGCGGAGAATGTAAATAATGTATTTGTTTTAGTTGAGTATAGGACGGAGCCGGAGAGTAACTGGAGCAGGCAAGTCATGCCACGGATCAATATAAACCTGGCTTACCGCTCTCATCTCTGGCTGGCTAGAAGCTGGGTTCAACGTTTGGGAACCAGTCTCTTACAGCGCGGGTCAGCACGAGTGCACTACACACATATTTTAGTAATCATTGCTATCATAATGATCTCGCGAAGGTATTAAATATCACTGTTATTAAAAAAGCTACGTATTGTGATTCAAGATAGCATATTACAAATTCGTATTTTAATATGTTAAAATAAAATCGAGCCCTCTCAAAGGTCATGTTGAGCCCAGCAGCGAGCCCACCTTGCGTTTTAAATTTGTGATTTATATTTATTTAAGGGTGTGCCACAGGGTATTAAAACGTTTGAACCATTTATGGGGATTGGGAAGTCATTTGTGATTTATTGATAGAAATTTTCCGCATATTCTCAACAATGTTGGAGATCTTTAAAATTTTCACATTGTATATATATATATATATATATACACACACAAAAAATAATGCAGGTACTGTGTGTATTACAGCTTACAATAAAAGCATTAGACAAGGTCTTCAAGGACTTATATTTTATAACAAAGTAGTTTTTCATCAAGATTATAGAAATGGTTTTTTAAAACTAAAAAAAGTTGATTTTGCGGAAATAACTTTATGGCTAGGCTTAAACATTTAAAATTCATTTTCAGATTTTAATTGATTGGGAATGATTTAAGAACTGGCAAGTCCTACACTATGTTTATAAAGTGACGTTTAACTATATTATCCCAATCCTTAATGTAAAATGATTGAGACCAAATGTTTTCTTTAAACAGAACAATTATGTAGTTGTAATATATTAGCTTTCTGATTAAATTTAACACTAGTACAAACAACTATGTTTAGTTATTTCTTGCGGTAGTTTTTCTTTAATTAAAGTTGGCTCTTAAAGACACAAAGTTTTATTTGTTGGTTGGTTTCAACATTTCTGCTAACCCTTACTATATTAGATTGAAGCTCTTTGGTTGTTGAGAAAGCTATTCGTTTCTTAGACATTGTCAGACTAATTCATTATCATCATCACCATCATCAACTGTTTCCAGCCTGTGCCCCGGTCAGTTATATAAAATGCCCTCATATTCTTCTATCCTCCCAACATTCGTTCTCCTTTAATTTCCTCCATTCTTCTCTTCTCAATTGCACACTTTCAGTTATCTGCTCCTCACATCTCTTTCGTGACCTCCCTTGTGGTCTTTTTACCCACATAGTTTATTTTAATAATTTTCATTTTCTTTAGCCTCCTCTCCGTCATCCTCATTACATGCCCATAGCATCTCAGTCTTGCTTCCTCTACTATCTCATGTACTCCCTGTACCCTCCATCTTTCCCGGATAGCTTCATTGCATATTTTGTTTCTCATCGAGACAACTAACATGTTCCTCACACACTTCATTCCCACAGCCACCAGCCAGTAAACTACTTTTCATATATATATATATATATA
>CABFWO010000234.1:38766-118737 GCA_902155825.1 Timema genevievae | reverse complement strand
TCAAAATCTTATAATGTACCTAGATCTACACTCAAAGATTATGTGAAAAGTAAAGAAGGAAGTGTTGAAAAAATTGTTAAAGGTAGTTTGGGCAGGAAGCCTGTTCTTCCCAATGAGCTTGAAGATGAGTTGGTGAAATATTGTTTAATTATGGAGAAACATTTCTTTGGCTTAACGACAAGGGGCATAAGGCGCATGGCATTCGAACTAGCCATGAAAAACAAACTGTCACATCCGTTTTTCATTGCTACTGTGAAACCCTCACTTACAGACACGGTGGTTCTTGTCTTAGATGGGCACTACACACATGTTAGAAACCCAGATGTTATGGATATGGCTCGAGCTAACGGAGTGGCAATTGTGTGCCTACCACCGCATTGTACACACCGTATGCAACCGTTAGATGTGGCTTTCATGAAACCGTTCAAAACATATTACTCCCAAGAAATTGAGAATTGTCTTAAAAACAACCCTGGTCGAGTAGTAACAAGCTATCAAATTGCTAACCTAATGGGGAAAGCTTATGTGAAATCAGCTACAGTAGAAGTAGCAGTAAATGGATTCAGGAAAACTGGCTTGTTTCCCAAGAATAGAAATGTTTTCAAAGATCATGACTTCATTTCAGAAGAACTACAGGAAAAAGAGAACAAAAACGGTGATCCTCCTTTCACTTTACCAGCAGAAATAAATCCCGTTCCAAAAATACAAAATAACAAAACTGTTGACCAGATTTCTCGCCAGGGTGCTGTAGTTCTTGTGACAGGATCACCACACAAAAACAAAGTAATGGATGATCGTGCTCGAAAAGAAGCCAATGAAAAAAAGAAGCGAGAGATAAAAAGAAGCGAGAGATAGGCGAGAAAAGACAATTTGCATTACAAAATAAATCAGGGACTACGCTACCAAATCCGTCAACTTCTCACAGGTAAGCGAGGAGATAGGGGTAATCTAGGAGCACAGAAACGTTGCGATAAACGGAACATGGTTTCCTCGTCATCATCAGAAGACGAAGATGACCACCTGAGTTTTGTAGAAACGGATGATGAAGGTGAAAATGATGAAGATGCTCAGTGTTTTGTGTGTGATAAATGGTTCTCCAATGACAAACATGGTGAGAAATGGGTTCAGTGTACAGATTGTTATCGGTGGGGTCACACTGTATGTTGTGGCTATAACAGCAATAGAAAACTTTTATTTGTGAGATTTGTTTTGATGGATAGCTTTATGAATCTATTTTAATATTTAGATAGATAAATGAACAGAGTATTACTTGAATATTCTAGTTATTTGTGATGCTTCTTGACTTTTTGTAGGGGTTGAAAGAGGGGGGCGATATTGGGAGCACTATAACCCTAATATCGTCCTTAGCACCTATTTATTAAAATATGAAAAACACACAATTGGCTTTATTTTTTTTTCTATTTCAGTTCAAAAAATTATAAATACATTGTTATTAGAATATAACTGATTAGTAAAAAAAATAATTGTTACCATACTTTTTCTGAAATTTAGATAAACAAAAAAGGGGACGATATTTGGGTACTTTCCCATATATATATATATATGACAATGTATTTGTCATATCTTAGTAAATAAATAAACTTCGACATGGTAACTGTGTAGCAATAGATCGGTCACTCTTTTAGTTGTTTCTCTAAGACATGGCCACCAGTGTGTTGCATACAACCTTTAGTTGTTTCTCTAAGACATGGCCACCGGTGTGTTGCATACAACCTTTAGTTGTTTCTCTAAGACATGGCCACCGGTGATGTTGCATACAACCTTTAGTTGTTTCTCTAAGACATGACCACCGGTGTGTTGCATACAACCTTTAGTTGTTTCTCTAAGACATGACTTCCGGTGTGTTGCATACAACCTCCTGAGGATACCCTCTTATTATAGCTAATCAAATATTATATACATAACAAGTGATGAGTTAGCTTTATTAGTGATAAAATATTCTTTAACTAGATATTGGTCTTTATCATTGTTGTATATAATATATATTAAGTTAAGCAAACGTCGGTGCAGTGAAATGAACAAGACTAGCGAGGCTTAGAAGTAGAGATTTAATTTTAGGCTACGGATGTAGCTGTATCAAGTAATATCATCATAGGTAAAAAAAAAAGTACTTCTAGATACAGGAATCGAACCCGGGGCCCTTTGCTTAGTGCACTAAAGCACAATCACTCAGTTATCCGGAGTCATTCTTCATTAATAAGTATCACTATCAATGATAGCTCAATGCTGCCGCCCCTCACAGACTCTGTATTAAACTATGAGTGAAGAGCTACCCTGAACATAGGACAATCCCTGGATAGCTCACTCGTAGAGCATGAGTGAAGAATGACCCTGAACATTGGACGAATCCTGGATAGCTCAGGGGTAGACAATCGGCGCATAAAGCCAAAGGACCCGGGGTTGATTCCTGTGTGCAGGTGTCATTTTTACAAAACTCATTTGCGAGGGTTGTCGCACCTTGGTAGCCTGCAGACCGCACATAACTCACGGCAACTAATTAATCCTTATTAATAATCAAATTACTTCCCGCTTCGGTGGTCGAATGCTTTAGGGTGTCAATCTAGCAATAGACTAGACTGCCGATTACGAGGATATCGGGGCTGGAATTCTAGACGGGTGTTGTAAGGGTGTTTTAACCTGCACGCAAATGCGGGCACACTTTAAATAAGTTAAACATACCTCGTCTCTAACACTTTGACGTAAGTAGTACACTTGCGTACAAGCCGTAAGGTAAGTAGGAGGCAACGATAAAACAAAAAGTTGTTCAATGGTCTAAGTAAATGTTTGATTTATTTTGGCTGTGCATCAGAACAAGAATTAGCCACCCTTGTGAGGAATGTAGAACCAAGCAAGTACTTCCGGCCAGGACACCCAAGGGATGTCAGTCGAATACGGTGCCACGGAGTTTAATTTATTTTAATTCCAGTAAACGTGACAAAAGGTAGAAGAGAGAAGAACGCTGAGGGGAAATGGAAAGGGTGGAAAAATGTAGGAAAGTACTTAATGAATTAAATTGGCAGCCAGCCCGGGCAGTTGAGGTTCAAAACTACCTTTGACACTGAATATATTTATCTTCCTTCCTAAACCTGTTTTAACTCCTGTACAGTCAGGAGAGTTGTGTGAGACTGATGTGATTAGTGCCATTGGTTTGAGTTCGGTTTGATAGGGTTTAGCGCTAAAAAAATAGATCAACCCCTAAGATTAAGGGTAGTTCGCTTAAGAGCAAATGGAAAAAAAATTATATATATATATATATTTTTAAATCGGTCTGTCACAGTTTAACATGGTGTCCGGCCAAACTATATTTTAAAATTTTATGACATTTTCAGGTTTTCCAGAGCCAATTTCAAACTTTTCCAGTCTAGCATTATTTTATTAATATCGCAACTTTATGTTATAATATTTTTAAAAACGTACATTGAACATTTTTAAAGTGTATCATTCTATGAAAGGGTTACAAGATATCAGCCTAATGCGATGAGATATTTGGTTTCAGAATATGATATCTAGATGGAGTAATCTTCACTAAAAGCATAAATAATAGATTTGGCAATTTGATTCTTAAATATGCGATCATTTACAATTATAATAATTGTACAAGTGGCAGCAATAAGCCAACTACTGAGTCGAAGGTGGCTGCGTTATCTGATAGCTCGTTATCTTAATAAAATCACACATTTGTAGTCGACGATTTCCACACGTCCATCATAGACTTTGCCTTAAAATATGTGTGAAGAATGACCATGGGCACAAGACGATTCCTGGATAGCTCAATGGTTAGAGCAATGGCGTACTAAGCCAAAGGTCCCGGGTTCGATTCCCGTGTCCAGGTGTCATTTTTCAATTTTCAGAATACGTTATTTGGTAGTTGAGTTTCGATGATATCATATTGGAGGTTCATCTTAAACCAGTTTAGTTTAAAATTGTTGCAAAACATTATTTTTTAGTTTCATCTTCGTATAATGTAAATGAATTCTCATGAATGCACATAGCCATAACTAAGCTTTGGCTAAAATTCCTTGGTAGAGGCGTGGAAAGACGACATGAAAATCAACTGGTGACTTTGAGAAATGAGATCAGTATAATAACAGAGACAAGTGAGCTAAAAATACTAGCGATAGCTATTAGCTAGAAGAACAATGTTATTTTGACTATTTTAAATGAAAGTTTCGTTTATTTTAGTGAATAAGTGAAAACTCCAGAAATCTGATCAAATTTCTTGAATTTTCTAAGATGTTTCAGCCGAACAAGCAAATTCGCTGAATTTTCCCGGTTTTCTATGTAGCTGGACACCATGTTTAGCAGCACTAGCAAAATGGCTTATCTCATTTTCCGGAATTATGACTTGGAGTATGATTCATGTAGGCGGATGTTTCATTTTTTAAAGAAAAAAACTGTACCGCCCAGCTAGTGAAAACATCATTAAAATAAACATCTACTTCTGACAAACTATATTTTAAAATTACCTGACTTTTCCAAGTTTTCCAATGACAGTTTCCAACTTTCCCAGTCTTTATAGATATTTTATAAACAGTATGTTATTTAGATTCCAACATCCCAAGTGATAATATTTTTGATCATAGTGATTCAGTTAAAGAGCACCTTATGGCCAGCACTATTTGACGTTTATTGAAACAAATTATTTTTATTTTATTCTTCCTCTAATGTAGTAGTATTCAATTTGCATAAGCATGATACAGTTGTGGCTAAAGCCAACCAGAAGGGGGGAAGAGGGAGGTGAGACCGCACATAAATTACATAGTGGCTTTGATAATTGTGATTATTATGATCAACAAGAGTAACTGTGTTAACAAAATACTAGCGGTGAGTGTTAAATGGGAGTAACTATACGTTGCATATTTCCATAGCGAAGTGAGCCATGATGTTCTTTGTTTACTATCTCGTTTCAACATGTTTCCTTAACAGGGTCTACTAGTTCATTCATAATCAAAAAGTAATCATCATTTTCTCTTTATTTTGTCTCTTAAATAACGTATCATAGTTCGTTTCTCGCATCTTATGATTGATCTCGGGCTTAGAGTGTTCTCGGTTTGTTGATATACATGTTTTGGGGACAGTTTTGTTTCAAATTAGTGTGTTTTAGGAAAAGGAGGGAGAAATTATGTGTGATGCATCCTATTTTATTTTAGAATTCATAAATTATTTCAAACCATACATCATGTTTTAATTGAAGGATATAACAACTATTGATGAGTGTACATATACGCTTGATGCAACCTTTCAACACTAGCAGGGCTTAAAAAACTCGTGTCTATATTGACGGGGTCTAAGTTCGAATCTCGGCCGAGTTTATTAGTATTTATTACTGTGTTTTAACCATACCCATACCTGACGAATAAGGATGCATTTCTTTTAAGCTTCACAAATAGTACTCACCCCTTAAATAAAGTCATTAATAACCAAAGTGTTAAAACTCAACAATTATAAATATATCTAAATCCTTAAAGTATGATTAAAATTGTCAATAATTTAGACTACAGATAACCCTTGCCTCAAAATATAAATCAATAAATTTATAGAATATTATTTTATAAAAAGCTTTTTATAGCATTTAGATTTGAATAAAATAGCGCTTTGTTTAATTTTAAGTTGATATATCATATTTTATATTCTAACAATCCTTCTTAAATATTTTTACACATCGTAATTATTGTATACATTTTCTTACTCAAATGTTTTATTTAAATAAACCAGTCTTTAGGGTTTTAAAACAAAAGTGTTTTGACTTATGTCGATGACTTATTGATGTATTAATTAAGTTGACATCGAAAGTAGGCTACCAGTAGCTATGGCACGACCATTATAATTTTTGTGTTGGGATATATTGCGCGGATTTATTTAGAGGATTTTTTTAAAATTAATATTTGTTTGGAACTTACAAATATTTATATGGAGCTATCACAACCCTATACACTCTGATCAGAGATTAGATATTTCCATGTCTCTTGGTATAACAGGCCTATCTATATCTGCGAAAACCCGAAAATGATCAGATGAGTTATTCGTGCCAGTAAACGTTTCTCTTCCGGCCACCGAGGGCTGGCCTAGCCATGAATGTCTCATGCCAATAAGTAAAACACTTGTAGGCTACGACACTCGTTTGCCGTCACTAGACAATCCTGTCATCAATTGAACACAATTAACATCAATTTAAAAAGAATGCTAGAACATTTTATTGTGACCAAACAACAGTCAGTCTTCATTTCCATTTGGCTTACCACTAATGTTATATTCTCTTTTTTAATGGTTTACACACATACATATATAGAAGTTGTGTCTTTTAAATAAATTTGACAATAACATTGTTAATGCAGTATAACCTATTTTTATTTTTGATAATACAAAGTTTAAAGCTAACTTTCTGAATCAAATAATCATATAAGCAGACGAGTTAATGGTAGGGTGATTGTGAGATGAAATGGAGGACCTTGAGTTAACGTGGGATCCGAACCACGGTGGAGGCCTGGCATCCCACACATTCACAAGTTGTGATTAATACACGACTTGTCAGAGGTGAAGGAAGGGTTTGGCAATCAGATAAATCTATGCCGGGACCGAGGATTGAACCCCGGACCACCAGCACAGAAGCCTGACACCTTACTCCTATACCGCCAGGTCACCTCGATGATACCTATCAAGAACCAAGGTGTCATCGTCCGTGTCAAGGAACAAAATAGTAATGTTAAGGAAAACCCTGTTCACTCAGACAAATAAATAACTTTTAGTTTTAAACAATATTTTCGTCTTTCATTAATGATTATAAATATATTTTGGAAGTTAGTTTCTAATCATTTCAAACTTAAACATCGGTAGAAAAATTAAAATGTTATGTAGTATTAAAACCAAAACCATTCTAGGAAGAAATACAGGAAATATCACTAAACATTTAAGAGACGAATGTAAAGAAAAAGTAAAAAGTATTTAAGTACCATATTCCCTTTTTGAGAGAATTAATACACAACATATATAATTACCAAAATAAGTACTTTTGGAGGTACTTAGAACAAGTACCTATGGTCAGCCTAATTATATTATTGAATCAACGCACAGCAAGTGTAGAGAACAATAAACACATGCCTCTACTAGACAAGCTATAGAACAGAGATGTATGTATTATTGTACAAATGTACACAACAATCAACAAAGGCACTGGGGAATGTTCTTCACATGGCCCTCACATTCCTCAGGTCAGGATCTACGGCGGGATCCCTTATCTACTGCCAAGGTTAGGCCAGCGTGATGCTATACGGGATTTAGGATACAATAAATCACTTTAAATGATGACACAAAACTAATATTTATATTTTTATAAAAAAAACTATATGGATTTTACACAATGAAAACTTACAATGATGTCAAAAATCATCTCAACGTATATTTTATAGCTTTTGTTGAAGCACATTTTTCAATAAAGTCAGTATAATCAACTTGCTTGGATGCAGCACAATATTGCTAGATGATTCAGCCGCTCTTGACCAGTTGTACTACTTTGCAATGTTTTCAACGAAACTGCCAGTCTGATGAACGATCCTTCGATTGAAGAAACAACTGGTAATGTACAAAACAGTTTCACGGCGAGGCAGATATACCTTGCAGGGTTTTTTTGCTCGTAAATTGCGTTCAGAGGGCTGATCATGCTTCTTTGAGTGCCGAAAACTGTATTATGAATACTTTTAAGAGGAAGAATTTTGTCCAGTAAGTATTTTGGAAGATCTTTATCATTATTATTATTAGTATTATCATCATTATCATCATCATCATCATCATTATTATTATTATTATTATTATTATTATGCATTTACAAGTTTTGCTGCTTTTGCGCTAGGTTGAGCATTTTCTAAGTTCTGGAAGTTCAAAATGTGTGAAAATAGTTAACATAGGGTATCTGCTGTTTCAAATCTTGTCTTGAAATCATTGATCACAAGGCCGATACTAGGTAAACTAAGGAAATTCGGAAATCTTGCTCAGGTTCTTTATAAGTTTTTCGGTTTTAGGAAATTTGGGGTTGCACTCCTACCGCTTCAGCAACTAGACCTACTCTTGAACAACACTTTCCCACGAGTTACATAAGTGCTTCATCTTTTACACGTTTCTTATAAGTGCGGTCTCGACATCCAGGGATATTCCCTTTACTTTGTATGACAACGTTCTTGCTGTCAATACTTGGTAATATTTTGTACCAAAACAGTGTCATTAGTATACTTTTGAAATAATGGTTACTTACAGATATATTATTTCCTGTAGTAAGAGTTAACATTTTTTTAAGGTGGGAAATTGTAGTATTATGAATGTTAAGGACCCACCATGGCCCCTCCCCTCCTAATTCCGGGACCACCGGCTAGAGCCCTGTCAGCCCTTCGTCCATTTGTTGGGGCCATGCTTTGTCCAATGTATTTTACCTATTCACTCTCTATACTTATACGGATATATTTACTCAGTTTAATTTGTTACTTTTAAATCCTGTAATAAATCTTTGTGCTACTAAAATAAATCCGGAAAATTGCATTAAGAGTAAGATGATGGATCTTTTTAATTCAACATACAAGTAATATCAGATTTTTTAAATAGTTTTCTTGACAATATATTAGCGAAAATTAATATTTAAATTGAGAAGATGATCCTGATAAAAGATAAAAACGGTGGATAAGTGACAAATACTGCTAGACCTGGACAAGTTTGAAATGAGTGCAAACAGTAAAGATTGGGCTCCAATATAAAAAACAAAACAGGCAGATACAGATTAAAACGAAACAGTGAACCCAGTAGAAACAAGGAGAAAGATCATAGGACTAGAACACACATGTGGGAGTGAGATAGAGAGGGGAGGCACGCAATAAACAACGCAATTCATTGCGCGGGGGCGGCACTGAGCTAACAAAGGGCCTTGTTTCAATTATGTGCAGGTTGTGCTAGCACGGCACACTTCCAAAACTAATTTCGGAAGGAAACGGCCACAGGACTAGCATCACAGAGCTACACAACCCCTCAACGTGCCACGTTTGCCAGAAAACTGTTCCTTCTAGTTTTTATAAATCATTTAATTTTGACGTACTTTCTCATCTAATCAGAGATACAGAGAAATACAGTGAGAGAGAAAAATACATAAACTAATAATCAAATGGAGTATAGCCCGGTTGGGTAGTAAAACGCGGTGCAAATAAAAAATTAAATCCAATCAAGGTTGAATTATTTATACAATTGCAGCTTGCATTATTTTTCTAGATACATCTAGCCCGCATCTAAACTGATTTATTGTTAATAAGGGAAGTCAGGGTTAAAATCTTAATTTGATTAATTAAGGGTAGTTTTAACTAAATGGTTTCCCAGGCTCCGTCAACATTTATATTATTTTATTAAATTAAGTGTTATTTTATATATTAAAAATGATAAATGCAGATTTCATCTGACTTTATAACAAGATAAAACATACTTTCAAACAATCTTCTGGACTTGATTGTTATTCTGTTATTTCCGGCAATCTTAATGCGCATGTGTGTAGTTCAAAGCTACAATATCATGTACAAGCAGTTATCATAACATCAGCGAGAACTCAATTTCTTCACACCCACCGCAAATAAGGTAAGAATTAGCAGTTGAGATGATATCTTCATCTAAAAAGCGCCGAGGGAAGAGGATGATAGACATGAGAACGTCACTCGCAAAGATATGAATGAGACGCAGATGAGAGGTTAAAGGAGAGTTATATTAGGTGGTATAGGGAAGACGGGGGAAGTAGTTGGGCAGAAGTTGCAAGGTATAACACTCGTGTCCGATTAAACCAAAAGCACCAGTTGTATCAAACTGAAGGTATGTTTTACACCCACAAAAACGTTATGGTGAACTATTATCAGATCAGATAATATACACATAGGAATTATGTCTCAATAAAAGGAATCATGGCGCCCTCCTTTCAACACCAGGTAAAACCACACGCAAACCAAAGCAGTTTATCATGATGCAACTTCTTATAAAATGAACAAGGTAGAAATTAGTGAGCGTGAAGAATGGTTTTAGATATGTATTCTTGATAAAACTAAGTCCATTTCGGTAACTATACATGGCATGTCAGGTGGTATCCAGACCATCTAGAATCAAAACAGTGGTTTTATGGGAAATATTACAAAAGCAAATGTAGACATAACTACTTATCGCATACCTTTATATTTTTAAAAACCTACAAAGAGCAAGGATACTATTATTTGTTTACATAAAAGGAGTTTTTTTTAAAATTTATTTTATTTATTTATTTACAAAGTTGTACTAGAATACGAGCGCTATTTTAGTGATAGAATCTCTCAAATGGTTCTAGAAACAGTGGGCTAAAATTTGTATATTAATGCATCAAATTTATCAAATTAGATAATACATTATGTTTCACTTTATGATATTTGTGAAAAATTAGTCTCGTGTAAGTATAGCACACTTTTGTAAAATCACATACAATTAATGGAACATGCTCTGTAGACTCAATAGGTTATCAAGCTTCCTGGACAGTTATAAACACAATGAAAAGGAAGTTTAACCATAAAAAACAAAACCGAAGAAAAAACAAACAGCGAGAGAGAGAGAATCATGAACGCTTAGTTAAAAGATAAAATTTAAATACTACCAGCATTATTGTAAATATTGACTTGGAGGCCGTATACAATTATGATTATTACAACTTACAAGTAAATCATGTTTTTACTTGTACAGTAATATTCCTCTAAAGTGATAAGGTTGTTAACGGGTGCCAATACATATTAATAAAGAGAGGACGCGGTGGTTACAGCACAATATTTGTGAATTAACATCAGGGGCCAGGTATGCTGGCCAGTATTCTTGCCACAGACGTTTGATAATACAAGCTAACTATTACTTATACAGCGCCAAACAAACGATACCAAGGTGGCCGTCTAGGTTAGTTAGAAAGTATCAAGAGTTGTCAGGCCACGGTTTAAAATACAATGGTCTGTGTCTTTTTATAACTATTTCTCTGTTAAAACTTAAACTATATTTCGACCTTAACCTACAAACTCTCTGTCATGACAATTTGAGGGGAAATAAATCTACGAAACTTCTTATCTAAAAGGTTAGAAGCAGCTCGTTGCTAGTTTTCAAATATCTTAAAACTGTCTGTTGTGAGCCTGCAAAAAAAACTAATTTGTTGAAGGAAGGCTAATTCAAGAGCCCTTTCATCAAACCTAGTCTCACAGCTCCACAAATATGGTTAAAAAGTCAATGAAAAAGAGCTACTGTCACATTTTCGGTAATTCTTTTATATTAATACAATTTAAAACTATAGGTTTGGTACCGCTGGAATCTTCCATCTTTATTTTGGCACGAGTCATATTTTGAAATGACGCATAGTAGAATTAGATATTCCGTTAGAGCTGAACGTCTGCTCTGAGGCGACCCCTCAAAAGGGAGTACAATAATGTGCTTGTACATATGAACCTAGCCCTAAGCATCTATATAAGACTGAATATAACATAAAGAAGCAGGTGGTGCCACATTCAAACCTACCCGCATCCTTTTAGCAACCAGAACCTAAGTACTAAGATACTCCTTGAATATATATTCTGGGTTCTGGCTTCAGACGAGATCTTTCCCAAAAACAAGGACGTTTATAAAAATATAATAAGCTATATTGACGTGTGTTTTTTAGATAATTTAAAAAAGTGTCCACAGCTCTTCATAAAAGCTTGAGTACTCCAAAGTTTGAAGTGAGGGCCACATGAAACTTACAAACTTTCCTCCAGTGTCTCTCATCCTTTCTAATCTGAGTGCATATGATAGTAATCAAACCTCTCGGGATAGTACAACAGAAACACATCAATCTTGAAAAGCCCCTCCAAGACTCGTTAACTGTCAGCCGCCGCTTTCATGTCGTCATCCCCAAATTATAGCTCCATCAAGGCCCTTCTCTCCCAGTCCTTAAGCCGCTACGACGCCATCATTAGCGACATGCTTCTTAATGTCGAGCCTTCTTCCGTCCGCCCTTTTCGAAGGTATAGCTAAACCGATTTTGATAATTTGCGAGTTAAGCTCTAGTTCGCAAACCCATCCTTTCAATTCTTTTGCAAAGGTTTGTTATTTCTCAATTTGGTATTTAGATAATGAATAGACTTTGTGATGAATAAAGGTAATAATTAGGTAAAATAAAAGCAACTGCCACGAATCTCTAGCTGTATGTTTGAAAACAGTTCAAGTTTAAATGTGTGTTTGAAGACGATCACATTAGATCAGGTATCCTACAGTCCATTACTATAGGAAGAACCGTTAAAAAAAACCCAAACTTTTTGGTGGGCTTTATTTTAGTATTTATAAGCGTTTACTTTATTATTAGTATTATTTTATAGATATTGATATAATATATATCACATGACTTCACGTATGAATACGTCAAAGAGAAGCTAGTAACTCTTTTGTCTTCATGTAAAAATTGGACTGTAATTATAATCCAAATTTATCGATATAATAAATTTGACTGTTAAATATCTGGACTTATTCTGTGGTTTTTTTAAGACTTCTTGGCCGGGCATCGCTACTTACTAAACACCGTGAGTCTATACTATCTAGAAAGGCGAAAGCCCTGACTCAATGATCATCATTGTATTTCCCAAACATTTGGTCCTGAAATCTTGACGTTTGGAGGGGCGGTTCTTTTTCAGGACGTAGGCATCCGATAAGGAGTTTTGCAAAATTTGACCTCCAAGGGGTGAAAGGGGGTGAAAGAGGGTGAAAGAGGGTTAAAAGTTTTCAATATTCAGTGATGTATCATTTGAACGAGCAGAAATAGACCTTTGAAATTTAGAACTGAAGGTTTCTTTCTAGACCCATAATTAAAAGAAGAAACCTTTAAATGAGTCAGAAAATTAAAATGTGGTAGTAAGGTAGAGAGCGGACTCTTTATAACCCAAATAATCTTAAAATTTGAAATTTTCAAACTAAATAGTAGGCTAAACAGCTACTTCCCAATGTGGTAGAAGATTGAAATTCGACAGACAGGAATTTCAGATAAATATTAAGGGCTGAACATTTTAAATTTTTAATTGAAACTTTGAGAAACAGAAAAACACGTGGTAGCAAATATAAATTTGAGAGGCAGGTAAAAGGACAACTCCAGATGGCCTAATTCATTTGAAAATTAGTAGTTTCTGAGGAGTTGTTTAGATGGAAAGGGCGGAGGGGCTATAATTTAAAAAAAACTTATATAAACAACTACTTTTCCATTGAAATTGTGCAAGAAGGTATCGGGAACACTCCAAATAATCAGAAATGACAACATATTTTAAATGAAAAAAAATAAGTGAGAGTGGGGGAGGAGGGTGAGGTAAAGAAAAAAAAAGGCGCAGCAGAAAATTTAAATTTTCCAGGAAAGTATGGGGATTACTACAATAGCAAAATAAGTTTTAAAAAGTAGCTATTTAGAAGTGTAGTTTTTTAAAATTTTCAAAAGTAAAATAATAAATTACTTTTCAGTGATGTGGAAGAGTGACAGTCTGGCGGGTATGAAAACCACCCCAAACAGCAGTTGAGGCCGGATCCTTAGTTTTTAAAATGAAGAAGCAGTAAATGGAGAAAGTGGGTTCCCTCTATATTACTAAATCTATTACAAAAAAACACCTTTTGGTGTGATATAAAATATAAGTTTGACATGCAAGTCAATAGACATTTCGGGAGAGTCAGATGATGTCAGAACATATTGAATTTCTAAATTTAATCCCGGGAAATTGATACAACTAACATAAAACCCTTACTTTTCTATATGGTTTTGACACATTTTCAACTTTTTTTTTAATTAAATTAGCTTTTATGACTTTCCTTTTTTTATCTCTTTAGTTCTTTTTTAAAACAAATTTTGATAGTACTTATTTTTTATTCATTTGGATTTTTTTTAAACTTTGTACGCTAATATATTTCTCCCGGGAATAACCAGGATCTTAATGTAAAAAAGGGGCAAAAAGTGAAAAAGGTAAAAAGTACATCTAATAAAATTTAAAAAAATAGTAGAAAGGGTAATGCATACAAAGTTTGAAAAGGGTTAGAGGTAAAAAAGACTAAACGCGGTATGAAAAGGGGTAAGTTTAAAAGTGTTTAGAAAATTATAAAAATTTAATGTATTTACTTTTAAACGTTTTTGCCCTTTTTGAACTATTTACCCCTTTTCCTTTAAGATAATACACTTTTCCCTCTTATTGCCTTTATAAACTGTTTTTATTATATTTACTTTTTGATCATTTTTACCCTAAACTATTTCTCCTGGGCACAGACGGGTACTTGCTAATTGGAAATAAAGCAAATATTTTACATTGCCTTATCTGATTGCCAAACCCTTCCTTCACCTCTGACAAGATGTGTATTAATCACAACTTGTGAATGTGAGGAATGCCATGCCTCCACCGTGGTTCGGATTCCACGTTAAACTGTAGGTCCTCCATTTCATCTCACAATCACCCTACCATTACACATTAGCGTAAGTGCGTATAACCCGAACGGGTTGTAAGACGCGGTGCTAATAATAATTATTATTATTTTACATTGCCTCACACTATTCAACTTAGTATAGCTATTAAAAATTATCGATGGATTGAGTTACATTACATTTCAAGATACATTTAAGAACTTCCCCGACTTATTACTAAATCCATTCTATAAAATATGAAGTTCTTAGGAATTCATCGTTTATGAATGATTTTTAAAATATCACAATATTTTTGGACCTCTAGTGGATTTTAAAGACTGCCTAGAAGATACTTATTTTTGAAAAATCAATACAAACTATTAATATTAATTATGTTACAGCTGGAAAATTTCCGGTTTAATCCTTTAAAGATGTTTTTACCATGTGACTAACTATGTTTCAAACTTTCACGGGTCAAGAGTAGCCATATGATGAAGTTGATACAAGACCTTACCCGCTTCGGTAGCCGCGTGGCCTAACGCGCTACACTCGTGTGGGATTAGAGTGCCAAAGACAGAGTGATCAAGGTTCGATCCTGGTAGGGTGCACTGAGGGTGTTTTTCACTAAATGGTTTTCTACTCTCTCTCTCCACGCAAATGCGGGTGCCTTTCATCTAAATAGAGCCTTCCTAATTCCATAGCCCATTGGTGTAATTAGTATATAGGCGTATAACCCGAACGGGTAGTAAGACGCTGTGCTAAATAAGTATATAATAATACAATACCTTCTAAGCCTGTAACTGTGCACTTTTTCCATGAAGGGTAAACACGCTTTTAGAAAATATACTAAGGTTAAATTTAGAGGCTGCTTAAATGATGTTTTTCTGTTGTTATTTTATAAAGCGCTTAAAGATTGATATTTATCACCACATTTCAGAGAAGTGATTTTGCAGTTACGCAATACAGTACCAATAAATCTCCAGGTTAAACATCTTAAGTTATCTGAAAATGTTACCTTAGCTACCAACATTTAAAAGTGTCTAAGATCATATTTTTTTCAATTTATTGGTTATTATTTTCAAAAAAAATAGACCAACAATTAGTTTTATGTTACCTTTTAACTATTTATAAATAAACATTTAGCTTTAAAACTAAAAGTAGCATTTGAAACAAGTGTGTTGGTCTAAATTTAGTGAATATTTTCTCAGTCTCTCCTCCCAAGAACTTGTAAGAGCCTCCAATCATCTTCTCTTTACTATATCGCAACAGACTTTCATAGCGTTCCTTCCACCTTCAAAACATGTATTTTTATATCGCCTCGGATTTTATTAGGGATGATAAAATTCAACAAAAAACCAAGCATTTTTAGAGCCCTATTATTGACAGCGGAAAAGGGCTCATATTCGCCAAATGACCCCCATCCATCGAACCTTTCATCCGTGCAATTTTTGGTAACCATTATTTTTCGTCTTTACAAGTGGGAAATCAGCCGTGCCTTGTCTGGCTGATGCGTTTATAAAAGCGACGTCAAAAATGAAAAATAAGTTGCAGACTTCGACGATCTTCTTTCTGCTAAGGGCTGCTATTATACCTTGTTAGTTGTTGGAAGAGGATGACAAGCAAGTGCTGCTCAACAAACAAATGGCGTGTTCTTATTTCAGGAGTAGGCGTACATTTTCCCACCAGACTATAAACTATATTAATATTGGACAGCATACAATAAAATGTAACGTTCGAGTGAGGAATTGTAATCCGAAAAAATACTAAACTCGTTCAAGGCTGATTTTGTTGATGAGCCAATTTTAAAACTACTGTACGCATATATTGTTAGCCATAAAGTATAACTATATATAATTTACGATATTTAATAGCAGTAATGTAGTAAATACGCCACCATCTGTATACTACTTTAGATAGTATCACCAATGTTTCAATGTCAGAGTTAGGACTAACTTTTTTTAGCACCGTGTCTTAGTACACGTACGGGTTATGCTCTTTAGTACTAAATACGCTAATGGTTTTAAGGATGTGGAAGGTTATATTTATAGATGTACCTACATTTGCGTGGAGAGTGGAAAACCATTTTGAAAAACCACCCTCAATACACCCAACCGAGTTTAGAACCTCGATCTAACTAACACGAGTTATTTCCTTGAGATATTACTGTATTTAAAGTAAACCAATTATTTTTAGTAGGGTGTGTTTAAAAATATTTAATTATTTTATGGAGTAGTGCCACCCAATTGTTTTAATTATGTATTAATTAGTAATTCTAAAAAAAATGAGACAGTATATTATTCTGTTTATACATTTTTTTTAACACTTATATAAATAAAGGACGAAGTCATTAAGACAATAACAATAACATTAGAATAAAAAGTTGCATTGGCTGGAGAGTAAAATTATTATTTTTTAGTTATTACGTTTAAACGCAATGTAAAATAAGTTATTTCGTTAGTACTCTAACAAAAATGAGATAACCTAAATTTGTGTTGATTAATAACAGTTATTGTTGAATATTCAAGTTGAGCGGCTCAAATCAGTGGTTTTCTTATCACCGCGTCTATGGTTATACGAATATATAAGCATTACTCTAATGTGATAGGGATGAGAAAGGGAAAACCACATTCAGAAAACCCGGCCGAGATTCAAACCCGACATCCCAGTTATAAGGCCTATATAACACGTTAGTTGTTTTGTTTTATTGCTTAGCACCTTGTCTTACTACCTACCTTTTCAGATTAAAACCATTCAACTCACTTAAATATAAGTTTATGTTTAGAATAATCAATAATTAAACGACTTAAATAACTTACAGTTGGTGTCCTCAAATGAGTACGTCCCAACTATAGAGCTGCAATAAATGAACATGCGAGGTTGATGGTCACATTCTTGTCTAATTGTTGAGAAATGCCATGCATTTGACATGTTAAAACATGTCCTTAAAGCTTGAGTCAAATGATGTATGTTCTCGTGAATTAACATTTAGAGAAACTTTTAATTGTTTCATACGGATGTCAACAGAATAACACTGACAAAGAATCTATGCTGGTTCGCTCCTATAAAGGTTAGGGTTTTAAGTTAAGTTCAACCAAAAGTTAGTAAAATAACTTTTTTTACACTATTACAGTGTGTTGCCCTTATTCCCTGTGAACGCAATCTCCCTCAAAAACATACCAATACAGCCGTAAGCCATATTATGATCTTGTGTTCCTTAAAGTAATGTTCATCGAACTTTGTACGGGTCCTATTGAGTCAAGTCAAAAATTAGAGGCATAGAAGTTTATAGGGAAAGGGAAAACCCCTTTTGTCATGAGAACAAAATCAATGATGGCCCTTTCTGTGGTAAAACATTCCGAAGGTAAAGTAGTCCCTCTTTCGGATCTACTTCAGGGAGAGCGATCAACAAAGAACCATCAGCAAATAAACCTTTTCCTTTCAGCATATAAACATGAATCGTAAGGACAATGGGAAGAGTTGGCAAACCACAAAATCTGAAAATGTATATATGTGGTGTGAAAATAGCGGACTTAAGTGAGGTCCACTGAATATATCTAGGTGAATTAGTGTCTGGAAATTACATTAAATTATGTTCAGGTGTAAAGAGTGCTCAATTTTTGTGAAATTAAATGATGAACCAGTGGATATTATGATGCAGGCGTACATTTCAACAACCAATAACAATGATGTAAAGGTAGAATACATCTATGATGAACTTTGAGTACCTAATCCTTCAACATGAGGGAAGAGGGGGGTGGTCCCGTTAATCATAGGCGATTGGAATACTGTCAGCAGAATGACCTGGCGGTGACCAACACCCAGTTTAAGAAACAAAAAACAAAGACATGGAAAATCTCAGGAGATCAGCAGGTTTCAACTAGACTACAGTTCGTCAAACAGAGTTTCGATTCGGACTACACTTTGCTGGTGACATTCAATGAAACAAGAATGAAGAGGATCAGGATGACCAGCAAGAGAAAACCGATACAGGACTTTGAGAAATTAAATAGAGATATCGACATTGTGAGCAATTCAAAAGAACAATTTATTTATTTATACTCTAAAAATGTCATCTTATGAATATGAACGGTCTTAAAATTTGAAAGTCAATTAGGCTAATATTATTCTAGATATTATAAGAGGTTAGAGTGACACAAATATTGGGACTTAATGTTAAAATCTTATTTTTAATTGCCTACTATTCTTGTTACAGTTTTGTTTAGACATGTGGCGCTCAATTTTAGACATTTTGGTTGCATAGTTTGATTTTTCTATTAAAAAAAATTCACAGATTTTAAATTTTTAAATTCTTATAGTATAGCTAGAGACACCGATATTTCGCGAGGCTTCGCGAGTTGTGTTTTTACGAACTTTTACTTAGCACATTAAAATTGCCATAGAAACATAATTAAACATCATTGTGGCATTTTTGAGTGAAAATATTAACGCGAAATAAAACGAAATTAAATCTATTCGCGAAATTGACGATTTGGCCATTTAAACGCGAATTATGGTGTTTTTTTTCTATTTAAACGCGAATAAATAATAAAACATTACCGACATCGGAAACAATTCTAAGACTTGGACAAAAAATAAAAATAATACCAACTGAACCAATATAATTTTCTTTCAAAAGAAAATTTATTTTCCTCATCCAAAGACTTGCTTTAAAAAAGTGTTAAAACTGGCTACTAGAACGGCCATATTGGCCACCAAGGCAAGTAATTAAAGAATTAGAGGCAAAAAACAACGCCATGTCTAAGCTAGAAGTGAGATCTCTCTACACTCATATCTTTGGCTTCCTGGTGACGTCACTACCATCAAGGTCGTTAGATATTGACGTTGATTTAGTAAGATGATTTTGTTTTTAACCTCACCTCTATTTATTTAATATTTAAACATGCCTAAAGTTTTAAGTATTTTTGAAAGAGAGCGTGAGTTTGGAAAAGAAGGATTTTATATATTTGATAAAGTTAAAAAAATAATGATGTGCAAATTGTGCAACACACGCGTTGACTGGTTCAGAAAAGACACGTGTTTGAAGCACATTAATAGTGCTTTGCATAAACGGAAAAAAAGTAATGTTTCTGAATCATCAAAACAAGCAACCCTTGAAAATTCTCTAATAAAGTCTAAAAACTCAAAAGAAGACCGCAAAGAATTCATTATGGATACCACGAAAACATTTATGGAAGCCAATATTCCCATTGAAAAACTAGATCATCCTTCTATGCGATGTTGGATGGATAAATATGTGAAAGGTAACCATTTTGCAAGATTTTTTAAAATTTATTTTATTATTTAAAAATCAAAAGCAAATAAGGACCTATTATTTTCCGATTTTATTTTCCTAATGACAAAATAGTGTTTTTTTTAACACTTTTGATTATTTACTAATTTATCAAAAAAAAAAATGAGATAGAAATGTTTGATTTGGGTTATTTTTAAGATGTTTATCTTTAAGTACAAATAGTGAAATAGCCTAATAAATTAGTGTATACACACTTTGTCAACCAACATAGCCTAATATTAGTTTGTTCTATCAAAAATTAGTATGCCTACGATTCGGTTTTAGGTGGAGGAGACCTCCCTAAGGCAGAAACTATAAGAAGTGTTTGGATCCCAGAAGTTAACCAAAGTCAAGAAGATAATATCAAGAATAATGTAAAAAATCAGCAAGTTGCAATTCTTTGTGATGAGACAACTGATAGAAAAGGACAGTGTGTTTTTGTTATTTTGTTGAAAAAATTACGTGCTGATTCGAAGCAAAGCTTGTTTGTTGGTGCAGTTAAAGTTTTGCAGAACGCTTCAGCAACAGAATGTTCACGGGCACTTGTGGACACCATCACCAAGTATGAGATTCTTTATGAAAATGTAGATTGTGTTGTGACAGATGGTGAGCGTTACATGACGAAATGTGTGAATTCTTTGAAAGTTCTCTTATGCGATGATTTTCTGCATATAAAGTGCTGGGACAACAAACTTAATTCGGTCCAAAATTATTGGTCAGTAGAGCTGCCAGAGCTGAATGAGTGTGTAGCTAAAGCAAAGGCCACATTTCTGAACACTCGAAAGATAATTTACATAATTATCTAGCATTTCTAAATGAAAAATACAGTAAAAGTGAAAAGTCTGCTAAGCTATTTACAAACCCAGTTTTAACGCGATGGAACTCTTGGTTTTGTTCAGTGGTGTACCTCTGTGAATAGTTGGTGGATTTAGTGGAATATTTTTCCACACTGGAGGTGACAGCAGGACTTAAGTACTCCCAGGATATGCCAAATGATAAAGTAACCCTAATGTTGATTGAATGCCAAGCAACATTTTTAATTGAACACTGTTCTGAATTGGTGGAATTAATTACTATACTCGAAGGTTCTACCTATGCCTTTAGTCATAAGCTGTATGGTAAAGTGACAGATCTACAAAGTAATTTTAAACTGATTTCTGACATGAACTACGGAGGAAAAACACAGGAAAAATTGAAAATTCTTCCAACTCTAAAACAAGCAAATGTCAAAAGTCAGTTTCAATCTTTAGGACGGCAGTGCCTTATAAAGCTGAATTCACTCCATCAGTCATACCCATCCAAAACATTTTTTGAAAACATTGGTACTCTTTTGGACACTCGCTCGATTGGTACAAAACAAGTTAATTCTGATCTCTTCCAATCAGCTAGGAAAATACCATTTTTAAAATCCTGCTCTGAAATTAATTTTCAAAGAGGATACTGTGCGCTGCAGACACAAGTAAGAGCTTTGCAAAGCAATAGTAAAAAAGTTGACATTTTGGACATATTGTGTGGACTGAAAGAAGACCATGAAGAGCTTGCCATCAACAGCATAAAAGCAATATGGCTTCCAGTGTCTAATGTTGACAGTGAACGCGCATTTTCAGCATATTCCAACATTATGTCAGACAAGCGCACTAACTTGAAAATCGAAAATATGGAAACAATGTTTTCTTTGTACTTTGGTGATTGACGTGAAGTTTGTTGAAAAAAAGTATGAACATTTTTGTCTTATAAAATAACTCAGTGCAAGTACTTTCTAAGCTATTTGAGTTAATTTATTACCATTACCTTAAAAAAACTCTTAGGACTTTTTATACCAAAAAACAGGGTCTTACCTTTTATTTACCGAAATTCAACTTTTTATTTAACGAAATCAAGTAATTTTATTTACCGATTTTATTTACCGAAAATCATGGTTTTACCCTTTTATTTACCGACTTTTTATACCGAAATCCAACTTTTTATTTAACGAAATCCAGTGGTTTTATTTACCACAAATCAGGGTCTCTAGGTATAGCATTTAAAACCCTAGCCTCTTGAAGGATAAATTATTTTTCGAAGTTTTTCGTTCGATGTTTGGGTAAAAGATTTATTTCATGTTTTATATTTATGTATGGAAGATATTTTGGTAACTTCTTAAAAGAGATAGGACGGGTGTTTCGATTCTATAATTTTATAACGCCATGAAATAAAACTAAAAATACGTTTTTCCATATTGAGACATTTAAAGTATTTTGGGTGATTGCTAATCTGATAATAATTTTTTAGGTCAGAAATAAATCTTGGACAGGAGTTTAAGATTTATTTTTTTTAATTCTGTTTTAAGTTGTTATTGAGGTCATTTAAGTTGTTATTGATGTCAATAAGTTCTGAGGAGTAGTCAAGGTTTGACAGGACCAATGATTCACGTACGGTTGATTTTCTGCATGTAGTAATATGTGTTTGAATTAATAGAGATGCTTTACACAATAATAGGATTCGTGTACACAAAATGAGAGATGTTTCACCCGGTAAGGTTATTATCAATAATTATGACATGTTATTAGAGTACCTTACCATGGGTATCTGTATGTTTGAATCAACACACATTCTTTTAGGCAGAGTATCAATGACTATCAACATGTAAGCACATTTGATAACATTAAGCTGCTCGCAGTTTCCACTCCAATAATCCTAAAAATTGTTAGTTCTTCATTTATATCCTTCACTACTTCATAAATATCTTCTGGTGCAAATGAAACCTAAATTATATATTCATAATAAAAAGAATGGACCTGCCGTAAGAAAATAATATTAATAATAATAATAATAATAATACATTTATTAAGATATTAAACTCTTAAGATTGAGGAAAAAATATTAAAATAAACCTTGTAAATGTAATTATAGTTGGAAATCATTAGAAGAAAGAATTATTGATAACAATTAGAGTCCAGGCTGAGCGCATCGAGTGGTGTTTCCTAAATATTTATCCGCTCTCTTTAAATGTATATGTGGATACATTTACTCTTTAAAATTCCTTCCCCGACTTTAGCCCCGTAAGTGTGATTAAAAATTGCGCGTAGCCTAAACGAGTAGTAAGACGCTGTGTAAACGTTGATTAAATCTTATTTACTATTCTCAAAATTAATTGTCAATACAGTAACTATAACCAAAGGACCTATGATTTAGATTATGAATATAGGGCTGTTGAGTAGCTTGACCTTACTAAGGAGGCCCGACTTTGTTAACAACAAGATTCATAAATGATGATTTAATGAACAAATGTATTGAATTGATAACATTTTATTTTATATTGATTTCAGACATTATCTTTTCCATTTAAAAGAAAATTATTTCAATAGTTAAAGGTTAATTATTCTTATACTATCTATTGAAATTTTAGAAAAAATAAATAAATCAAGGACCATTCTAGACACATGACTATTCATCTCTAACTATTATTAATATTAGAAAATTTTAAAAGTTGTCAAGTATTTTTAGAATGCAAAGAATATTTAGTTATAATTTCTCTGAGCTAGCAACTATCTTAAAATTCTAATTATACGAAAATCTGGGCAATATTGTTTTCAATCTTCTTTCGAATGTACCTAGCGTACGAATCTAAAAGCTCAAAGCAACGATGATAGAAATAACCAATAACTTCGTAATAAATGTTACTATTTTAAACTATTGTTGGTAATTACGTCGCAACATTCGCGCACAAGGTTAAATATTTAATACAGGGTTCTTAAAGACATATTAAACATAAATTTAAGGACTTTTTAAGGACTAAAGCTAAACACACCAATAAAAATATAATTCGTATATAATTTTAAATAGATGGAGAACAATAACTTTTCACTAAATTTAATTAACAGAGGACTGTAAAAATAGTAACTTTTCTCTGTTGTCTCTCCAATCTCCTTGGTTTATTGGTTAGTGCAGTCAATTTTAGATTCAGTATATATTGTAGTAGGGCTAGAACAGTAATTTGAGCGCTAAGGTGGACGGGAGATTAACCAATAGCTATCGGCGGGCATTTTAGTGCAAAACTGTAACTTAAAGTACTTAAAGTGTTAATAGGTAGTCAAATATCCTAAAATAATTATTACAAATGACAAGTTTTAAAGCAACTTACAAAAAGAATTTGGCGAATGCACATGAATTGAGATTTTTAAATATAAGAAATTAAAGAAAACAACATCGTATTCCATCGACAATATGCAATGCACTTGTCAGAGAGGTTAACACTGATCCCCCTTAATTCCGTGGGTGCAACTATCTCTGTGCTAGTGACACGATAGCAAATAAAACAAGAGCAGCGGAGAGTAAAGTATGCGCTAGATATTTACCGCCCCAGTGCTTCTTAAATCACGGTCTTTACAGCAACTTTTCACAACCATTTCAAAAATAAATATTGAAACCTGGACAATCTAGGACTTTTCAACAACCAGAGCCATTTAAGGACTTTTCCAGGCTTTGAACAAAGATACATTGAATTCCAGGTCTTTCTAGGACCGTATGAACCCTGTAATAATAGTATAAATTGCGTGAGAAGATAAAATAGTTTGTAGCAGAACCTACAAAATGACCGTTAATTCTTCATGTACACTCAGCAAAGGCCTTTTACAAATCACTTTACTAAAAGCCGCTTTTTACTTCCCAATGAGATCTCAGAATAAAATACTTAAATGTTTAGTTTATTATTTAAACTACAACAAGCAGTAGAGAAAAGAATACAAGTGATAGCTTGTGTGTGTGTTTTAAAACGAAGTTTACATGCTATTAAATGATACATTTTAACGTAGCGTACAATTTTATAACGAATATAATAGTTAATAATGGAATGTGGCATAGGTATTTTAAATAAACCAAATAACAAAAGTAAGGAAATAAAAACACTCATGGGGTGAATATCAAATTCTCAATTTTGTTGACGTCCACTGTTTCTATACTGGGGTCCTCCGTTGGATTTTCACGCCAAAGGAACAAGGGAAGAGATATTAAAAGAAGAAAATAGGGAAGAAATATTACTAACTTTAGGAAGACTGGATTTATTTTGCATAAAGTTTAGATTGAATTCTTCTTCCAGCCCACCGAGACGAACCAATTTGCTCGACAGAGCGATATGATAAAACTAAAAATGTCTTTGCTCAAAACACCCGTCTTCTCTTTACACTCTCAACAAAGAATACATCTATCTTACTTATTGATTTTTAAGGTTAGTTTAATATGGAACATTTCAAAACATGCGATTTAAAACAATTTGGTTGCTGTTTGAGGCGTGTGCATACCAGCATGCTTCAAATAATATGGACGCGTATTAAATGTGTTTTAAATCATTGACGCTCTTGTTATTTTTTCTATCTATTTTTCTAGAATTAAAAACCATCCGTGTAAATGTACATACAATATAGTCGTTGAAACGCAACTAAAGAGTGGTCGAGTGATCTAAAGAATAGTTTTATCGGGTGAAGGTCAGCTACTAACGCGATCCATTTAAGTTATTGTCCACACGGGTTTAGCATTTGTTGTTAGCAGTAACACAGTCAATAGACTTATTGTGAAAGGGATAAAACCACTCCTGAATGGCTTCATGCTCAGATGTTAGCGATACGAGAGAAGGAAGGGAATACAAAAAGAGCCAGAAATATATTTTAAGAGAAAGTACTTACTCCTTTCCAGACCCTTATATTTCTATAGCCTCCAAACTTTTTAATATTGCTACATTTGTTTCATTTTGTGGTTTCTATGACGTATGCTAAGTATTCCACAAAAATCCATTGTCTCTATTAGGCTCGACCAACTTTACAGGAGGGATTGAACTCCGTCTATCCTATATCAATATACTGTTTTATCATCACCGTGTCAGCCAGTTCGGGTAAAACACATATGTTCTTATTAAGTTGTGTTAGGAATGAGGGCTGAATTTAGAGTGTACCCGCATTTGCATGACGATAGAGTGATAAACTATTAAGACAAAACCACCTTCAGTACACAAGAGTGGAATTCTAGCATCCATCATCAGCAGTCTAGTCTATTGCGAGAGTAGCGTCTATAACTCTTCGATCACCGAATCGGGTTGTATAAACTATTAACTTGCCAATAAAACTTACGTAAGCTGGACAGGAAACATGCTGCGTGTTATGTATACATTCCAGGGAAAGGTCATGGACTCATTGTTTCCTAGCCTCCCTCCATGGAAGTGCGGGTGAACTTCTTATAATTCCACCCTTATCATCCATAGCACATTTGCGTAATTAGTGGCCTTGGCCTAGGCCTACAAGTGCGTACAGTTCGAACGGGCAGTGAGAAATAGTGACCAAATCATGCTGCAGATTTTATTAAATATTATAACAATAAGATGTTTTAAGGAATCACGGAGGCAATAGCGGAAAACCCCGGCCCCTCAATGAGAGAGACCCGAGAACCGAAGACGGTTGTTTGGTCCATGCGGTGAGCAATGGGAATGTTTCAATTACTGGACGTGTCGGTATGTAATGCTTTAAAAGGACTTGCAACCAGGAAGTGGGGCTTAATACGGGATTTTGTTTTGGCGTTTAACACTGTCAGGCATGACACGCGTTTGGATCAATTTTATTAACATTTTCAAGTTGAGGAGCTGTGTTCCTTCAGTATCTCGCAGGCTTTAAGGAAGATCAGCTCATAATATACATCCGTGATTAATAATCAATAATGGTGTGCAAGCCTTCGAAAAGTCGAAGTCGGAGGTCAAATCTTCTTCGGCTTCGACTTCAACATCTACAATAACCTTCGCATATTCGAAACATTTTGAAGGAAGGATAAAACTTCGATACATTATCAAACGATTTAATTTTATCTTACTAAATATTACATATTTCAATATTTGATAATTTTAAACCGTTACTAAACATAATTTAAACACCGACTTGTATTTTAAATACCATAACGTAAGAATGGATCAAAAGCGGGAAAGTTAATGTTAATTTATTATATTCACTATTGCAACATAATTTTGTAAAAAATAAAAATACATATAAAAAATTAACACCAAGGTCACTGGTATGAAGCAGAGAAATCCCTTTAGTTGTGTTATCATCCCAGCTCGCGTCTAATGTTTAGTCCTTAATATTCTATCTCTTTGGAACTATCTGTGACAAATTTACAAGTGCATTTTGTCACAGAAGTTTTTCAAAGCTTCTTCGCGTTTTCTTTATTATTCAATTTGGCTGATATGGAAAGTGGGAAACGAAAACAGAATTTAATTTATAATTATTATCATAGAAATGCAGATAAAAAGAAATGCATGTATAGAATTTGCAGGATAATTTTATCAACTCCACGATGTAAGTAAATATTAAAACTTTATTGATAATTTATTAAGCTTATCAGTAAGCCTTTGTGCATTAATTATTGATATAGGCCTTCAACTTCGACTTTTCTTCGCAAGTTTCAAGCTTCGCTTCGACTTCACTTCGCATTTAAAAAGTGGCCTTCGCACACACCTATTAACTATTAATCAATATAATTAGTAGACAGGATTAATTAACTTAATAATGGATAAGTATGATGCCAGCCGCTCAAATGATCAATTACAAGAGCCATCTAATGATTTAAATAATGGAAGAAATTTAGTATAATACATCATAAATTTAATATATATATATATATATGGTTAGTATTGATTTAAAATACGTAAGCCAACACAACGCATCCATTATATGATCGACTCTCAAAACTATAATTTAAAAAATAAGCATTATCTTAGCATTGACCTCACTTCTTTGGTACACCCTTTAGGGGTATACAGGCTTGACGCGAAATATTGGCCGTAGTTTGTGAAAGTTTTGGTGTGTAGCAGGTAAAAAAAAAAAGAATCAGTTAAATTTATAATTAATAACTGTTAGATGAAGTTATATCTTTAATTATTATTATTAATATTATTTAGCACCGCGTCTTACTACCCATTCGGGTTATACGCTTAAGTACTAATTACGCTAATGGATTAGGAATTGGGAAGGTTGAAAAGAGGAAGTGAACCCGGATTTGCGTGGAAAACCATTTAGGAAAAACCACCCCCAGTTCACCCGACCGAGATTCGAACCTCGATCTCCCCGTCCTCGGCAGTCGGGCTCAACACGACTAGCGCGTTAGACAACTACGCCAGCGAGGCGGGTTATATCTTTAAGAAAGTTTATTTGACATGTAATGTATATGGGCTAGTTTTATAAAACAAATTTAGCTATCGGTGTATTTTGAGAAAAAGAATTGACATTTCAAATATCGAGCCAAAAATATTGATACTGATGTAGTTATATTAATATACATTACAAGAAGAACCTCATTTACACGTATTGTCATTATAACCAGTCGCTATGTTCAGACTGTATTGTTTTGTTGTTGATTCACATTCAATAATTTATACATTTAGCAGATTTCAATATTATATTTAATGGTGAAAAAGGCTTAAATACCACTCATAAAACACAATATAGAGCGAGTGCTGCGCTCAGGAAGTAACACCTGTTGTAACAGTTCATACCGACTTCTGATAGACTTTCTCAAACACCTCAAATTGTAATTAGCCAGCTGGTTTACGGCAACACAGTTCTTGATACTTGCTGCTGCAAGGTCACAGCTGCAGGATTCGCTGTGAGAGAAGGTCTGTCCTGCCCAAGGGATTAACTGAGCTAGTACCAGCTCCTGGGCAGCGTTCGTCGCACCGGCTGAATATTCATGAGGGGTGATATGGCCTCCCATTAGCCAGGAGAGGCGCACATACAAAGATGTGCGGCTCCGTCTCCTCCAGGACTAATATGAAGCTACCAAAGAGCACATACACATACACACACACACACACACACACACACACACATATATATAAATCGCCGAGTTACTCTTGATCATCGAACATAACATAATTAATATGATAAAAAAGTAATGTTTCAAGTTGATATGTTTTCCAATGTAACACAAATATTTCAATCCCGTAGAACTGTCCTGAGAAGCTATTCACCGCAAACATGGATACGAATAAAGGTGTAAAAATCTATTCGCTATTTTAACGACTGCTTAAAAAGAAGTGTAATATTAGACTGGTAAAAGTAAGTATGGTTTAAGATAGTTCATAATTCTTTTGATTAATCATTTGTTTACGCGATCCTAGGGTGAATATATAAAAACAATTTTTTTTATTTAAGTCTATTAAACAAGTTAATTAATAAAATACCTTTCTATCTTTATTAATTTAAAATCACGGTGGAAATGTGTATCAACTAGCATAAAATATCACCACAATGATCAAACTAAACTTCGAACAGCTCTATGAAACATTTAAATTCGAACGTGTAATGCACATGCACCAAAACGAAGCAGTAAAATAATAAAAGATTTTCACAAAAACCTAGAACTACAAATCATCGCCAATACGAATTGGGGGTAGAGTAACTATAGATAGTCAGAAGGGTGATGTAGGCACATCGATTTGTTCAGTGGTTTAGCATCGCCTCTAATTCTTCCGGCAAACTACACAGAAATAGCATATTAAGATTAATAGCTTATGTCAAGAGCTTTTGTTAGTAGTAACCGAGCAAGAGCGGAATTAAGAGGCGTGGAAGACAAAGAGATGTAATAGAAGACGAAGGAGAAAGGGTAGTTGCCACAATAGGTTATGCGACGTCAGAGAAAGCCCAACAGGACGCGAACGTTGGTAACAGATAATAGCGAGATAACTAAATGTGTGAAGCAAGATGAAAGTTATGGTAAATACTTATTGTCAAACTCCATCCGCCATTATAAATAGTTATTGTATAGATGAAAAGGGGTTAGGTTAGGATATTAAGGTTTTGAGTAGCAAATTATCAATTTGCATTGAAGGCAGTGCTATAACACGATAACGCTAGTTATAACTTATCATATACAATATTTGATATACGGTATTGGTAATAATTTTTATTAATATTATAGCTCCACTAAATAATACTTAGTTCAAGTGTGCTGATTATTAACATTTATTGATTAACAATTCGTTCTAATACGCGCAAAAACATTAATATCAAATCATATTTTAAGTTAACTTGTATATATATATATATATATATATATTTATACATGTCAACACTAAACTAATAACGAATGATCTTTTGTTCTAGGTGAGAGAAAGGTAGATACGAATAAATGGACCAATGTTGGTATTTAAATCCACATTCGTTGGTAAATCATTTGGATCCTAAGTAAATAATTATACTTCACACCTAATCAGTTAAGCTGACGCTAAGACCCATTAACCAAAAGTTAGAGGCACAGAGATAGATATTGGAGGGAAACACTATACTGTCAAAGTTTTTATTAGATACAATAGATGCGTGATAGAGCACAACGTTTTATGTTCGCTGAAAGCAAGAGCCGAGCTAAACTACAGTAGCCCCATGGCTTCTTTGGTGCTGACTGACAGTTCACAGCTTACTTCTGACAGTCAACATTTAGGTATATACCTAAATTTTGACTGTCAGAAGTGACAAATGCTAAAGACATGTTTTTTGCAGATCATATGTTTCGGCGTAGGGATACATAATTTGGTCTGGTAGCTTTTCAAAGCCGTCAAAAGTCAGCTGTGAGCTGTCAGTCAGCACCACAGAAGCTAAAACTGAGGTATATGGTCACATGATAAGCTTTTAACCAATCACAAGAAATCAGCACCAAGTGCGAGAGCTGTTTCGCACTTGCAGAGGCAAACTCAGTTTTGTCCACACATCCACACATCTACATAAAATCTGCGTGGAAAAAAGTCTGATAAATTTAAAACCATCCGCATCAATCAACGCACATGCGCCTAGAACAGACTCAAAGCAAGCACACACTTAAAAAGCAAGATACAAGCAAACAGTTGCGTCTACTGTTTTGAAATTACATAAAATAGTACATTTACTTGGAATCCCTTGTGTCGTTCTTGTTCTTTGTTTCGCTACACAACAAACTAATTAGAAAACATACGTCATGACCATAATTTAAAAGCTCTGTTCATCAAATAGAGAATTAGTTGTATTTATATTAGGCTCTTTTAAGTTTTCTAACATGTAAACTACTGCCCCACTCAAGCATGTTCGACTACAAATGTTCGGGAAGAGGAATCAAGCTTTTGATTACAAATCAAATGTATTGACTACACAAGTGACTAATGTAATACGATCAGGGGAGCAGAAAGCGATATTTTCCGCAAAACATCCGTACTTTATCTTTAGTTAACTAAAATTTATATATCACGGTTCCTACAGTATTTGTAAAAAAATTCTCCCTGACTTTTCCCTGAGTATTTTACCAAGTTCCCTGACCAACTTCTCACAAAGTTTCCACTATAATTTTATGGTACTTTTCAAGTGGAAATATTAATTTAATTACATTTATTTCGGCCTCCTACTCCCATACAGACGACCTTGCCTCACCTCTCATAGAAGAATAAGAAAGCAGACGTCCTGCTAATAAGTTCAGGGAAAATGATGGAAAAATAACAAAATATATCAAACCCTATCAAAAAGGAAAGGCTGAAATTAATCTGCAATTGTTTTGCAGAAAGCTAATATACACTTCAGGAATGGATCACAGGCTAATCTTTTCAGTATCCCTACAAGTTTTGTTTTAGGAAGCTTTTCTTCTTTGAGAAACTTAACAACGTGGTCCCAAATTTGTAATGCCCTTTGAAAGCACGTTGTATTATCTAACCACCGCACAACACAGAACTTCAGAAGAAGAGTTGTACACCCTGTCAAATGGGTAAACAATGCTCGACGAGCTGTAGAGTCAGTGAACAGATAGTATGTGTGACGCTATACTCTACCTATATCCCAATTGAGAGATTCCACTCCTGTTCTCAAGGAACCATTGGCAACATGAAGCCCACTTGTTCCCAGATTTACCAAACTACACACTTCATTGTCTGTGACAGATATGATGTGTTCCTGAAGAAGTGTTATAAACTTTAAATTGACATTTGGGCCATCCATTGACAATTATATCAACTTAGAGAGTGGAAGAGGAGAAATACCATTCAAGAAATACTTCAGTAACTCTTCAGCGGTGTTTTTATCGAAAAAAAAACACTGTTCAAGCAATGACCGATAACTTTATGATTTTCCTTGTCCCAGAATATCAATACAATATCCATTTGCCCTCTTTCAATAAATTTATTCAATGCCTCATCAAAACAAATTACAAAGTTGTTACATGATTTTAAGAGGTCTAGTAAATTGTTACGAAAGAATGGAGCCAAGCCATGCACAATGAAATATGCAGCCTTGTATCCACAAGAGTAAAGGCACTGGCAATGGAACGCTCGGGACACATCAATTGAAAAATTGTATTTAAATTATTGCACGAATTGAAATACATTTTATTGTCAACAGCTTGCAAAGCCCAAATAACTTCCGCCTTATTTATATTATCTTTCATCATAAAAGTGTTAGGGTTTCTTCAAGCCACTACACTACTTTCGCTTTTGGCAACACCTTCCTTCTGCGGCTTTACAATTTCCGATGAAACGGAAGTGTGACATAAATTGTCATTTCCCTGACATTTTTTTCCCCTGACTTTCTAGACCATAAGAATCCTGTATATATATATATATATCTTAGGGAGACCATTATACTACGTGGTGGGGGAGGGGGGTCAGGACAACCCGGAACCCCACTTTTCTAAACCTTTAAATAAGATAAATAACAGTCGTATTTAAGAAAATATAGATTCCATCAATAGTAAATGGAGAGAGATATTGTCCGGGCGAGGATCGATGTAGTGAAGTTGTAAGTTGATGTTTTTCAACACTAGGAAAGATACAAGAGGTGGAATGGCCGTCAAAGCTGGAATTCAACCATGACAGATTCCCGCGTCTGACATTCGCTTGAGAGAGTCTGACATGACGCGTGGCCAAACAGGTATTCAATATCGGACCGAGAGACGAAGGGGTGGGAGTTTCGAGTCACGGTCTACATGAGCGCTTCGGTTTAGACCCGTTTTATCTTTATTTAATCGGTCAAGTTAACTTAGGTTTTATTTGGAAGTTTAAATGTTGTTAGATATCATTTAGAGACTCCGATATTTTGTGACCAGATTAAAAGGAAACGGTTTTATTCACGTTAAAAGTTAAAGAAATTATCAAAGTTACCGTTAACAAACTATATATCAATCAGTAAATATCAAATCAATTAATCCTTCATCTTACGCATTCCATCAAATTAATTATTTGTTTGCGCTATCCTGAGATGTGAAAATATCCCTAAAATACTGACGTTTACATACAAAAGACTACCCAATGAAGGTAAACAGATATAATGCATAGATGATACAGTGTAACAAGGGGACAAAATCATTAGGATTGTATTTCTGTTTTTCCTGTGACGAGAAGGTTTTGAGTTCGGATCCCTGCAAGATGCAGTGAGGTGTTTTTAAGGTGGTATCACATTCACACTTATCAAGAAAATGCAAGTACTCTTTTTCTAAATTTTACCTTCCTCGAACCAGCCCAATAAGTACAGTTATTCGGAATATAATACGCAGTGAACACAAAAACAATTAGTGTAATTGTGTGTGTTTGATTCGATTGCTCCACTCAGACCTTTGGCTGGTTAGTGCTGTCTGCACCATCTGGTAGAAAGCACGTGCACTAGAAAAGTTTAGAAAGTGCGGTAGTTTCCAGTTGCCTCCAGCAGTGATAGTCTACGAGCGAGCGAGAAAGAGCCCACCAATATTGTAGGGAAAGGTATCTCTACATACCTTCCAGGGGTCTTTTACAAGCCACAATCGACATGGGACCAACGGCTTTACTTCCCCTCCTAAGGAAGTTGTGCTGCAGATTTTTATGGATCAGTAAAAATCTGCCGACCCCAACCTAGTTTTAACCCATAAACATTGCATCCTGAGGAGAGCTCTTTACTGCGAAAACACTGAGGTCATATATGATATATATATATCATATATATTATGTATATTATATGTATATGATACATAAATATATATATTTGCATGTATATTTTCGTACGAGTCATTCCATAATAAGAGGGACAAAACTTTTTTTCTAATTTATTTGATGTTAAATTATAGTTTTCCATGGAGTAAATATTTCAAACTAATTTAGTAACACAGATTCTTTTTAGAGGGAACCACTGATTTGCACACATTAAGACTTGTTTTTTTGTGTTTCAATTAGCTAACAGCATCAATACCATTTCAGCAATATTCTTAGTTATATATATTTAATTTATATAATGATTACATGTTTTTATAAATATGTAGAGCACATGTGTGATCTACAGTAATAAAGTTAAGTGGAAATAAACTCAAAATGTATTTATTTGTATTATTATACATAAAATAAGCCTAAAAAGAAGAGCGTTCACAGTGTAATATGAGTTTCCCAAAACAATAATAGTTTTATCTAAATTATGTAACAACCCTTGAATGATGCTGAAAATTTAATTTCTCTTTTAAGTTGGTTCTTAGATATTCGGATAAGTTTTACCGGGTTTTATTCATCGCTTTAAATAATAGATTTGTCTAAAAATCATGTAACGTGAGTTATCAATGCTATTACAATGAGAGATACTTTCTAATTGTTTTAATTTCAAATTAGCCAATTTTAATGACAATCTAATTAAAAGATTATTAATATTTTGAATATTACAACTTGAGCTTAGCATGCAGTATTTAAGAATTTAGCTAAAATTATAATATCATTTCTTCATATCATTGCACCTACACCTTCAGAGAATCTAAACAGGAGGAGAGATAACTCAAATAAGAGGGAAAGTATGTTGCCTGTAAAGCAAAACAGAATAACACTTTGCAGAAAAGTATAAAGAAAAAAATAAAGAGTTAGCAAAGCTCTAAAAAAGGAAAAGAAAGTTAATACAACTTGAAGAAACAAGAAAGGTAAAGGAGAGGGTTGCCAAGTTAAAACAGTTAAAAAAAATTAAAATAAATTTCAAATCAAAAAAATCAAATTTCCCCAACGTGTATAAGAATTCTATTTCACCAGGGAAAGCCACTGCTCATGTACGCAGTATACATCCAAAATCTCCACGCAAAAGAAAATATGTAGTAAACAAATTATTTGAAACAATTGTTGTTGGTGAGTCTGACACCTCACTTTCGGTAACATCATCTTATACGCGCAGCAATTCTTTAGCACTGAGTGCTGTTAAAACTTTAATTGAGCGTGCCAATATCATATGACAGTCGCCCGAATTGAAATATGTTGACAATTTGAAAGATGCAAATCATACAAAGCAAGAATTCCAAATAAGACAGCTCTACTCATCAATCAAGGAAAACCAATGGTTTATTTTGTTTTCAGAGATAGGCCTAAAAATATAAAACTGAGTAGCAAATTGCCCCGCAGTGTTCGCCTTTGTAAATATCATAAACATTTAATAGATGCTGTAACTTCATTTAGTAAAATTTTACCTTACTTTACAACGTATTCAGATACTTTTTCAACAAAGTATCGAGGACTGCTGGTTAACTAAAGGTAAGAAATGAAAAAAAAACAGGCTAAATATTGACTTGATGCAGAAACTAGGAATTCTGTCTCGAATGAGGACACTTGGCATAAGTGGAAATAGGTAGATGGTTACTTACACAAAGTCTTGGAGGAGCATACAACTGAGGAACATTACCAGCATTACTTCCACATCCATATAACATTCCCATATAAAAAAAGAGCAATCTAGAAGCTACCAAACTCAAAGAATTGCTGATTCTTTACTATTTAATCCTAAAGTAGCCTTGTTGAAGAGGACTTTTCTGAAGATTATGCTTGCATAGCACAGCATGAAATAAAAAGCTTCCATTGGGTACAGCCACAAGTCAGTTTGTTCACTTGTAGCCTCTACATGGTGATTGCGTCACTCAAAGGACACTAGCATTGCCTATATCAGTAGGATTTTGCAAGCAATTCCTCCTCAAGTCAAAGAGGTTAGTATATATGTTGGTACAAGTTCCCAATTGATGATAGATACATTTACGCCAACCTAGAGACTCTACAGCAAAAGCATGATAAGAAAATTGTGTGGAATTATTTTACCACATCACATGGTAAAGAACATGTAGATGTAATCGGAGGAGCCAGTGCTCCGGGCTTAAAGTATTTAACCCATCTCAACGAGGTTTCAACAATTCTAGCTAGCACCATCTAATACAGTCTTGAACTCACCATATCTTCTCGGTTGACCACCACGCTGACCACGGACGTTCTGATTCGCCGAAGTCGGCACCAGAAATGAAAGAATTAAGTGGAGCGTCTTGTGGTCCACTGGATACAAGTGATCTCTTAGCGCATGAGCGCTACACCGTCAACTGCTCCAGGTTGTTCACGAACCATCTAGCCTATTCGCTGAGGAAGGAGTTAGGTTCCTTTCCTTTCTCCTCCTTTTCCCCCTGGCTGTTTCGTTCATAGATATGGGGTTGTCGCAAGAATCATGAACACACTTAGTCTTATCCTTGCCTGGTGAAGAAACCATTGATGTCACCAGTCCGCCGTTTCAACTAGTGTAACCGCCATGCAGGAGCGAATGGTCTCGCCGGCACGACGCAGAAGGACTGCGCCTAACTACTAATGTTCTTGTAACTAATGTATGAAACCCGTGTCCGGGTTAGGGCAAACAGATAGTTAAGTTTAATTTTTATTTTTTATAACATATTATAAATCTCAAGCTCAGGTTAGTATTTGCTTTGCTAGTTTTATAATGATGACATGCATGGTTAATTTGTAGTTATATTATAAATCCCGTGTACTAGCAATTCACAAGTTTAAAGTAAGTAAACAGACTGATATTTACATTAGTGACTTTTGGTATACTCTTGCAAGTTCGTAAGAGCTGGTTGATGCTCTGTAGAACTTTCAAGATGAACTGAATCACTAAGTGTGAATATACACACACGGGGATAACAGGAGGTTGGGAGTGTCATTTGACTATAGCTCATGTGGCCCAGCTATCCTATGTATTAGTCTGCAACAACGTAGTATCTTCATTATATATGTTATGGGGCTTTTATTCACCAAATAGTTTCTATAGGATTTTGTAACTGTTATTTGTTCAAGACAGTGTGATGGTGCATCCTAACACCAATAGTATGTTCACTTTGCTAGCAAGCGTACTATAGATCATGTTTCAAAAGTTACTTTGTTCCAGTATAAGCCATGTGCACCAGTACTGGTGGCGCAACTCGTGATGACTTAGTAAGTTCTTGCAGGGAAAATCCAAGCGGCATAATATTCAACTCAATCAAATACTCGAAAATCCTGAAACATAGCTTACCGTTTCTCGTAAACAATCAATGGTAGTTTTTTCGGAATGAGTTATAAAAGCCTTAAAAAACATGAGGATATTATTAAAATTCCCATAATCCAATTGGTTTGGTTTGAAAAAAAAATTTCTAATGAAATGAGATAATAATGAGATGTTTACCACATACATATTTTCACTGTCTGTAAAAGTTTGTTCCTAATTGAAATAGATGGGTAGTATTAGTGTACGAGATTATCATCATGAACTTAATTTTATTTTGATATAAAACTAATTCCTCTCTCACCAATACTTTTTACAGTTTGATGTGTTTAGTTACGAGCTCTTCACGAGTGCCAAGTTTTCGATAGACTCATTGTAAAAAAGACCGGTTTGGTTTTCCAAGTTTTCCAAGAACTACATTTTTTCCCCCTGATCTACTCTTACTAACTTTACAATAATTATTTTGTTAAATACTTTAAATCACTGTTGGTTGTGCAGAGTTCACTTGATTTATAATAATTATATACTGCCTTTCTTGTAAAATTAGTGAAGAGATAAATCTTTAATTTGTTGTCCACTTTGACAATAATTCACATCGGTCATTAATACGTCTACCTTATATGTCAAGGGTCCCGGGTTCAATTCCCAAAATGCTATATTTTAAACTTGGGTGAATTGTCAGCCTAGGAACTGGGTGTTGAGAATTTCTTTGTAAACGAGACGAGTTTAATAATAGAAGTCCATGTTAAATAAGGATAGAACACCCGCATTCATCAGTGAACATAGCTTATATCGTGTCATATAGATACATTACTACACGAATAGTATTACGTTAATATTAGATAGAACTTCTGGAAAGTAATTTAGTAATACTTATATAAAAATATTAAAATTCCATTTATATCTAATTTTGACACAATATGTATAAGCTATTGGCTTTATAAAACCACTTATAATTTTCTATAGCACAAGCCATCGTTTTCAAAAGTAACGATTGTATTTTATATGTGTATTACTTACATGTAATATGGTTGTAGGCATACTAATGTCTGCCTTATGACGAAACCTTTAATAATCTTTTCTAGAATGCCGAGGACGGAAAGATCGAGGTTCGATTCTAGGTAGAGTGAAATGGGAGTGATTTTCCACTCTCCCTCCATGCAAATGCGGGTTCACGTCCTCTAAATTAAATTTCCCCAATTCCTAACTTATTAGCGTAATTAGTACTTAAGCATATAACCCAAACGGTTACTCAGACGCAGTGCTAAATAAAAAATGAAAAACAATCTTTTCCGAATTTCCCTCCACCCTTGTTACATGATTACTCACTACTAATGATTTTCCCTTTGCCGAGGGGCAATTCTTTAAAGGGATATAGCGCGTTATATTAGACAAACAACTCTAATTATTACATTCATTATTAGATCACTATTATAATATCCAGCCTTACTTCAAGCACAATCGTCAATCAGTGAGTGAACAAAATGACAGACCGGTCTTTCTGACAATCTTCAGTTTATCGAAAACCTGGCGCACGTAAAGAGCTCGTAACTAAACACATCAAACTATGAAAAGTATTGGTGTTAGACGAATTAGTTTTATATCAAAATAAAATTCAGTTTATGATGATAGTTTCGTATACTTATATTACCCAACTATAAAAATTAGGAAATTATTTTACACATAGTGAAAATATGTCTGTAGTAAAAATCTCATTATAGTTCTTTCATTGGAAAACAATTTTTTCAAAGCAAACCAACTGGAATATGGGAATTTTAATAATATCCTCATATATTTTAAGGTTTTTATTAACAAATATGAAAAAAATGACTGTGATAGTCCAAGTAGTTTACGAGAAACGGTGAGCTATGTCAAGTCGTGAATTCAAATATGGTCTGCACTTTGCACGGAGCCAATAGTCGAGAGAACAGTGTCAACGTATTGTTACGTACAAATCTCACTTGAAAATAGACATAATGATTGTTATTTATATCCATTTGTAATATATCTGAATATTATTCATTAAATCATATCCTCTCCTATTCTTATTTATATGACTCTATACTGGGGGTCCGGGGTTCAATCCCCAGTCCCGGCAAAGATTTATCTGATTGCCAAACCCTTCCTTCACACCTGACAAGACGTGTATTAATCACAACTTGTGAATCTGTGGAGTGCCTGGCCTCCACCGTGGTCCGGATTACATGTTAAACTGTAGGTCCTCCATTTCATATCACAATCACCCTAATATTAAATATTAGCGTGAGTATAACCCGAACAAAGACGCAGTGCTAATATTAATAATAATAATAATAATAATGATGATAATAATAGATATGGCTTGTCCCACCCAGATGGTTTAAGTCTGAGGTTGGCAATAATTATGCGCCGAAAATGTATGAGATCGCCGACGATGCAAGGCAACAATATAAAATCTGTTTTGAAAAAATAAAGTATGATATTTAGTGCATCAGAAGTTGTAAAAGTAGCCATAAAGGTGTCAAGTGTCTCTAACATAGTAATCTGACAAGAAAATATTCATCAGCAAAATAATGAGATGAAGTTAAAGATTCTACTTCGCGAGGCGTCAGTCATAAACGGGATATCAAAATTCCACAAAATGCGAGTAAATTATGAAAATTTTGAGACCCATTTCCTCATAAAAAAAAAGAAAGGAGGTGATTGTCTTGCCTTCAACTTCTAAGTGTGAGTGCCAGACAAAAAAAAAAGGTGCCTTTCTACCCTCTTGTATACTTTTAGAATTCAGAAGAATAAAAATCTGATCCTTCGAAGACATAAAGAAATTGAGTAATTCCACCTTCTAGGTCAGAAGACGTTAATCATGGGAGTTTTATCTTGGATTAATTTAAAGATAAAATTATATCAAATAAATATATATATGCTGCAATTTGTCAAAGTGGGCTGGACGATGATCTTGAGGTGAAAGTGATGTCTCAAAAAACAGACAAAAAATAACATATTTTCAAAACTAATGACGGCGATGTTTCCTTCACTAGATTTAATTAAATTATAGTATTTATGCCACCACCTTAAAGAGGGATAGAGGGGAAGGTGAGGTTGGTAAGAAACCCTACGAAGATTATAATACCAACTTGTATAGTTGCTCACCTGTTTTACACACATTGCGAGTAGGCCTATAATTCATTGTCTACTAATCTGGTTGTAATAAGACTCTTATGTGGTCGAGAAGTAAGTAAATAAGGTGCCAACTAAAACATGAAGAATTAATAATTCAAATTTTAAAATTGTATAATACATTATTTTAAAAATATTTTTAAACACTTTTAATATTGCACATAAATGCAAGTCCATTGCCAACCTACTAATAATTCAATATAGGCACATATGCATAGTACTGTAGTCCCAGTTTCAGTAATAATTAACTAAAAATATTATAAAAAATTACAGTTAATATTAGTACAAACCCTGAAAATATTATAAGGTACTAGTTGAAATTAACAGCCTACATTAATTGATACCATTGTGAGCAAAGTGCAGCTAGTTGCTCGAGCTCACCAGAGAAGTCTTCAGAACAGGCTTGTACATTCTCATTTCAACTCTCTCCATCCATGTATATATTTCCATCACTTACCTAGAACAAACAACTTTCAACTCTCAAAATTAAAGCAGTAGTTTAAACATTTAAATAGTAGTTAATAAAGCTATATTCAAGAGAGTTACAAACAGTAGAAGCATATTTATTTCAGCACACGACTTAAAAGAACTATGTTAGGGGACTTCAAAGTTCCGTGAAGACATTTATTTGAAATTGGTGATAAAGTTTTGTCTCATGTTTAAAAAAGTGTTATGTTAGGTTTGAATAGAATATAGTCTCTATACAGCACATTTAATATTATATATGTATATAACCTGTACCTGTAGCCTATTTAATCTTATAAACATATATAAATAACCTGCTTAGATGACCACATAGTCTAAGGCAACACTCTCGAGGGAGACAAGACTGCCAATGACGGAAAGACAGTGGTTAGAGTTTAGGTCGGATGCATTGAGGGTGGTTTTTCACTATGGTTTTTAATTCGTCCTCCACGCAAATGTGGGTACATTTAATCTAAATATAACCTTCCTCATATCCAAGCCCTAGCGTGATTAGTAAGTAAAGCGTACATACCGTACGGAAGAACAATACAATATAGGCCTAAATAGAAAGACGAGTGCTCTAAAATTCTAATATAACCTATAGCCGACCTCTCTTTAAGGCGAGGTTTTTAAAATTTACCAAGATCAAATCCAATCAAACAACAAATGAGAACCGAGACATGGATCCAGGGCTCGATTCCCCTATCTTCGTTGACAACTTTCACTTAATTGAATACATAAGTTATCGTGGTTAACATTAGTTTCGTTCACTAGAAACGTAAGCGCCTATACAGTTATGTATTCGCACTGAAGCTGTGCTTCTCTTCTGCTTCGAATAATTGAGTGGCAGTTTGGTGGATTACAACCAGAAACTATATTAATTGAACGCATACCATTTCTTAAATCATAACAAAATACAAACATGTCCAGGATTAAAGGTAATTGAGATTCTGTAAGGGGAAGTAAATTCCTGTAGCTAGAATAAAATATAAGCACAGATCTCTTTACAGATAAAAGTAGAAATTTTAAGTACAAATTAGATACAAGAATAGATTAATGTTATGCTGTTAATTTAGGACCATGGCGAATTTTGAAATTAAACTTGGTATTTTTGATCTCTTTGGTGTTTTATTTTTAATGTTGCTTAAGCTTAGATAGTTGTGCTTATAATGGCAACAATATATGTATATTAGACTTTATGATTTGTCATAGCTTACCAAACAAAATGTGTAGTATTGAGTATGTCCACGATTTGTTAACCAATTCTAAAATCACGTAGAATGTTTATATATGTGAGTGTATTGGTTCCCCGTTGCTTTCCATACTGGATTTATATGAGTGCACGCGAAAGGTCCAGTTAATTTTTACATACCTTCCAGGGTCCTCTTATATGCCACAATCGATACGGGACAGACTGTCTTACTTCCCATCCCAAGGAAGTTGTTCTCAAGAATTTTATCGCTCAAGAAGAGTCCATCGACCTCAGCGGGGTCTGACCTCACGAACATCGGGTTTCTGAGGTGAGAACTTTAACCCAAGTCCACTAAGGTCAACAAAATAATTGTATTAAAGACTAATTACAATCGCCCTACATGTTTAAAGGATTGTTTTTTAATTATTAAAATATTTATTTAGCACCGCGCCTTACTACCCGTTCAGGTTGTACGCACTTACGCTAATGTGTAATGGCAGTGTGATTGTGAGATGAAATGGAGGACCAACAGTTTAAAGTGGGATCCGAACCACGGTGGAGGCCTGGCATTCGACACATTCACAAGTTGTGATTAATACACGTATTGTCAGAGGCGAAGGAAAGGTTTAGCGTAAATCTGTGCCGGGACCGAGGATTGAACCCCGGACCCACATCACAGAAGTCAGACACCTTACCCCTAGACCACCAGGTCACCTCATTACGGAATTAAAAATCCATTTTAGTGATATCGAGCCTAACTATAAATACAAATTGTGTTATAAATGGACAAGTTACGCCTTCTTAATATAACATCAAGCCAGCCAGCCGGCGGCGAGGTCATTTAAACTCTACGTGCGCCGGCTGTGCTTACGAAGACCCAGATGGCAGGACGGTCGAGTTCAAGAGACTAAATTTAAAACACAAAGGTGCACTTCATGTACTGCCAAGCAGTTCACGGAACTGCCAATCTGCTCTATTTCCACAAACGTGAGCCCATCAAGTGAACAAGGAGTTGCAGGACTAGCAGGTTGGTAGTAACACTGGCGACTAGACTATTGCTGTGAGGAGGCAGTTGCAGAGGAACGATACACCGATTTAAGTAGGAATATACAACTGAAAGAACCTTTCAAACCAGAATATTATTCAGAATAATGTTGATAGTAAAAATGGTATTTCAGACGTCAGTTCCTTCAAACTTTAATAGTTGTATAGATAGTCAATACAAATTTTAGTATCCCTGATTTTTCACTTGAATAAACAATGGAATATCCATAGAAAAAGGTAATATTGCCCATATCTTAATAAAAATGTTGCATTTTCTAAATAAAATAGCTATTGACTGCAAAAATCACTTTTGGTAGGCAAATAAGTGAATAATTTTCCATTGTGTTATTTAAGTCCTGAATGTTGTAATGTCCCCAATGTGTCACCTCTTCCAAAATTGGACACAGAAAAGCGATGAAATTGACAGTTTGTAGGAATGTATATGTGTAGTCTATTAGGAAGAGCGAGGTTTTAAAATATAGTATTGTAGTTAAAAGACTTACTGCGGTAAGACATATTATACTTCGCAACACGGGTAGATTCCCTGCCGTATTTTAACTTTTTACGAATTATATAGGGTCAATACTTTCACAAAATGTATAAATATTTTTTATTTATTTATAAGTTTCTGATTTCCTGGGCTTACAGGTGTATCCCAATGCTAAATATTAGCGCTTTATTTGTTTTGATGAACGCATTTAAAACATATACTAGTCAGATTGCCTTTTCTAGCATGACTATTCCATTTTAATAGCATATATGTGTAAAACAAACTTAATAATTTTGTGTTTATGTATATATGTATATTGAAATATTTTTTAAGACCTTTCTAAAGCAAGCAAATTTATTTCATACCTTAAAAATAAACAAGTTAGAAGTAACCATATAATATGCCATTACCCACGGCCGTTTTCAAATCGTGTGTCAAGCCTACCGCGCGTGTTGTCAAAATGCAATGGATAAAGTGGGTCCTTTCATAATGTCCAGGTTAAAAGGATCTGCCTAGTAGGTTCTTTCACAAGGTTCAAGCACAGAGGTCCTGCCTAGTGGGCTCTTTCACAAGGTTCAAGCACAGAGGTCCTGCCTAGTGGGCTCTTTCACAAGGTTCAAGCACAGAGGTCCTGCCTAGTGGGCTCTTTCACAAGGTTCAAGCACAGAGGTCCTGCCTAGTGGGCTCTTTCATTGAGTTCAAGCACAAAGGTCCTACTTTTTAATAAGTAGTGAAGGACGGTCAGTATAAATAAGCAATTATAATTTGTGAATCATACATTTGACAACAAGTGGGTAATTGCCTGAAGGCACTCTTCTTAGGGTCTCATTTGCTTTAGATCTGAAAAACTTTTTTTTTAATAATAATAATAATAATATGTTCTGATTATGAAGCTATGAACCAATGTTGTATTGATCAAGTGTAGTGTTTTATTTTGAGCCCCACTAAGCGCATAGCTTCATAATATAATTCTTCGCAAATAAAAATGGAAAATTATAAACAGTGACGCTTCAGTGGCCGTACGGTGTAAAGCATATCTTTCACAGTAGAATGGACTTGCGTTGACGAGAATATCGAGGTTCAAGTCCCGATTGATTCAAAGCCTATTGATTTTTACTTTCTCAATATCTTACAGGCATAGAAAGCATTGTGATCGTAAGAAAATAAATAAAATCGAACTCGAGATTTTGATGATTGTTGACGTTTCGTGACTCCCCGAATAAAAAAAATGTTTTTTGAGTTTTTGTCTGTTCTCGAACTAGAGCCTGATCGCGCTAAAACTTGGTATCTAGGGTGTTCATAGGGTTTTTGGAATTATATATCTATCTCTAAAATTAAGGGTAGTTTGCTGAAGGGCAAAAAGAAAAATATATATTTACTCAAAATCAGCTTTAACGATTATGATAAAATTTCATTTTTAAACATTTATAAATATTCCAAACAAATAGGCTACTCTAACTAAATATTTCGGCAAAATGACATTAAGGGTTACTGTCTGATGCGGAAATTCTTATTTTTATCAACATTTCTTCGCAACTTTTGAGATATGAAATTACTTATTGCAAATATGTAGGGCTATTTATAATACAATCTTTTATTAGAAACATATTTTTATAAAACCAATAACTTTCAAGATGTACGCAAATATCCTTTATATTTTTTATGTTGTCAATATCCCCTTTTCTCAACTAATACAGGGTGTCCAACAATATTTTAAAATTCCCTGACTTTTCCAGGTTTTTCCAGAGCCAATTTCCAACTTTTAAAGTAACTATATATTTTTTAAAAATATTTTATTAAGATCGCAACTTAAATGTAGTACTATTTCTAGACACATACATCATTTGAGATTGTGTCACTTTATGATGGAGTTAAAGAATTTCACTCTATGATTAAGTTAAAAAATTTCACTCTAAAACAATGGGCGATCTAAGTTAGAATTCAATTAGATTCTAGTGAGTTCACCAGTCAAGTTTAAAATTGTTGCGAGACACTTTCTTTTTTAGTTTCTTCTTTCAATAGCGTAATCGAATTCTCGCACATGCGCATAGCCATGGATTAACTTTGGCTAAAGACAAGCAGAGAGAGGGATGAAAATATGAAACAAAAATCACATGTTGACTGTGAGAATTCAGATTAGTATGTTCAACTGTGTTTGAAGAGATTCACGGTGACAATTAACTGGGAGAAAGATGATACTTTTAATATTTTAAATGAAAGTTTTGTATTGTTTAAATGAATGTATGAAAATTCCAGAAATTTGATCAAATTCCTTAACTTTTCGATGACTTTACCCTGTTTCCCAGGTCACTGGACACCATGTAAGACAAAGCCTACAGCGATGAATAAGGTATCAGTGGCTATAATATGTTACCGACTTCTGACATAGCATACTTAGTTTACGTTAAAACGTATTATTTAAAATTTAAGTTAAAAGAAAAAACCTATATATTATTTATGCTCCCTTTGCAATGATTATCAATAAGTCTTAGAGACAGACGCTTCAAAGAGCTGGAATATACTTGCCAAATGATGTCACTAAATATAACAATATTTTTGTATCAACTACCGAAAATGGCAAACAAAAAACTCAAGATGATTGCATTCTGACATCAAATATTGTATACAAAGAGGTATTGTAAATTGTAGATAGGTTCACATTAATAAACCCCATTTGCTACTTTGTGTATACATTTTGCACCCTATTTAATTTAAATAATCCAACAAAAGACTACATCTTTTTTTGGGGGGCAGGATGCAGAGGGGAGATCAAATGTGCGAAAGTTCCGCACGGGTTTACCGGTATATTTATGTATAAACTTTTCGAACACTAAAGGTAAGTACTGCGAGCGTAAAAAAAATCTAGACCGAAATGTTGATGGATGTTGACGTTTCATGACCCCCAGAACCCTAAAAGGTGGTTTTTGCAATGCCGTCTGTCTGTGTTTCTGTTTAACCCTAAAATTAAGAGTAAATTATTAAAAAAGAAAAGAGAAAAAAATAATCGATTCTCTCTAAATCAGCTGTAACAATTTTGATTAAAATTCGTATCTAGGCGTTGATTCAGATTCCTATGAAAATTACTTTCAAAGTACCTTACAGAAGCGGAAATTTTCGTATCTCCGGAACTATTTGAGATACTAAATAACTTTTATTGCAAAATTGTAGTACTGTTAAAAATAAAAAGACTTTTATTTGAAATGTATCTTATTAAAACCGATTGTTTCTAAGTTATTGTTAATATATTAATAACATTTTTGAGCTTTAGTTGTAGAGAGAGACTTCTTCAGTTTTAGCGCAATAATTCTCTAATTCCATAGAGTAAGAAGATATGTATCTCAAAAAGTGTATGTTCTTTATTCTTTAAAATCTTAGGGGAAATGTTTGTACAGCAGTGATCTATCTGAATAATTTTAGACTCAATATTTAATGGTTACCTTTTTTATTGGTCAAATTATAAATGAGGAATTAAATAAAAATAAGATACCGTAAGCTGTCCAAATATTAATACGATGTATTGACCCTTGTGACTCAATGTTGATTTTTTTTTCTCTCCAAATATACTAATGAGTAAAAAAAAAAAAAATTCATAAAATTTAAATCCGGGATTCAAATTTTTTTTAACGTAAATATAACGCTATTTTTGTTCGGGTTTGCTAGTGTATATTATTTCGTTTCATATATATGTATAGTACGAATTTCGATTAAAAATCTCTATTTATTTTTAATAACACACTCTCCCTAAGAAAATTAGAAAAAAACTTAATCCAAATTCAACCTTAATCATTAGCGCAATTAGTAGGCCCACATATGAGCATAGTCCCCACGCGTAATAAGAAGCGGAGCCAAAAATAAAAGTAAAACATCTTCAGATTTTAAATTTTAAAGAGCTAACAACGAAACTATTATAAAAATATCATCATATTGTTTCTATCTAAAAATGGTAGTCTCTAGATGCCTGCTAGTGGTAGGAATGGATTCTTTGAATAATCTTAAGATATCAACACATTAATGATACCAACATTGTCAGATTTGATCTTAAGAAAAATACTTTATTTTTATATTTCAAAATATGACTATTTTTTAGAGTTATTATTATTATAGCTTATGGCTTAGCTTAATATAACTAAAGGACAACACCAAAAACCAGACCTTTAAATTAGAATCTAACTAATTGAGCCATAGATGAATATTTAATAATTATATGTATTAATTTAGTTACAATTTCTATATGCTCTAGAAAATAAAAAAACTATTTTAAACCAAGTTCAAATTAGAGAGAAAATATGTAAATGCAACCAAAGTTAATTTTTTGTGATTATTACGTTTTCTAAGAATAAGATTCGGATTCAACAAAAGAATTTTTTTTAAAAAAAGCAAAAATAGTTGGGAAAGATTAACTTTCTTTCAGATATGCAGAGTAGAAACACTTTATATATAGATTATAGGTAATATTGTTAATTTTTTTTTGCAAGTAACAATTTTTATGTTAAATTTTAACAGCCCTAAAATTATATTTTACTTGTAAAAATAGAAGACTATTCTTATTTACCGTGATAGACGATTCCTAGGTACCTAATTTGAACTCAATCGTTAGACCAATTTCGAAAAAATTCACATTTTCCATAATTTGTAGTAAGAAAGTTAAATTAAATTATTTTAGGAAAATAATCATTAGTTAACCATAAACATGGAAAAGAGTCCCCCCCATACAAATTTCGAACAAAATCGTACTAGATATATTTTAAAAAATATCAAATTTTATCAAAAGTAGTCAACAGTAAAGTAATATACTTTTTTTCTTCTAGAAAATCCAGTTATATATAATTATTTCAAAATTTTTAAAAATTAACATTTGCGCCATTTTGAATCCAAACGTTAAGAGCCATTTTTGAAAATATTAATCTAGATTATAAAAAAACTGTTACCAGTAATCCAAGGTACCCTTAAATGAATTTCCCCCTCCAAAACGTAGAAAGTTTGAATTTGTTTTGTCAAACACTTCTCAGAAGTAAATTTTAAACAAAATCGTTAAAGCCACCTTCAAATATCGAGTTTTCTAATATTGTTAATTTGTAAATCACCCTTTTGAGAATTAGTACTGAAAAACCCAAGTATTTAGTGTTATTTGGGAAGTCCCTCATTAAATTAGCATTTTAAATATAATCATCAGAAATATTTTTTCAAAAATTCAAAATTTAAAAGTCAATCATCAGTAAAACTACACTTAATTTTAGGTGTAGAGTCAAAATAGAAATAAAATATCGCAAGGTATTGCCTTATAACATTTAGATATAAAGTTTGAAAAAAAATGAATCTAACTATTTCAGATCTGTGGCCAGGGACAAACAAACCAAAAAACAAAACTGTAAAATACACATTTTGGGTCCAGACCCACATGAAGAAGATTCATCATAATCTCAAGACTAAAAATGTTCACGATTACAATAGTTTCTCTTGATATGAACAAGTAAAAAAGGATAATATAGGATATGCTGGTGATGGAATAAAAGGACCCTGTGGAAGCCCCGTCTTGAGACGTCAACCTTAACAAGTTTCTGGAAGATTGTGGATGTAAGGTGAAGATATTCACACATGGCTGTTCCAGCTCTATGCACGTAAGCTCTCCTATCCCTGGTTAACTATACAAATAGAGCAGCCGCGTATGAACAAAATATCAGCACAATCTCAATTATGATGGTCCATTCTTTCCGTAAGGAGAAAACAAACAACTATTATACAGAAAAGGGGGGGAAAAAACGTGAAAGTTTTGGCACTACTCCCCGAGACGTGTTCCTCTCATTTAAGGAACATTTTACGGTCCATTTATAGGGGGCGGAGGTTTACATCCCCGTGAAAACGAGCGCCTCGTTTCCTCCCCAAGCTCTACCCTATCACAACGTACAAAGCCATCAAAAACAGAAACACCTACTACTTGCACTGTATAGAACATAAATCACAATAAATCCACCCCCAACCGACAAGACCAAGACATATTACACACCGTAGCTCTGTGCCAATTTTTTTTGGTGGAAAACATACATTGGGCAGAGGTATGTGCTTTTTCACCATTAACAGGCCGGAATCAAAAAACATTTAGGGTGCTTGGGACGTTTGAGAGGCAACAGTAAGATATTGAAATGTGGAGAAATTGACTAGACATAAATTAATTAAATGTTTGCTTTGCTATATAGAAGAGGGGTGAAAACAGATGATATTAATTAATGTATTCATATGATTACTTTTAGTGATGTTGCATTTCTTCCTTGAATATGAGTATTAGGGTAGTGTTTTTTGTTTTGTTTTTTACTGGAATACTATTAAGTTGTTTAAGGCATTATTTTTCCCTTGTGATATGCCTACTAATTACCTTCATGTGTTAAAACATGTTTTAAAGAACATCGTGCGAGCTTGTGAGTCACAGCCTCGTAAAGTAGATCGCTGGGTATGAGGCTTAATTAAATGTGTTGCAATGGGAGAAGGTTTTCCCAGCATAGTTCTCATCAAGTTTCAGTTGGTTAGTGTTCAGAGAGCACGTGTCTTTAGATTCAATAGTTTTAATTCATAATATTTAAACGTTGATAAGTAAATCAAGCTTGTTGGGTATTTTTCTAATAAAAAAACGCTAACACTGTTTAGTTATCAAGTTGACTGCGCATCCGTTTATAACATAATTTTGAGTTCAATTTTCGTAGGGGTTTGAAATGCTATGATTTTTTTCACTCTATTTATTTCAACAGCTCTTGATTCTTCTAAGAATTTAATTTGTTTGGATGTAGCTCAGTTTAAGCCGCAGTTTTTATCCAAAATAAATTGTTATTAATAATTGATATTTCATTTAGGCCTAATTGAAAATCTCCTAATTTCTATTCAACTAATTACTCATATATCAGCCAAGTAAATACTTGTTACTCGAAGTTGCGAGTACATTTTGTCGGTAACGATCTAGAGGGATAATATAATATATTCAAATACAGTTACCATCCGATTATCAACGGTAATGGAGGGGACGAGTGCCGCGGATAACATAAAGCCGCGGATAGTCCACCTATTTAGTAAAACAAGAGATTGTAGCACATTCACTCCAAACTAGTACTCGCTATCGGGATTGCTTTTATAATCACATCATTATATTTCACGCCCTCAGATAATAAAACAACATCTTAAAAAAAGTACTGTTTACTCAAAATGGACACATCCCTTAAAAATTGTGTACAGTCAACTCTGGATATAGTGAACCTCTACGGACTAGGATATTTTGTTCACTATGTCCAATAGTTCAATAAAAGAGATTTTTTTAAATCTGAAAGTAGTGAGTTAGTAAAACAAAATAAGAGTTAATTATAATAGCTCTTCATTGAAATAAATTAATTAATCTTAAAAAAATCGGTTATATGCTGCTGTTTACTGTATACTGTTTGAATTAATATTTTTTTCCAGTTCCTTCTCTAGAGTCTGTGATTTTTCCACACTTGATTCTGCACTATCCATGCATTCAAAATACTAAATTGAATAGAAAAGTATAGTTTATTTTAGTTTAATATTATGTTTAAAATCAACCCCTCCCCCTTCCGTACTTTTAGTCAAGCTTTGTGCTGCCTATACAAAAACCCATGTAAAAAATCGGTGTCTTTAATTTTAAACAACCAAAAAGTTATGTGTTTAAGTAATTATGATGTTTGAGTTACATTTCTTATTTAAAGTTTCAATTTTTCTGTTCGCTAAAACAGAAATTGAGGGTCCATTATAAATGAATTTTTAACCCACATTGAAATATACGTGGGCTGGGAGGAATGAATTAGTTTCACTGTAGCCGAATGTTCACTACAACCGAGCTCACTAAAACCAAATTTGACTGTATTAGTATTTTGCTTTAGTGCAGCTGCTTCATTTTTCTTTATCCCCCTTATCTGATAGGAGCGTGTCATTTTCCTGTTCCAAGGTAGTTAAGTAGGCCGTGAGTCAATTCCAGTGCAGCCCTCCTTAAATAAACTGTTTGCCTCTCTGGTAATTATCTATTCCCTAAAGATTTACCGAGTACTACTATCCATATCCCTGTATTCTCCATCAAAGTGGCATTTTTCAAAAATGTATCCCCTGCTGTTGGCGATGCCACGATTAATCCTCCGGGATAATCGAGAGTTTACTGTATAAACATATTAAGTATTATTTTTAGGCAGCAAAATATCGCAACGGTACACTTTAGAATGAGATTGCTTGCTGTCTCATGGGTGAGTTCAGAAAATGTTTTCAACCAAAATATAGACTATATACAGAGTGACCGAGAAGTCCCGTATTCACGACGAATAGAACGTGGAACTGCACGCTGCAACCTGCCGTGATGTGTGCACAATTGTCCCACGCAAAGGTAATGCTATACATCGCAGTTCGCAATTCTGGGATGAAGAGAATACTCATTTCATGCGGGAGGAATGCACCAATCTTAATGTGCACGCGTTCATAAATAAACATTTTACCACGAAGTTCTGATCTTGCCATACCTGACGACTGATGGTGGGGAGTAAGTCCTACCGTTGATGTGTACAGCATGATGGTGACCTCAGGCATCCAATAGCTACTTGATTATAACATACAATAAAATGTGTAAATATATTTCAATAACGTACGTGATTGTGTACATTTCATCTAACTAGACGTCCAGCCTATCAACTCATAATAATGGAGTAGGAATAAGTAAGAAGAAATTTAAAGAACGTTTATACACCATTGTATGTAAGAGTGGGAATTAATCTAGTGAACGTATTAGGAACACCCAGCGCCAGGATTCGAACCCTGACCTCGTCACAGGCAAACCTGGTTATGCAAACTTGATGTTAAATCCGCGTGTCCATCGATACCGATTTAAATCATTTATCAGATAATATTATAAAATAAGTTAGCAATAGTATTTTCAATCAAGAATTGATAGTAAACTAAAATATAAAATCGAGAGGTTTCAACAAATAATTTAAATAAGCCGACCTAATAGACAATATTACAAATTACGGGTTTTAATAATTTTGTAAAAGTGATCAAATCAGACGAGTAGAATTGAACATCACAACATTAAAATTGTTATGAACGTTGCAAGCCATTCCATTTTACAGGTACGATGATATTACAATCAAACCAAAATTGACAGTGTTTGATGCGTTTCTAAAGGGGTCAAACCCATATCTGCAACGTGTGCACTCGGCCCAGATACTAAAACTCGGTTATCATTAAATTGTTATTTCAAGTAGACAGCTTTTGTGGTAATAAAAACACATTTACTATGCGTAGTCTAAACAAATAAAAATGTGTAACAGTGATCGTAATTTAATCAAATGTTCTAACGAAAGCAGCGATCAGCTGGGAATCCCATCACGTGTTATTACCGGTAACGATGGCTTGTTCCGCGCAACACCAGGTGAAAGTTTCCAATAGAATCAACTCTACCTTAAATAGATTACCTTAACAGTTTAGGAGTAGTACATACAACTGTACTCTCTGACAGTGGAGCTCACGGTATCTGACAATCATCAATTATAATAAAACTATGTTCATAACGATATTCATATGTGACACTAAACAAATATTATCAACGCCGACAATTTAAGAATGTGAATTTTCTTTAGCTACGAATGCACCGTAATTTATAATTTACCAAGGATACGTTGTGATTGTCCAACTATGTATAACATCTTATTTTTATTTGGAAGCCATTTGCAATCACTTTGGTGGACGTTATGTAAATTAATAAATAATACAAAACGTGTTTTATAAACTATTTTAATAGAGTATCGTTTTCTGAACAAAAATGTTTAAAGTTTTTTCATAAGAACTGTGAATGTATTACAAATAGCTTTGTTAAATCTTTTACAATAGTGTCTGTCGGTTTAAACATAATATCTATGTGCTATATATGCAAAACAAATATGGTAAGAAAATAAACTATTAATTTTAATGACATTGAATTATTGATTTTTATATTAATAAATTAAAAACTTTGTGGGTTTGAGCTTCATTATATTTTCTAGACCACAAAATATGAATCCTTATAATGTTTATATTATGTAAACTATAAATATAGTATCTCGTTAATTCTACTATTTATTATTACATTCTTTACAGAAGAAGTGTAAGTAAGTATGTATCGAAACCAATCGCCTCCATCTACCATTGCAAATCATACAATAATATTTGTGCCCTTGTACTTGTAAAACAATGAAGTGATATTTGGAGAGTGTTGAATACTTATGTGTTTTCCATCCAGGGCACCACAGCAGTTACTAAAGTTTCATTTTAACTCAAAACCCTTTTGAATCTTCTCCCAGTCAAAGGTTGAACAAGGTATCTAAAAACAAAAAAATTTAATATAAAAAAGTTGTAATTTTGTAAAAACGAAGGGTGAAAACATTGAAAAACCGGAGATAGTTAAGAAATTGTAGGTAAAGGAAAAATCAGACAATATAGTCTCAAGATTTTTAATGTCTTATTTTTAGGTCCCCGGGATCTCTGAGCCCTCGGACCATCTGTATTTCCTATGTGCACGAAAGTATCTACTTTATAGTGTTTTCCTTTTCCAGGATATCATTTCTAGGTTCTAAACCCAGAACAGTGAAGTAGAGGAACATGGAGAAAGAGAAGATGAAGACAAAATTCAATATCCTGAAAAACAACATGAAACCTTTGCAGACAGTCCAGAAACATCACTTACTTCTGAGTTAAAGTCAAGGAAGCTATCATTGTTTTCCTTGCTAACTCCATCTCCCTCAAGAAAACGCTCGCCAGTAAAAATGCTACCACTAACTCGCCCATTGAAAGCATTTAAACATGGACCCGGTAAAAAATGTCCAACTAGGTTTGAATATGCTGTTAATAAATTATAAGATGTAGCACAAATGACTATCGGGGACAATGAAGATCAGTATGAAAGATTTGGGAAGAATATAGATATTTATTTACAGGACAGGTTTCAAAATCTGATAACTTTAGAAAGACTATCGTGTTTAGATATGCTAAAGATTCCACAAGCATCTTCACCATCTCTTCAAGGCAGTGACACTAACTCCAGATCTCCTAATCGGCAACAAAGTCAGAATTCGTAAAATCTTCACAAGCATCACCATCAGACACTGAAACTTGCTTCAGTGAAGAAAGAAAATACGCCAGGACTCGATGTCCTATCGCAGACACTATTAACCATTTGCTAAAACCCATAGGAAAGGCGGATATAATATTGTTTGATATTTTATTTACACCTTCTTTATAATCATTTATTTAAAAATGAACAATCAGCCAATATTAAGAAACAAAATAATAAGACTACTGTTGTATTTGTAGACTTTATTTCAATAGAGCATTATTGTATTCCATTCTTAATTTTATCTTAATTAAATGGAATAGAGTGTTAAGATTGTAATAGTAAATGTTTGTACTACCCTATATTCTTCTTATATTTATAATGTATTAAGCAGATATATGATCTTACCGTAATGAATAGTTGAACTTCATAGATAGCACTCTTCTAACACATCAGGCAAAAACACTGAAATTGAATTGTGTGAAACTCTGAATAAATATGCTAGGGATTTGAAACTGTCCCGAGTTGCAAGGTACCTCAGAGCAATTTCGAGCTTAATTTTGCAAGGAATTGCCGGTCGTAGCTTAGTATCTTGTTTTCGTAGCATGGGTGTAGCTAATTCCATACAATCTTAAGACATTCATGTATGATGCTGGGTTCTTTAAGTTCTTCTAAAAGTCTTGTCCTTGCCCCCAACTGCTCCCTTCGTCATATCCGGAGTCTAACCCACCAGCCTCTCTCCTTGCGTTGCATTATTTTCATGCAAAGTTCCCTCACTCCTGTCTTCAACAACAGTCTTAAATATTAACGCCGTGGACTAAAGGACGACATTTGTTTCTACAAAACAGAGCACCAAACTAACGAGACAGCCGCTAGCAGCTTGAGGTGACCTAGTGACCGGCCGCTGCTTGCTGGTGCTTCTACCAACCAGCAGCAAGCAGCAGCAGAAGTAACCAGCCTAGTGTGACCGCGACTTAGTTTAACACAGGTGATATAGTTTCGTTAGATAAGATTATTAAGCATGAACGCCGAGAGACGCCAAAGAAACCATGCAAAGTCCTCCCGAGTATTGATTCATATTCGAAAACCTTTGCAGTTGATTCAAATAGAAGATAACTGGAGAAAAAAATAAGTTAGAAGGGGGAAAGGTGGTGTACCCAATATTGAGAGATTTTGATAACGAGGAAGAGGGTGACCTAGAGCAATCGTATCATCTAAAGCAGCCTTGGACAAATGTTTAGGCTGGAGGGCCGCATTGAGAATTTAAATATAAGAATGGGCCACCAAGTAAGTATTTGTAGGTAGACGCAATGCAATACTATAATAAATTATACATATAACAAAAATAAGAAATTAAGACAATATATAAACATAAATATGTGACTATTTAGTAAAGCCGAATGTAATAGTGTGAATGAATTTTGTTTACATCTTCTATAATTTACTTATTTTTAGGTGTAAATTAGTTGATATTTAATTTCTGTGTGTATAAATAGTTTTGGCTTGTGGGCCAAACAAAATATTTAACGAGCCATATGCGGCCTACGGGCCGTTATTTGCGTTAGGCTGATATAAAGTAATACTCACCCTAATAATTAAATAGTTATTTAAAACGTTTATTCACTATTATGTGTTTCATGAACTTATTTTATTCGACTCTTAAATTAATGTCTAGGTAGGACATGCCAATATTCGGAGTTCAGCGCTCTTTGATTAGCATTCGTCAAGCCTTGACAAAATCAAAATGCTGCATTTTATAAAGCAGTAGTAGGCAAACTTCGGCCCACTGTCTGAATTTATCCGGCCTGCAAATTACTTACATGTATTACTAATAAAGAAGTGATTATCCAACAAAACAGACTCATTACTAATTACAAGGTAAGTTATATAAGAAGTATGAAGTTTAGATATTTTCAAATTGTACCGCCCCACTCTCACTCTATTTAGTTACGGCTACAATATACTAAAAAGGAGGAGTGCGTAAACTAAGGGAATTATAATATGAAAGGTGAAACATTTGCAAAATTATGAAATAGAAAAACAGTTGAGGTTAAGGAAATATTTGAATTATTTATTCACAGTAACAAACAGTGATAAAACAAGTTGCATGGGCTTACATGTCAAACTGAAGTTTGTTGGAAAACAAATAAATCGTGGTATTATATTTCGTACGCAGTATGTTACAAAAATTATAAGTTAAATAACCGTATTATATAAACTTGTCTAGAAGAGACCAATGAAATAAACAAAATTTCTGCTATTATTTAAATAAAACTTTTTTTTATGAGATACAAGCTTTTAATTCACCACAGTGAATTAAGATTAAACAAAATTAGTATCAAAAGTTTAAGTTTTAGATATTACAAAGCTTGCAAAGAGCTTAAAGAGCTTCATTTAAATGATTTACAACGCGACAGATTCACACGTGTGAATCGACAAATAAATTTTAAATTTTGGGAACGAGTTTAATTTAAATATCGTACCAGATATTTACTTAAAGTTTTAACTCCTAAATGTTTTACAAGATCGTAAAGAGCTTAATGAGCCTCTTTTAAATGGTTTACAACGCGTCTGATTCACACCTGTGAATACAGACAAAATAATTTTAATTTTAAGAAATTTAAATTTAAAGTAAATAAATTTAAAGTAAAAATTGCACCAGATATTAACGTAAAGCAAAAATATTTGATTTCCCGACTAAACTTAAACCTTCGCGTGACCATTACCTTCGTCACTTTTTAGAGAATTAAATAAGATTCCCACATTTAAATTTCTAATAGAAAAACAAAGTTGCGTTAGAAATCTTATAAAATTTGCCTAAATGAATCTGCGAATATTAAAGTCAAAACCATATTAATATTAAAGTAACTTATTTTTGATTAACTTCAAAGTAAAGAAGTCTACAAAACAAACAATAAAGGAAACATTGTTAATTTAAAGAATTTAAATTATTTCTGATAACGAAAAAAGCAAAAAAAATTAATAATTTACCTAAATATCTCAAAAGTAAAAAGAATCAAGAAATGTGGCTACCTATTTAAACCAAGAAAATAAAAAAGATACTAGCGCCCATGTGGCGACAGGAAACATTAAGTGCTCCATAACAGAATTTACTTTTAAACTTAAAGTTTTTAGCAAAACATTACCGATGCCTACACTGACAGATTTCCATAATAAACCAAATCAAAGTATTTAAGAAAATCAAAACCCCTCGCAGCAATATGTAGTTTATAGATTCAAACAAAGATATTATCAGCCATTCTGGCTAAATACCGTCCTAGTCCTGAAGAGGACTTATCGTGGAAGTGGCTGTTGTAAATGGTCATCGATATTGTCTTTGTGCCCTCGTTATATAGGTCTAGTTGCAAGGAAGGAAGGTTGGAGATATCCTTTGTTATTACGTAATTCGCTAGCGTCCGGTTAGAAGGCTGCTTTGTTGTTATCACGTACATCAGGTTCTAGTTGTCTTGAATTTAACCGTTGCATTCGACTCATTTCCATAACATAAACTTCAAGATGCCGGACGTGCAGAGGTAGAGCTATGCTTGTTAGATCACGTAGTCCACCCAGGTGTCCAACAACATGAGCACGGACCAATAAGAGCATTGCAAGCTCACTCTGTTGGATCATCAGGGTTCTGCACAATTTGTGGCGTTTTTGGACTTCTATTCAATCTAGCATTCGAGGTGATGAGACTCGACTTGCAAGTTGCTCTACTCCGGCAGACATATGCGTGAGTAGAACACCTATATTTGACATAGTAAGTTCGTGATGTTTAATAATGTTGGATGACTATGAATATTAGCTTCTTTAGGGGTGGGTAGTAACATTGTCATATTAGTAATACACGCTAATGTTACAAAACCAGCCAACACAATTTGTTTCAAGCGCCATACGACCCGCGAAGGTATGACATTTTTTCATACCAGCCAACCCAAAGGTTGCTAGCCCCTATAGAGGACGCCAAAGAGGTGTGTTGATGTAAGAGGTAAAGAAGGAAAGAGGTGATGGTACACAAACACTACCATCATAGAGTATTATAATTAAGTGTTAGTTTTTATCCCCGTAACTTATTACCTGTTTAGGTTATACACATTACTCTAATGAGTAGAAAGAAGGAATGAAGCATTTTAGAGGTGATTTACCTGCATTTGCATGGAAGAAAGTTGGAAAACATTTAGGATAAACGACCCTAAATACACCCGACCAGGATTCCAGCCCCCATCTCAACGTTATCAGTAGGCCAGTACAACAGGAGAATGACGCCCTAAACCATTCAGCCATTGAAGCTGGTGTAAAATGTCCTTGCGTACTATTTTAAAACTAGTTTGCTGTAGCACTATCATATATTTTAAATCAACTTTATGTTCTTAGAAAAAAGAATCGTGTGACAACTGCGGATGACTTTCTTCCAGTATAACATTTCAACAATTTGACAGATCAACCTTAAGAAAACACGGGGGCACTAATAAGGACACTTACACTTTATAGTCTAACTTAAAGAAAATTCATGGCGTTAGTCCGCAACTGAGCCATACCAGGGAAAAGTATATTAAACGTAATAATGCTCAAAACTATAGAGAAATAAAAGTTTTGAAAAGACGCGAGAAAAGTTTTAAATACATTTTATGAAAATGTGTAAATTGGTCAAATATTTTGGTAAAAAATTGTTTTTATCTTAATTCAACAAAGCTCGATATACCTGAGTATGTGATTTTGTTACCAAGATTAATATACATTAGGCCTAGAGACACCATTAATTAAATAACAGTGAATTATAATTTTAAGTGTAGGACAGAGCACCAAACAAAAAAAAAACTCTTAAGAGCCGCTCTGCAGCAGAATGAACATAAAAAAAGTCGAGATAGGACTACAAAATTAAATGTTTGGGCTGGGATAAGTCAAAAATAGATTAAATATAGGTCTAAATAAACAAAACAGGGTACTTTCAAAGTACTTCCTTATTAATGATTTATTGCAGCAGATTTTTCCAGAATAATCATCTATTTTTATTTATTTAGCACCGCGGTTTACTATCCGTTCGGATTATACGCTTTCATATATTAATGTACAAATATCAAAAGTTAATAGTCAAACATAGCAAATTGTTATAGTTGACTGTACTAGTCAAACTGTTAAAATATGGTAAGACATTAAAGAAATACAATTGTATGAAGTAAAAGTTTGAAATAACCATAATTTGAAAAAAGAGGGCATGACACAGAATACAAGTAACAAATTGTACCCTCATTAAAAGTAATAGGGTTAACATATTCAGAGTGTGCCTATAAGTAGAGTGAGCTGTGTATAAATTAGAATTGGGTGCTATTTTTACACGATTAGGCTAATGTACGGTAAAAGTTTTGTAGAAAGAACCTTACAGAAAATACATTTTTTAGCAAACAAGTTTATAATATGTTACTTGTGTATATTGTTTGTGGCATTTTATTTCTCTTGATAATCTTAATCAAAAGTGACATCAAATCACATTTCTTGAAATATGGTTATTATATTATTAGGTATTCTGTCTTAGGCTAGGTCCATTCCTTTTGTCAACGGCCTTAAAGAATTGGTTTTACAAAACAAAAAATGAATATTTTAATTTAATCTCACGGCTGTTAACAAGATTACACTCGAAGGGAGGTCTCCTCTACTCTTCATTCGACAACACCCAGGTCGGGATCACAGGCTTTGCTTTTCTTATTTATTTAATATTATAAATGGGACGCTATAATCCTCGAATCGTATGGTATTCGAGAGATTAGGATTAGTAAAAATCTCAAAAAAGTATCTGGAATATAACTATGAATTCCTGGACTTGAAATAACAATTTCAAGCAATTGGTAAAGGTAGTTTAAAATACCTATGCAAATGGGAAAATTACAAAATCACAAAAAAGGACAAAATGGAATGAATATAATTAATTTAAAAAAAAGTATATCTTGTTTATGATGTAATATAAATGACAAAAAAAACTATTTGTCAGAGGCTCCAACACTTAAAACCACTTTTAAAAAATGAAATTTCTATATATTTTCACTTTAAATGATATTTAAATTTTTGAGGATTTGACATTCAAAAGAAAAATTGAGATTAGGATTCGGCTCATCACTAATGTGTATATATTGATAAAAATTTTACTATTTGTTAAACGTGTTTAATTGGTCTTAAATCAACTGTTTTCAAAGAAGAGAAAACTTCACATTGATGCAACGTCTGGTTAAAATTGTACTACCTACCTTTGAAGTAAGTTGTTATCCGTTGGGTGATAAGAATATTCCAGTCTCCATCCCAAAGTGTCCAAACATAGCAGCCCGTCAAAAGTCACAAGAGCAGCTCTACTACCTAAATATAATCCATACCGAAGATGCTCAGAGACAAGAAAAGTGAGTGGGAGATTGCAGAAAGGAAACCTCTTCAAATCTCTCAATTCGAGGGAGGGTAAAAATAGCAACTTGTTCCACAAGAACACGGCTGTGAGGCACACAATAATCCTCCTCTTGGTAAGGAAAAGACGCGAGAAAGGGAAGGAAAAAGGAAGACGTTAAAGCAAGAGCGCTACCTTGGTTAGACGCTGCAAGGGAAGGTTCACCCCATCCCACAAGAAAACATTCCCCATCGCAATATCAAGGTACCCTCCCGGGGGAGGTCTGTCTGGGAGAAATGTGATTGACGTGTTGACGTGGAGTCGCAATCCTCGTGTTCGTTCTATCAAGGTAAAAGGCGGAAGAGAACCTTCACAGAGGAATGATAGGAACAGCGTCTCCTCCTACACTCTTTATCCTCTGAACTAACAAACGTTTTGTAATAATGAACATTTTATACCTCAAAATTAAAATAGTTAATGAATTTATATATTACCACGAACAAAAAAGTTTTTAGGTTCTCCTGTCTGTTATTGAATAAAGAGCCAAAAGGGTTAAGTGGATTTTGTTCAAATTCGATGTTTAGACGCTTGACGGCTACAATGATAGAGCGAGGTTGAAGATATGTACAGCCTTATTGTAGGTAAAGTTTGAAGCCATTTTGGTTAAGCCACCACCTACGTATAATCGAATGTAATCCGATCACCCAATAAAAACACGCACGATGACACACACACACACACACACACCCACAGGTGTATTGATATAGTGTCCGATGTATACCAAGAGAGCACTATCAAATCATATACCAGAGACTGCAGTAAGAGAGCGGCGTCAGGTTTGGGGAAACAACATCTTGCCAAAGAAAGGGCTAACATCCAGAAAAAAAAAGAAAGTGAACTCTTTTACTTCCTGACCAGAGAGATTGTTGCCAGTTCACCCCTAAGGATATAGATATAAATATATATATATATATATAATGTGTTTTTCACTATAGGCCTAAATGTAGTCTCTAATGATGTGAATCAGACTTCATTCGCCGAGGAGATATATAGTCAAGAAGCAGATTCTAGGATTTTTGTTCATGATGCAGTGAAGACAGGTTCCAAGGCTGTTTACATTCGTACAGTAAACACAAATGTTATTGTGTTGGCTATATCACATTTCTTCACATTCTCAAAAGATGCTCTTTGCTGAACTGAGAGTAAATTTTGGTTGCGAAAATTTTTTTAAGACCATTGTAGTTCATGATATAGCTCAACACCTTGGCAAGGGAAGTCCGTGGCTTTGCGCGGATTCCACACATCCTTTGGGTACGATAGTACATCATTTTTCATGCCGAGGGTAAAAATACATGTGGCACAAATTGAGGGAATTCCCTGATGTGATGGAGGCTTTTTGGTTCCTATCACACCCTCAGGACAATTAGCCTGGTGCTATCTTAAATCCCCTTCAATAGTACCAGGTGTCATTTTTTAATTTAAAGAACTTGATATCTAGATGTGGCTATATCCATAATTAGCAAATTTAATAATAATATGTGAACCCGTACAGTTAAAATTGTACATTTGGCAGCTTAAAACCAACTGTTGAAAGGTATCAGAAAGCTCGTGACTTAATTGATCACATATAAGTGGCTGACTATTTCCGCATGTCCATCAAAGACTCCGCCTTAAAATATGAATGAGGAATTACCCTAGGCACCGGATGATTCGTAGATAGCTCAGTGGTTAGAGCATTGGCGTTCTAGGCCAAAGGATCCAGATTCGATTCCCATGCCCAGGTGTTATTTTTAATTTAAAGAGCTTGAAGGTAGATTATGTTGAAAAATTTAAAGAGATGTAAGTAGATACGTGATTGTTATACATTCCAGCAGACACGCAACAAAGCAGTCTGGTCTCTACTTGTGTTTACCAAGGATTACGGCCTTGCGGCTTGTCATACGAAAAAGTACAAGATGCGTTTATTTCAGTAAACTAAGCAATAAAAAACTTTTACTTGAAACATTTTGTGATTTTAACAATGAATAGAAAGCTATGATAGAAATAATAAAAAAAAATGTTACCACTAGTTTTTTGTTATTTCTTTAAATAACTAGGTAATTATCGACTAATCGGAAACTTGTATAGGCTTACACTCACTCATCATAAATATAATTTAAAGAGCTTTCATTTAAAATAAAGAAATAAAAAATTGAGCTATTGGTTTACGATGTATACTGAAAAAAGCATTTAGAAGCGTCAGCCATATTGATGACGTCATAGCTCCTGTACGCGGAGTAATTTTTTTGGCCTTCACTTATGAAGATGCATATCTTAGGTAGGTATATTAACCCTCCAAAAAATTTGATGCTTGTACCATAAAGTGCAGTATAAATTCCCTACGCTGCTCAACTATACCATTGCACATAAGCCTAAGTGCGTGCAAACCGAACGGGTAGTAAGACGCGGTGCTAAAAATACTAATTTTTTTAGAAAGGTCAAAATTAAAGAAAGAGCTTAGATTTTGCATATGCTTAAGTGTTTAAAGAAATCTTAGGGTGTTCACCTTAGGTATGTGAACCTTAACATATATTACGATAGTGATGACTTATACCATGTAGCCGGATGTGTGTATTTTTCTAAAACCATAAAACAGAGAAAGTAAAGTTAAGCACATGAAATTAGGGAAACTCGAGAATATGAACTTGTTTTAACATATGCATATATATTATTTTTAGTATCAAGTTTTACTAACCGTTAAGGTTATATGCCTATTTACTAATCACTCCATGTGCTAAGAATAAATATGGATATATTTTGGAGGAAGTGTGACCGCATTTGTGTGGAGGGAGAGGGGAAAACCATTTAAGAGAAATCCCCTTCAATACCCCCGACCGTGATCAAACGCCAATCCCCCTATCTTCACCAGTCTAATATATTGCGAGGGTGCCGCCTTAGGCCATGCAGCGACCGAATCGGGTATTGTTGTTGATGTTGATGCTGTTGTTATTATTATAATTATTATAATTATTATTATAATTATTATAATTATTATTATTATTATTATTATTATTATTATTATAAGCTACTATTGTTAAGCGCAATAACAGCTTTTGCGATACACTTAATATTAAAAACCTTTAATGGGAACTAATTATAGTTTAGGCGTAGTTAATTGATGCTCTCAAACATACTACCACACTGGTATGTATGAAAAAGAACCTTCACCAAAGACCTTCATTTGGCAGAAACTCATTAGATAGAGAGTTTCCGAAAGTTTCAAAATAAATAAGTAATCAAACTAGAATTTATATGTTTCATAACCGCATCCTACAACCCTGGGAAAGGTATGTGGGGAAGGAGTTTATGGGAGAAGGATAATCCCTCAACTTCCACGCACGCAGATAAACTTTGATTGAATTTTGCAAGAGCGGACAACAAAAAGGTACGGAAATTGCTGTCGAGTTGACAAAATTTCAATTATAACTTGAGTCCAAACAAGCGATGGAGAGGATTCGGTTTCAATAGGATGGATGAACCGTGGCTGAGATGGTGATATAACGTAGAATTCGCAAAAATACTATATACACACTACTTTTTACCATAACTAATTATCTCTTACTATGAAAAGTATACTAATTTTTAGTTTTTTTCTTTGATATATTTGGAATTATGTCATGTGCCCCTCCCCCCTCCCTTCCTATCACCTTGCTTTCTACTCGATACTGTTTCAAACAGGTTACTAGTTAAGATAATACGAGTAAATCCCACACACACAACCATGAAAGTAATATCCTTTGCTAAACCATTAACTCCTAGATAATCATTCAGCCTATGGATGCACGCTGTCAATACCTTCACAAGTTCATGGTAGAACCTAAAACCATTATATTCTGGCAGATATAATCAACCACAGGTCTACTGTGCGACATGCGTGAAGCTGCTATTAAATAGTTATGTCTGTACTGAAACGTTATTTTGACTGTTGCATTATCTGTACCGATTACATCAAATATTCTTTATGGAATTGGTTTTCTAAAATATAATTAATATAAATAATTACATAAGATAACCGAAACACTTTAAAGGTAACACATACGTACTTTTATTCATAAACTTGTTTGGTGGCTTGCCCCAATAGCACCAATCTGCCTGGCTCAGATACCTGACAGAACCCTAATCACGCCAAGAACCCAAAAGTACTCCACAAAGACCAGACCCGAATTGCGCCAATGGCACATCGGAAAACCAACATATAAGAAAAATGAGTTTATGATCACTCTAATTTTTTAAAATCTTGTCAATCATAACAATACATATATATTGTTTAAAAACTAACGAAACAGAATAGGTCGACATAAGATTAGGCCTAAATTTTTATAGAATTGTGATATTTAACTAATATAAAAATATCAAACAGGGAGTATACAATAATATATGTTAATAATACTTCGAAAAGAAAAGATTAGGTTGAGTTTGCATTGATAGGATTGTTTCATAATAGCGCACAAGATCATGCTAAGGTTAGATTGAGTTTGCATTGATAAGATTGTTTCATAATAGCGCACAGGATCATGCTAAGGTTAAGTTGAGTTTGCATTGATAGGATTGTTTCAGAATAGCGCACAAGATCATGCTAAGGTTAGATTGAGTTTGCATTGATAAGCTTGTTTCATAATAGCGCACAAGATCATGCTAAAGTTAAGTTAAGTTTGCAATGATAAGATTGTTTCAGAATAGCGCACAAGATCATGCTAAGGTTAAGTTGAGTTTGCATTGATAGGATTGTTTCATAATAGCGCACAAGATCATGCTAAAGTTAAGTTGAATTTGCATTGATAAGCTTGTTTCATAATAGCGCACAAGATCATGCTAAGGTTAAGTTGCGTTTGTATTGATAAGAATGTTTCAAAATAGCGCACATGATAATGCCTAAAAACGCAAAGGTTAAGATAAATGGAGGCGGCGAGAGGATGTTAACATTGGTGTTCGTATATTTCGGACCACCTCTTCTACCTCAAAATAATGGACTTGGTGCAATTCGGGCTCGACCTTATTTAAGAAAAGTAAAAAAGATCTTGTTAGACATAATTACAATACATTTAGTTGGGGGCTTGAGTGAAAAAGACTCGAGATCTTCTTTTCCATCTGTGTATTATACTTAATATATCAACTATCAACGTTGATAATATTGTTTCAGAATAGCGCACAAGATCCCACTCTGCTTGCTATTATTATATCTTGACACACCCTTAGGGCAAGCGCCACACTGGACCGAGGATACGCCACGTATGTTCGGCGACGGATCTTCCGCCGTTGTTTGACCCTGACACACTACAGAGGAGGATCCATAGCGTATATTCTGCCCACATAGTTTGGACAGCATCAATTCATTCACTTCTCTGACATGGTACTGAGTGGTCACGAAGAAGGCATTGCATATTATTAGCATTTATGAGGCGTTACACCAAAATATAAGTAAAAAGAAACATTGGATTCATCCATTAAATACCAGAAGAATATCTATTGGACAATTTCATTGTTTATAGACGCTTTTCTTTTCTGTTCCCTGTCTCTGTATGTTTTCTCTCATAAATTCCACAAAAATAATCTATTTTGCTCTTCAATTATAGAACGTTCAGTGTCAAACATTGTGCCGTTGAATGGTAGGGCCCAACTGAGTCCGTCTGTATAGCACCTCCCACTTGCAACGTGTAGTTGCAACGTGACCAACTCTCCGACCAACGGATCATCTGCCGGCCGAAACCGAACAGTCGCTCATGTCAGCGTATTTGCACAGTACGGTCGACGGACAGACGGATCTTCCATCCAGTGTGGCACAATATAGAGTTTTACATAGAAAGTAATGTATCAGCGTTCCGTCGCCGAACATACGCAACGTATCTTCGGTCCAGTGTGGCGCCAGCTTAAAGCCTCTTTATATTGTAACACATGTTTGCCAACACGATTCCAACAAATTGTGTTAATATAAACGCACTCACAGCTTGTTGGGAATGTTGGCCAATATGTTGGTGTTGGGAGAGCCGGTCATTGTCAACAAGTTGTGTTGGGTTATTTGTTGGAGATAATAAACGACCGACCCAACATGTTGGCCGAGTTGGGAAGTTCTGCGCATGCACTATAATGACTGTAGAGTTGAATCAGTCTCTAGCCTTAGCGAAGCACGTATTTTGTTTTCAGATTAGTTTAACTTTTAAAATCAGGGCTTGCATAATTTTGTGACCATGGAATGGAACAAGGCTAATACAGTTAAACTAAGTGATCTATATCAAAAGTATTCTGTTCTTTGTGATGTTAAATGTATAAAAAGTTATCAACGCAACTTTGCGAATGTAGGTAATTCATTATTGCCATTTACACACCTTCAATTCGACGTTTAGCCAAAACAACTTCCTACACCGTAACGTTTCTTATGTTTTGTTTTTTTCTGCGAGAGTAAACTTCCTGTCAACACAAATACGTTGTCATCCATAGCTAGAAATATATATACTGATTAAAAAAAGGGCAGAAGACCCAGGATGTTGGTCCAACAAGTTGGATACAATAAAATCAGCTTACTTTTCCACATGTTGGGTCCAACTTGATATACAATAAACGAGGCTTCATAGCGACCAGGGTATTTAAGGTAAATAAGCCCCACACTGCCTGAAACCACGAGAGGAATTCTATCCATCCATCGGATATCTTAATAAACAACTGGATAAAGATTTGTGACGTTTGAGCGATCGTTACCAACGATAGCCTTGTTTTTATATCGTGACATAATGAGATACAGGAATCTACATAGATGAACGCATCGCAGTAGAGCATTAGAGGACAGAATTCAAGGTACCGGATTAGATTCCCATTTCTAAGCATATTTTTTTTAACTAAATTAATTAAAATACCGATTCCTAATTAAATTTATTTTGAAAATTAATCTCATATTAATATTGCGTTGATAGTGAGGCTCCATTATTCAATGACAACATGGTCTAAGGCGTCACTCTCACAATAGACTGGATTGTCGATAAAAATGAGATCGGGGTTCATATCTTGGTCAGGTATATTGAGAGTGAGTATCCCAAAAATTGTTTTCTACTCTGCTTCCACGCAAATTGTTATTCTTCCTCTGAATTCAACATTCCTAATCATTAACTCATTACATCAATCAGTGCATATGCGTATAGCCTGAACAGGTAGTAAGACACGGGGATAAAAATTTGTGTAGCGACCACACAATGCGAATATATAACTGCAGACTTATATAGTTTATTGAGCTTCTAACCAAGAACGTTTAATTTAAACGAAAATGGCTTAAGCTAAACGCTTGATTCCATTTTTAATTACTTCCTTATTTACTCTATGGCCTTCATAACTATAAAGTTCATTGGCGCGCTTACAAAAGCAAGTCACCTATCCCTAACTTGAGCTAGTTCTATCCTGTCCACCTCATTACACCGTATTTTGAGATAGTTCTATCCAGTCCACCTCATTATACCCTACGTGTTTAATTAAAAACAATATTTCACTTTGATGATTTTTAGTATTTAATTTGGGTTTAAAATATTTCATTTATAAGAGACGTCCAAAAGAGGCGTCTTCAAAGAATCCATAATTTTTAATTATATACAAATCGAGGCTATATCAATATATATATTTTTGAAAGTTTACTAACACTCAAACTCCCAAGTCTTGCTACTTTTCAAAAGAGATTTTATATATTCCTGATACACAATCATGTGTGATCTATTAAACGCTAAAACAAAACCACAATCTTCTTTTATATATTCTCCTTTTCGTGAAGACTGTAAGAAAGTATTCCGAAGAGTACCTCGAATCTGTAAGAGATGGAGTGGGAAGAAGGAAATGTGGACATGAAGAACAGCATGGCCACTGTACCAGCCACGATATCAATACAGACGAGTTACATATCGCTCATCGCATCAGACATGGAGCAGCAAGAGAAACAACGGGAGAATTATTGTTTCCATATATGAGCCAGAGAATTATAATTACCATTACTGACGCTCAAGATGCATCATAGATATGAATGGATGATTAATTTCTTACTCCATAGTTTCAGTTCTATTGTTTGGATACATATCTCGTAGTATTTAGATGATGAAGCTTCAGTGGCTTTAAATCTATGTTGGTTAATATGCATTTTTTCTGGGGCTATTAAACATACGATTTACAAACATCAGAAAAAGATACTGGACTAAGTTTAGAAATCGTATAATTCTGAGACATATTTTACACTAAGCTCTATAACAATTATATTTGTGTAATTTAACGAAGCCATATACTTTCTACAAGACAGGTCTCTGACCACTTGACCAAGTAGATATGTTCCCGGTAGCCATGCCATGATTCCCCATTATTAGTAACGTTATATTACGTAAAAAGTCTTAGTGCTTTAGAACATATATCAAGCACCTTAACTTCAACTAGTTGTTAAAACTATTAAGTGTAGATAGCAGGTCAAAACAATCAGATGCTAAGGAAGACCCAGCTTGTTTCTACATTCTGTGACGCAAACACAGCATCTCACAATAACTGACAATATTCTACGTCATACAATTATCCCAAATATGGCATAATGGTAACGTAATGTAAAGAAAGAGGATGTAAGAACTGAAAGAGAACACCAAACATAAAATATACTTTGAAACGAGACGTATTTTATATCAAAGATATACTGGGTGGACTTAAGGCCTACACATACTATTAGTAAACGTGTTGTAATATGTATGTATCCACACTTGCTACTCTTAGAGCCGTGACCGGGGTTCAAGTTATTCGTCTAGCATTACAATAGCTTACCGAAAGCCAGGAGGTAGAGGTTCAAATCTCAGCCAGTGTACACAATGGGTGGATCCACACATGTAATTATAGCTATAGGTTAACAACCTATTTTATAACTAATGCGCATACACTCTATCTAAACTAGTTACCTCAACCTCAATCTTAAAAGTTAACATGTATTCCCAGAACATTGTTAAATGTATTCTGAGCCAACATTTCAGTTACTCGATGTCCAAAAGAGAGATAGAAAGTAAAGAAAAGAGGCGAGTAAAATTAAGCCCTCTAGTCGGTGATGGAAGCCAATCTAACCAACGAGGCTAAGTTAACTTTCATTCCATACCAGTTATGTGACAGACAGAACACAAAGCGCATGTCACTCATTAATCTCAATGACGTTGCCCCTTGTGGAAATTTTAAAACAGAAACACAACCATTTAGAATGGAAAATGTAATTCTAGTGGCTATGGTTATTTATAGTAGTGTTTATTTAGACATTAACCTACAGATGTGACCCTTGGATTTCATAAATCAAACCAAAAAATAACACTGCTGAGGAGATAAGTTTCAAAATTAAAAATTAATTTTAAAAGGATGAAATTATGGTTGACAGGGTGGATACAAAACATAATTTACAAAATTCCCTGACTTTTCCAGGTTTTCGAGGCAACATTTTTCGATTTTCCCTGATTACTTTTTTTACAGTTTTAATGGTGGATGACGACTTTTGTTTTATTTATTATTGATCACATATTTTACAAAAAAATTGTGTATTTACTCAACATAAACAGTTTCATCAGTAATTTTAAAAATTAAGATGTTATTTTATTTAGGTATTATTAACTTATATTTTAGTGTTTAGTTGCTAAATTAATGGGATATTTTATAGATATTTTGTAATTCCCTGACTTTTCCTTATTTTTAGTTTAATTCCCCGACATTTCACTGTTTTCCCTGTCATCCCAAAATTCTCTGACTTTTCCCTGTTTTCCCTGTCTGTAGCCATCATGGGTTGATGATATAGCCTACTATCATTATTAGTTTTTGATCCATTCTATTTGTTATATATATATACATAAGAAGTTTCTTGCATATAATGGAATAAAGTATATTCCACAAGTGGATGCATTGTTATTACTTAGGCTCACTATAGAAACACATTAAAATGCATCATTATTTCATCCCGGGCAGCCATTGTGCAGCCAAAAGAATAATAACCTAGTGAGGAAAAAGTAACATATCTGTTCATCAAAGAGAATTTTTACAAACAATTTCCCAGCACTCCATTTAAAAAATATATTTTCCAATATCTCATAGACTTTTAGTTTGATAAAAATATATTTCAAAAAGAGTTTATTCAATTTTAACAGTCATAAGGAAATAAAATAATAGAATGTAACTTTCAAGATGGTTAAGTTTTCTTTCCTTATTTAATAATCTTAAAATTCTCCCTACAAGTAAATAACCATGAATATTATTAAAATTAATACGACGTTATTAAAATTACAAAAATAATTGCCATCCTTATTTTCCCATTAAAATCGTTTTGAGAGTAGGCCATTTTATATAAGTGGAAATTTCCAATGTTGATTATATCTCCGCAAGTATTTTAGATATGAAATGATCTATCAGTGCAAAATTGTAGTACTATAAGAAATGAGCAACTATTATTATAACAACTTTTTTTTATAAAACCAATGGTTTCTGATATATTGGCTAGTATATTTTTAAAATGAATTCTGTAAAATCTATTTGTATGCTCTTTGGTTATAAAATGTTACTTTTTATTCTACAGTGAAAATAATTTCATTTCGTATATCTGACGAGTTGTAAGTACATATCTCCATTTTTAGGCAAAAGAGAGAAAGTTTCTGTGGTGCATTGTGCCATTTATTACTATATTATGAATATTTAATGAATAAAAAGTTTTTATAGTAACATATAATCATTTCACTTAGCTAAAATAGGTGTTATAAAGTGTAATTTAATTAAATAAATAGTAAGTACTGGATCAATCTATATCCCTGGCTTGGTGTTTGATGGTAAGACAAACAGCAATAAGCAAAATGGTGCGTGCACAATAGAGCTCACAAGGAGTTTAAACTCAACATTGAGTTGACTGATTATATTTGCATCATAATCAAATAATAGCTATAGAAACAAACTTATCTATAAATAATAAGTTACATTAAAACTAAATAACAAACCCTTTCAACGGAAATGTTATTGTTGATAACTTTTTATTTTATAAAATGTCTGAGGTTGTAACGGGCGCTCAGTGACCTATGGTCGACCTCCCGTTATCAAACTGTCTCCAGGTTTCAGTCGAGTGTAAAACCAAATAAATATCGTTCAGTTTAAAGGTGACATTTTGTTTTTGTTGCGAAAACGATATTTCACAGAGGTCTGAGGCAAGATGAGCGAGGAACACTGTTGTGCCTCAGGTCTTGCAAAAGATTGAGGCCACCAGGTCCCAATCCCAAAGCATATTTGCTGAGATGTCTCCTTCCCGCCGGGACAAACGCGTGTTTCGAGGGTTGGGGAATCAAAGAGGGATATGCTGGTGGGAGGATTGGAAGGGGGATCATCTCGCTGAGTGGTAGAACGAAGGAAGAGATAGCCCCACCTCCACTTTTTTTTTTCCATCGCTCATTGTTTTGAGAATAACGCTGGCCTACCCTTCCTAGCACATGCATCCATCTGACTTTTGCTTGCTTTTTTCGTTCGGCGACGCTCGGCAAAACTTTTTGTTTTGTTATTGTAGCCTCTTTTTTTTTTATAAGAGAGCCGTTTCTTGTCTACTTTCTTCCCTTGGCTCTTGTCTTTCTTTACTATTTAGCAGATTGCTTCCGCCACTTCTCCAAATAACTTACCTCCCCCTTGTTGTAATGATCCAGACGAACTCTCATCTTCCATCCGAGTTAGCGACATGTGGGAAGGTAGAGGCGGAAGCTGGTTCACAGATAACTTTATTTTACCTTACTTTCGAGTACCCATGTAAAATTACAGTAGTTGTCTTTGGGTAGGTTACATTCTTATTCCGGGAAGCGCTCTTGAGAAAATAACTCATTTAACAAGTTTGTAAGCATCAGTAACTTCAAAAATGTACTAATCTTGTTTCGTTGGGCTTGTACTAAGTAAAAAGTTCGCTAAAGCTTTTATTACCCATGAAATCTATAGCTTCAGGCTCGTAATAGTCTATATTGTGTTTACAGGAAGATCAAAATTCGAATCTCGGTCGCGTGTACGTTCTGGTGTTTCACCTATTTTCTGCTTTTGGTTTGTAGAACCGATCCACTGATATTAGAAGCAAATTATATTGCTCTATTAGTTTTCAATCCACTAATGCAGACATATTATTTGCATCCGATATTAAAAATTACTAAATTGAAGTATTTAACTGCTTAGCTTAAATAAGTTTGTATGATATTCACTATTACTTCCCATGTGCAAAAAGATTTTTAAAAAGATTTTTAAAAACATTTGTTGATAAGAACATATAGATTTGGTTTTCAATACTACTTCTCAAATAAATGGCCACGCGTTATTAATAGTTTTGCATAGTGAAATACAATAATAGCTTGTAGAAAGAGCTGCCTTGTATTTCGGCGAAAGACACTTCTTTATCCTAGTGTTATTACCATCAAAGGCTGTGGAGTAGGGAATAACGAAGGTTAATACATATATAAGTAGTTACAATCACAAAAAGATGTTAGAGTGCCTGAGTTTCTTTTCTAAGTTAAAGGGAGTCAATCTATTCACCAAATGAAGTATTGAGACGCTCAATATTAAGTTACCTCATATTACCATGGCAACCATTTTATTATAATAGCCAAATCCTCCTATCACTTAATGGAGTTAACGGATTGTTAATGTTTTAATAATAAACTCTAAGTAAATATATTTATTTAATAAAATTAATGTTTTAAAATATGAGTGGTTTATGCATACGTTCATCCATAAGATTAAATAAATCTATATCCTATATAATAGGGCTGCAGTAAAATGTTGAACGAGGGTATTCAGCGAGCGTGCTAGGACAATTTGAGAACCTTCCTAGATGTATAATTCATATGTTTCGCCCCTTATTAGGAGTATACCTTAAAAAGCCCATTTTATCCAACTCAGGTTTTATAGTAAATATAAAATAAACACGCTCCTAAAATCCCTAGGCACTTATTTGAAGTTTAGGTCCTAAAAGCCTAGTCTACAAAATGAATATGGATTATTATTATTATTAAAGTTTATTGAAACAAATATTATTGAAAAAGTGCCTGGTCTAGTCTGAACACTTTGGTTATATTTTTTAGCACCGCGTCTTACTACCCGTTCGGGTTGTACGTATGTGCTAGTTAAGCTAGTAATTTTAGGGATTGGTAAGGTTATATTTAGAGGAAGTGTACCCACATATGCGTGTAGGGAGGTTGAAAAACTATTTTGTAAAACCCCTCTCAGTACACCAGACCGAGGTTCAAACCTTGATCTCCTCGTTATCGTCAGTCTAGTCCTACACGAGAGTTGCGGGTCTGGGACAATGTCGGTAAACATTATTTCCCTGGAATACAACTTGAAGCCAGCCTGCTAATGACGGAAACCAGGGCGAGGGAAGGACTCTAACCTCATATCTTCCTTATACTCCATCTTGTTAATTAAAGGGAGCTGTTCTGCACACGCCACCACGGCTCTTGACCGTATCTATCTTCTGTTCTCTCTCTCTGCACTCACTCACCCCTTGATACTCACCGCGGTGTTGACGCTGCTACTCTCTATTAGACATAGCATCACCGCACACACTAAACTATTCATGTTTTCAAACACTATTTCTATCATATATTATTAAAGTCTTGAGTTTTGGACGATCTCCAATAAATGAGTAAATAAGAACAACTATTGTGCTTAAGAGCATAAATTAGTGATTCTTAAGTTGTGTAGTAATGTTTGGAATAATAATTTAAGAAAGTGTGATTTTTATTTTTTCATTGTATGTTACATATGGGAGACCACTGGATTTATATTAAATTTATCATTGGAGTTCCCCAACATTTTCAGGTTATCTAGCTAGGAATTTTGATTTTTCCAGATAATACCTGAGAAGGGTGTTTGGCACCTGTATTTCTTCTATCAGGAAAATAAGCTTAGCCGAAATAAGTGTTTTTACAAACGTGCGCATTACTTTTAAATATAATATTACACTACTATTTTTTTGTTCCACGTCCAAGCAGCAATTGTTTAAATTTTTTGAATATTATCAGAGTAAATGTGTTAGCATAATAGGCCTATATTTTACATATACAGCCATTATTAAACCTATTTTCTTAACTCGCAAATTTACTCAATTGTTTTAATTTTCTTTTACCCCCACAGAGTAGCCTAATTAGCAAAAATCGTGTTAGTTTGCGTAAAGAGGATTTAATAAAGAAAAGCCATCTGAACTGTCTTATAAGAGAAAACATATCAGCAGGATAAATTCCCAGGCTTTGGCCTATTTGTCACTATGAGATGGTAGACAACGATGTAACTAAAGGTTAAACAGGGAAGTTAAATATATTTGTTTTGGTCATGATGCAACAATGCATTCCTGGTAGAGTACGTTTAGGTAGCAAAAAATTACCTCAAAATTGAATGAGGTGAATAAATTATAGGTGGAAATTTTTTGGGCTGATGTATACTGATAATTTATTTCCTCTCTAAAAAGACAGGGATAGGAAGATTAAACAATCATCTGGTGAAATCGAAGATATTTTAGAAAAAACTAACTTGGTCAGAATTTGGACCAATCCAATCATAATGTATGGATACCAAGGGTTAACAACAAATATATGCTACCGTGAATGTGAATGTTACGTTTGTACAGTTGCCGGTGAGTCCACAAAGCTATTGGTTTAGTTAGGGAATGTAAGAAAGTATTTACCATTCCACATGCTCGCCGAACGTTTTACAAAACCAGCGGTGAGTTTATAAAATGACCACCAGCCAGCCTTGAATGTTGATAGTTTACGTCAAGACTAAGTTAGGTTAGGTTGAGATAGGTTAAGCTATTTTGGGATTACTTTTCATACTTTCGTCAACATACATCAGGTGTTTTATAAACTCACCGGTAAATGTAGATAATACGGTTCGTGTAACATACTTTCAACATAGTGCTTGGGAAATTTACAACAATTGTTAAAATATACCATTATTTGGGTGAATCTACAACTTCACCGGTAGTTTTATAAAATAACGAATTCAGCACATTCATGTTAACATATAGATAGAGAGGACTGTATGTGTGTGTACCAAGTGTAGTTAAAGTCATATATTAATATATAAAAAGTCAGTTTTTAAGTAGGCCTAACTGATGCTTTAAGACGATAGGACTCAATAATGGTCTGTTTGGGTTACACCTTATTTTTTAATTTTAGTCTCTGATAATTATGTGGTACATTCAAAAGTACGACTTAGTAATGTGCCAAAGGGCATTTCCTATTCAAGCACGACTGTCCAAATATTTACCTTCAGTTGGTTAGATTACTAAATATTTGCCAGGAAAGTAAGAAAACGTGTGTCTCATTAAGATGCACAGATATTATTAGTAGGCGTCAAGGGTTGGAAGTAACAAGAAAGGAGGGGTATTACTGGCTGATTTAGATTCTAGAGGTAGCTCTAGGAAACGAGGGTAAGAAAGGGGTTGCCTGTTTGCTCGCACGGGAATCCGTGGGAAATTAAGCCACGTTCTGTGCAAACTTTACCATCACCAAGACATTAATGACATCGCAAACAATGTCTATCAGGCCCCTGGTAGAAACCAAACAAAAATATAACCCAAGGCGTAGAAAATAGAGAAACGATAAAAGTCCAAAAGACAATTCACGTTCATTAAGTTCAAACATTGGGACGTACGTGTATGTTTGAGGGGCAATAGTAAAGCTTTTAGAAAGGCTTGTGTTTGCGACAAACATGCTGTATGAAGAACGTGCACTTAGTAGACACCTTTAAGGAACCTTTATTTAAATTTATATAATTTTATTTATAATTATTATATATATATTAATATATAATTATATATAATTCTAATGAAAAATAAAAATAGTTTAAAGGCCTCCACGAGCACTCCTCAGAGTAGTTAATGTCCTTGTCTCAAAAGACAAAAAGTCCCGGGTTCAATCTTGATGAAAAGCAAGGGTAGGTTTAGTTGTTTGTTATATCGTTTCATGTTTGAGTAAGATGTGTCAATAAAATAAACGCATGAAAAACATTAAACTTAGGAGTAATTTTTCTCTCCCCATGAGTTTTACCACGTCCTCCATAGATCATAGGAATAAAATCAATTCCTAAGACTTCAATGTGAAAAAAATTGCTTATAGATCAGAAACGTTTGGTTTTATACTAATATTATCCAATTTGTTTTTTTTAAGTAATATAACTTTGCAAAGATTTATTCCTAGTACTTACCGAAATTGTTTATTACGTAGAAAATACCATGGTAGGTTAAAAAAATAATCTCAGGACTTTCCAAATGCGTCCTCCTTCAATATTGTTTTTTATCTTAGGCGTGGGGATGTAGCCGGGATTCATATGCATTTTAACTCTCCAAGTTACTTAAACCATCACTCTTTAAAAACCAATTTTGTAGGAGTCCCCGATGCATTGTGGGATTGTCTTTCCAAATTAAACAGTCATAGACCTAATATTCGCTGATTTACCTAGCAATTAATTTATACATGCTAGGCGAGCGACTCGTGCAACTATTGGCGGCAGTTTGATGAAACAATCCATCTTCCGTAGCAGATTTAGTTATTCTTTGACGATCTGTATTGTCTAAACGACCCGTGTTGGATTATCGTCGGGGTTTGAGGACCCGCGTTTGTTAGAATACTTCGAATATAACAAGAATAATTTGTGAGTACGAACAAATCATAATAAACTTATTCCCAATAACCGATTGACAAGGCCTGTGATAGATTTAGGAGAACCTGGTTTGATTCCAGTTGCTACTATAGTGAGTATTAGGATTGAGTGTAAATAAATTATTCTTAAAACTAAACGTGTTGTGTGTGATTTAACAAAATCAACAAAGTAAAACCGTGTCAAATTTGGGGAAAAGAAAATGGTAAAAACTATGTTAGGAAGAACAAAAAATAAATAAATAAAATTATATCTTTAAACATTGATATTTAGTAACAATTAGTATGACATAGGTCCTACACAAGTAGTCAGTCAACAGCGTGTATAACTACTGAGTACAGGGTCCAAGGTTCGATTTACGGCATGGCAGAAAACTTATCATTGGAGAATTGTGAGTTGACCACAATGACGAGCTAATGGATAGGGATGAGGTGTTGTGTCTTCTAGAATTAAGTTAGTTTGTATGTCGTGTGCTGAACGAACACATTTTATAGTAACAATAATAAAAACCAATTAGATCAGCTTTAAAAGGTTATGGAACCTTAATTATTTCTGACTCAAATAATAAATTTACAGACAACTGATCAAGCCATCACGTTTTTTTTAAAGCTATTACTTAATGGAATTTCTATCATTTATCAAAAGCCGATAGCACCGCGGACCCGCCTTGTTTTTATGGGGCCGATGGATCGTTGAGCACGATGAGGTTGAGATATAATCCATCACAAGGAACAGAAATATACGGCGGTTTAATCTTGACGTCAGACATATCGGCATCGTCATAACTCGTCAATATTGAGTTAGAAAACGTTTAATGACCATTCAAGTTAAAGTTGTTTAATTTTTCCAAGACAATGACTCAAAATGTATGTAAATATATTTATATAGTAACATGCCGAGAATGCTAAGCCGGGAGTTAATATGTCTTTAAGAGGATCTTGATCGAATCTCGACCGTGACAATAATTAAATTTAAAGGAAAAAAAACCTTGATCTCATACGCCCACGATTTAGTATATTTATGGCGTGACTGATGTAAATATTTAAGCCAAAATCTAAGTAGTTCCTAATTAACAGTGATCAAGAGGTTAAGAGAACACTAGACGTGATATTATGTGGCCGATAAGCTTTCAAGGCATGGGTGACATTTTATATTTTATTCGTACAATTTGTTGTTAAATCTAAAATCAACTAAGAAATTAAGCTGAGATAGAATAGAATACTAAGCAAGAACGATCATTATTAAATTAACGATAAATTATTGGTTTACAGTCAAATTGAATTAATTTAATTAAGTATGAATTTAAAGCAGGCCAATCATTAATTTTTAACGAGACAAAATTATATATATATATATATTATATATGATGATATAGTGACCATGAGTAGCTAACAAATCTACATATAATTTGTATGTGCGCTCAATTCCATCTGTTTATTTCAAGGAAACTCAAAAACAAAAGTACCCTTTGGATTGAGATGGGACGACTTCTGTAGTACTCATATATTTATTAATCAGGGTAAATTATATAAAACAATTTAAACATATTAACGTTTAGCCTAAAAATATTTTTAAGGCTCCTTAAGAAACGATTTTATATAATTTGATAAGACACTTACTATAGAGTTATTATTTCAATTTACTTTACTTTTGTTTCTTGGATTGTAAATGTATACATATGGTAAAACAAAGGATTTTATGCACATTCTTGCATTGGTTCTGTTGCAAATAAATAAAATGCTATATATCCAAGTTGATATTATCCATGCAGATAGAGCCAATAAAGTGTACATTGAAATATGACTTATGCTGAAAGATTATGACTGGTAGTCTTTATGAGCGGCACAGCTGATCGGTAGGGCTGCCGAGTCTACCCCTGAACCTTTTTAAACGAAACACAGCTATTTTATCGTAGAACTTTACTTTTAATGAAAACAACCCTCAAAACAATTTTCATAAGAAAAAAGAATTTCCATCTTGTTTATACACAGTGTCTAGTAGGGCAGTCCTTATTTTTGAAGTTTTGAAATGTTTTTGTCTGACCCTCCTATGTTGTTCTACTAGATACATTTTTTTTTAAGTTGTATGCAGATCCGACTCAATTTAGAGGTCGTTCAAGTCAGTTGAGATTTCAACTTACTTTAATTATCTGTGTACCCAAGTTTAGTTTGAGTTTACTCGCTGTATCTACTAGTATTCTACCGTTTGTGTGTTTAGCGTCGTGTTCGCTTTGTAACTTGTTTGAGTACTAATAGTTTTATTTTATTGATTTATGTTTTTATCTTGTTTATTATTGATTTATTCTGGTACACACTATGATAATCGTAACAATATTGTCTGTTGCAGTTATTTTGAAAGCTGAACAGTATAAATGGCAGCAGTAGATAATACTAGACGAGTTTCCACAATTTGGTTAGTTGGCTCTGAAGAAAGTGAACTGAAAGGATCCAAATTGTCTTCAATATACAAATGTTGAGTGTCTTTTTCTACCCCTATATAACTTTGAAGAAGCTAATTCGTGAGAGTTGTAGGGCTGTTGTAAAGCAAACTTTTTTTGGAT
>CABFWO010000234.1:24243-38624 GCA_902155825.1 Timema genevievae | reverse complement strand
AACAAGAGTTTAAGCAAAAGTACGAAGAGAAACGAATGGCTCAGAACCAAAGCACCGCTCTCAATAAATTCCAGTAATGTAAGTTGTGAAAGTAACAGTGATCCTCTTGAAGAGGAGAAAGCACATGCAAGTATTGATCAAGAAGTGGCAATACCTACCACTTTTACTGCTTCCGGCCGTACAAGGGCACGTATGAACATTATCACACCATCTGTTGCTTTGGCTTTAGATGGAGTCAAGTTAAGTGATAGAAAAGCCACATATATGTTGGTAGCAACTGCTGAGGGCCTTGGCCAAAAGGTAAATTATCTTAATATTTACAGGTTTTCTATTCGGAGATATCGAGAAAAAGTACGTGAAGAACTTGCAACGACTTTAAAAGAAGAATTTAAGACAAAATGCTCCCTTGTTGTTCACGGGGATTGAAAAAAACTTCTACCAGACCTGACTGGGAATAAAAAGGTAAATCGATTGCCGGTGATTGTGTCTGGACAAAGCGTAAATCAGTTGCTTGGGGTTCCAATGTTACAGACAAAAGCATAGGCTCAAGCAGTGGCTAACAAGTAAACGCAATGTGTTTTGACACTATTGCCAACAGCACGGGTCACAGAAATGGAGCTTGCATACTTTTGGAACAAAAGTTACAAAAGGACCTCCACCACCTATCATGTCATCAACACATATTAGAGCTCATTCTTGCAAGGGTGATCAACGAAGCTATACGATGTACATCATCTGACCCTGATATAGCCTTTTTAAACGTTTTAAACAATATTGGAATAGGATCGATCAAACACCTCATGAAAGTGCAGCCAGTAATGCAACCGTTATGGCAGCTTTGGGAGATGAGAAGGACATAGTGACTCAATTTGCAGCTAACCAGATTCAAGAAACTCAAGTAAGAGGTGATTACAAAAAATTTATAGAGATTGCAATTATCTTCTTGGGAGGCGTGCCTCCACGGGTAGTACGATTTATGTATCCTGGGGTTATTCATCAGCAGGATAGATGGATGTCAAAGGCATTGCATTCTTTCAAGATTTGGATGTTTCATGGCCAATTCAAACTCACTAAATTGGAATAAGACTGATTGTGTAACATTTTCTTGTGCGTATTTATCTTAGATCTTGATTTACCTTATAGCCGCCTCATTTTACTGCAGCAGCTTAGTACTTATGAAAAGGTAAATGCTGCTATCTCTAAAGTTACCAGCAAGAAACTAGAAGGGCAACTGTGGTATCTAAGTGAGGAAATTGTAGGTTTGGCATTTTTTTTTATAAAAAATCCCGACTTCAGCAAAAATAAAAATAAAACTTATCTCAGATGGGTAAAGCTGCAAAGTATTCTGATGTAAGTGATATAACTGATTTTCTCAGTGTTAACAATGAGTATTATTTCAAGTGTAAACAATGTTATGTTGTATTTTATAGGCATAATTATTTTAGATAAGGATTTGTGTGTGGGATTTTTCAAATAATTAATACAGCAATTATTTATGCATTAATTGCTGTATAATTGTATGATGTAAAATATATGGAATCACATTTAAAACTTTGAGCGCAGTGAGCTACCACTAAATGTTAATTAAAATGGTTCAAATTGTACTCACATTATTTTTTTTACATCAAGAAATATGTTTGCGGGGTCAAAGAAAATAAATTGCTGGAAAAAAAAAAATCCTAGTATAATAAGGAATACCTCCCAGTAAACCGAGTCCACACAGATGAAGCAATCGGGCTCTACTTCTAAAATACTCAATACCTCCTTAGTTAATTTAGCACCTTCTTCATTGTGTGGACACAGGATAGCAGTGATAGAATATTACAAAATATCAGTTTGGCGAACCCTATTTCCAAATCTATTGGCGTATAGCATGAAATAATACAAAAATCTACTAAATTTTAATCACAAACCTTTAAAAATATATATAAATATTACTTTTAGATCAAAGTAAAAAAATACATTTGACAAAATACACTTTTTACCGCTTAGTGTGAATACAAACGAACCAAATAAAATTTAAAATTATGTGATCATGTATATTTCCCGCAATTTAGATTTAGATTTCCATTTGGAGTAACCTGCTTCGGTGGCTGCATGGTTGAAGGTATCACCCTCTCAATAAACTGGAATGCTGATGATCAGTTTTCAAGTTTGAGAACTTTGCGTACCCCATGAGTGGTTACTAAATAATTTCACAAAACCTTAGCTTGTTATATAATTGAGAAGGACCGTACTACAAATTCTCTGGAAATGAAAGTGTTATGTTACCACAGTCCGGACCGTTCTAAAGGAAATGTATTCATATTTACATGCAGGAGATTAGCAAGCCATTTATGAAAACCGTTCCAAAAATATGTTGTTTGGAAAGCTAGATTGAAGCTTGACGTTTAGTCCACGTGACCATCGAAAAGGGTTGAATTTTGTTATTTGTAAGAAGAAAGAAAGTTTAGGTAATATGTATAATATTAAACTATTTTATCAAGATATAAGATAGTATGCAGGTGCCATAAATGAATGACAAACAAACACTCTCCCGTCAATAACAAGTAAATAACGCCAATTTTAGAGCATCGCATTGGATGCTTCATGGCAAGTTACCAAAGCAGCTACAAGTTTATCACGCCTCGCCAGAACTCAGGTCGGAATAAAGAGAGGTCATCAATAATGCCAACGATCAGGAGGTAAGTTCTCCACAACAAGGAATCGAATAGTAAAAAAAGACCGGAACCACATCTTATCGGCCATCCATTCCAGAGGAGCGCTCGGAAAACTTTCTCATAACTCGGGAGTCATAAAACCAAGGAAAAGAGGAGAGAAAGAGGTAAAAGAAGAAGGGAAGAGAAGTCCTGTACATCACAAATCGGGGAGGGGAAAGTTTTCAGCATGTGATTTACGTCGTTAAGGGTAGTTTCCTTTTCCGCGAGCATAGGCTGCTATTCTTACCTCTGTGGGAAAACTGTGTTCCCCTCCCCGGATCAGTGACAAGGGACCGTTCTTCCTTCATTATTATATTTTGGTTACTCAGTGTCGTGGCGTGAGGGTTCTGATCCAGGTTGTGTTGGAGTTACTGCTTTCGCTCCGAGGTGTTCACGGTCCATTCCTACCACTGTGTGTGTGTGTGTGTATGTATGTATGTGTGTGTGTGTGTGTGTGTGTGTGTGTATGTATGTATGTATGTATGTATGCATGTATGCATGTATGTATGCATGTATGTATGCATGTATGTATGCATGTATGTATGTATGCATGTATGTAAGCATGTATGTAAGCATGTATTCATGTATGTATGTATTTGCGCATGCGTGTGTGGATTTAATTAGTTTGTAAATCATATCCTAGTATCAACACGAACGGCAGAGTAAAGTGATTCTGATTAAGGCAATTGGGGTTCAAACATTCACCAGATACACCGGTTTATTATTCTCCATACTATGATTTTCAATCTGATCGTAATTTTAGGGTAGTTCTTTTGCATTTCTTTAAAATCCTTCTTTACCAATCTATTTATTAGGATTATGTGCTGTAAGCAGATACTCGCCCACATCCTGGTAATAGATTGATGCTAATAAAATAATCAAACATGTTGTACAAATGTTGTTGTAGAACTCTTGTTTAAATTATCAATTAAAACAGTCTAAGCAATGCTGACATGACCATAACGAATACGAGACATTGAACATAATTTACGTAGGCCTGTGTTTAGCCTCCAAGAGAATGAATGTTTCCGAAATGATCTATTACATATATAACTGTCTTAATCCAAGGACTACCTCTTATCAATAAATCGGAGAAGGCCTTAACTTATTATTTTCATAAGAGATTTTAGAATATGAATTAAATTGTTAGTTTAATAAACACTTCTAAAATGGAGTGTTATTCAAAAACTAATTATTTACCATAGCTAGCGTGTTTTAAAACTTATAAAATTGGTATATTTAATAGACAAATAAAAGTAACACGTATCTTAGAATTTTGAGAGAATCAACTAGATCAATAAATTAAATTTAATTAAAATTTTAGAATTGCAGCTTAACGTTAAGACATTAAGATAATCTAAATGCAGATGTTTTCGTTAGATGCGGCTCTTGATTTTATACCATCTGAAAAGAAAGTGAAATTTTAATAATACGTTAGGACTCGAATGAATGGTTGGGTTGGTGAGTAAGCCAGTTAGTCTGTGTAAATCAATACATGGATATTGTATTGAGTGACCTGGGCATTTGTTAAAAACAAATCGATGATTGTTAAGGCTCTTAAGTTTAAAGTGCCACCCAAAACCATGTCACGAACATTATGACAAGAACACGGAATACACTAGGTATACTGTTAGATATGATTTACATCTTAATTAGCCTATATTCTGTCAGCTAAGTTGAAAAATGAAAAAAAAAAATCTATGACCCCTTCCTTTAATATAATTGTCAAGTCAAAGAGAGATTAGAAAACTAAAACACTTTTGTCAAAATGTAATAAAGAGTATGCTATATCAGCTCCAAAGTGGTCACCATTTGTAATACCTAACCCTATTTTCTACAAAACTAATAAGAGTTTTGTACATCGTGCATTACTACCCGACTGAGCACATAATATGTTTGAGCTTTTATAGTTAACTATAAAAGCTCAAACAGTATTAAGTGACACAGTCAACCCCAAAGAGAGTGTATAGGAACGGCTCAGTTATAAGATTATATTATATTTTTATTTCAGTGCGGTTCGTATAAAACGTAGTTAGGCTCGAGCGTTATAAATTAAGGAAACCCTAGAAAATGTATATACTTAAATTTATTACTCATTTGTGAGTAAATATTTAGTGAACAAACTCAATTTGGAACCAACAAAATCAAGAAAGAAAAATCTTGTTCAATAATTAATGTGAGAGTAGTTTGATTTTTATTTATTTATTTGAGGTATTTAACGTGCACTTTATGAATCAAATGATTATATCAACACACGAGAAATGCTATTAGCGAGAGCGGAATCACCTATCAATTTTGCCGGGAAAGGTATTTTTGAACACTTTCACAGGTTTTTTTACATGCCACAATCGACATGATACCGAAGGATTTGTATCGGTCAAGAATCCGTCGATCCCGGCTGGGTTTGAACCCACGAACATTGGATCTTAAGACGAGCACTTCACCTTAAGACCACTAAGGTTGACTATATTAATATAAACATCACCATGCATTGGAATCCTCTTTATGGAGACCAGCGCTGGCCTTTGAGGATTGTTATTGACGTGTAGGCAGTTTTTAGATGAAGAACAACATGAGTATCCATTATTTTATACCTTGAACAGAAAACTTAACATATCAAGTTTAAATACTTTCGTTGTGTTGGCAATTCGGAAGCAACATTAAGTCACACAACTTTGAGGTGTATGAGTAAACCATGCTACAAGAGAAACAGAATTTTAGGAACACAAAAAATGGTCCAGGATAAATGTTTTAAGCCGGAGCAATCTGCGCCTAATGAGAGAGATCGTCAATCATAGTTTTTAGGAAGGAGTTACGTGCTCGTTGCGATTCTTTGAACTCCGTTCTGAGCAAGTGGAGTCGCAGAAAAGAAAGATGGGAGAAAAGGGCAAAAAAATAAAGTAAAAAATACATGGATTATAAAAACGCGACCAAAATCCAACGAAAGAGCAAATAGGCCACAGCGGAGACAACATCTGTAACAATGTGGTCACTAATCCATGTCACATTTGACACCCTCTCCACCTGGCCCTTGTTGTCAAGCCGTCGACCAATCGCAATCTCTAACTCATATCCCTCATTTTTGGCGCGGTGGTTGAAATTAGTATCAAGGAGATTTTTAAAAAAATCAGAAATGCTAGACAGTGAAAATTGTTAAAAAATAGATATAAGAGAGCTTTAATCCTATTTCTTATATTCCTGGTGTGTGTATTTATTCATGAATAATTTTCCAAGTTCAACTATCCGCAATGAGCACCAACATCCGTGTGGAGGGAGGTAAATTGCATTGGTCAACCGTTAAGGTTCAGGGTCAAGACGAGCACAATATTCATCCACACAACTTCAGGGGAAGTCCAGTTATATATAAAAACTATTCAAGATGATGTAATGTAGCGCATAACGTCTTCGTGTTTGTCTGAACAATCAGTGATATTTACACTCATTGATAAATTAGGAATAACAAAGGAAGAATTTAGAAAAAAAAAACGTATTTGCGTGGAGGGAGGCCCAGAAACAATATAAGAAAAGAAATTCCCTTAGTAAACCCACCCAGCCTCCCCGTCACAGGCAAACAGGACAGGGCGAGATTGGATACGTGTCCCCGTATGTGGGTGAGCAGTCTTCTTAAATCAAGAATAGAATTAGGTATACCGACATCAGTAATATTATAAAAAAAACCAAGGCGAAAAGGCAGGAGCATCAAGCATTGTGTTGTGTACCAGTCGGTATCACAGGGCGGGGGAACAAGCAAACCAGATCTTTGGCACACACCGTAGCGACAATTACATTCTAGACATAATTTATATAAGTTATATCTATACGGCGACAGAAAGAGCTGTCGAGAATCTAAAGGGATAATAGCTACTAATTAGGGTAGTTAAAATATTTCTAGTTGTTAATTATCGTTAGGTTCATGAAATAAACCTGATGTTAGTACTAAAAAGACAAATTATAAAATTAGCATATTAGATCTTGATATGCAACTGTCCATAAACTACGTACGCATATAAGAGAGGTGGGGGGGAGTACTGCTAGGCGTGACCCAGTGTGACGAGGGGGGGAAAGAGTGCGATAATACATGACGTCACATTATAACTATGCGTATCGGGAAGCAATATGTGTTAATAAACCTGACCACGCGTACGTATAAACGAACAAAGATCGACCTTGATCGTCGAGCTTGGCGAACACGCACGAACAAGTTGCTATAGAAGGGTATAATATAGGCTTTACAATTAAATTAAGGGATGGTGAGTTTAACAAAATCGTGACAATATGTGGGAACGGAGGAGATTAGTGGACATCCCCTTTATTAGGGGTAGCGAAACTTTGTCACCGAAGGAATGTCTAATTTGAAATAGTCTAGTTTGCCACCTCTTAGTTACATTAACGAAAATTTAAAATAAATATTGTTTAATATTATGAAACGTAATGAATGACAAACCAAATAGTTGTAAATGTTTTAATAATACCAGATGTTTTAAAGAAGAACAGATCATTAGACTGTCAAAATAAGTAAGACATAAACTTTGAAAGCAGACTTTAGTGGAAAAAAGAATGTTCACTTTGACATGACATTGAATAACATTGCTGTCGAAATACCGAGTTTAAGAAAATCATACCAAATGTTTTTCCATGTCAGCGTGCCACAGATCTACCATCCTATATACTAAAAGGAGTAATATAGTTGTGTTACTAAAACAAAATGTTTCAAAACTAAACAAAAACCTTTAACGAAGTGTTATTTATGGTGACGGTAGATTACCGACCAAAAATCATATTCACTAGAGAGTAATTTGTTTGCCATGAAAGTAAAAGTATTGGTCACGATACCATTTATTAAAATGATCACGGAGATGTTTTAATACAAAGAGATACATAAATTATATTTGTATATTGGCATAGTCGTTGCTGAACAGTAGGGAAGGTATTTAAGGGGTGTAAAAGTTCAATTTAGGAAAAGTTAAAAAATAGCTGGTCATTTAAAGAGGGCACCTTGAATAACCCAATGTAAAGTGGTTTTATGATAATAAAAATTGCTAAAAAATAAGTAGAAAATAAACGAATAAGTGCACATTTATTGAAAAAAGCCCACCAAAATGAAAAAGGAATAATATTGTTTGATACATCCAATACTACCAAAATAATACTTCATTTGTGAAGCGCTTTTCAAAACTCTACACTCTTGAGCAGAGCCGTGTCTTCGTCGTATAATCATCGCTAGAAATAAATCTATTTAGAGTTGGCCTAGAAATGTTCCATATAATTAGTTAAGCTAATGGTTATTACAGGACATGTTCACGGATAGGTCGTTGTAGCCGAGCCAGAACGAACAGATAGAGCTCTAATTAAACAAACCCTAGAACAAGTAAACACAAATTCCTAAAGGTTACGACATCAAGGCCAAAGTGCGTTAAGAGGAACCAATCTTGGCAGAATTATTTGACCAATCAAAATTGTTCTTATGTTAATATTATGGGCGCCATTCCAGATCCTCACACATACACATAAACACACACACACACACACACAAAACTCGTAAATCTTAATAAACCACATTTTTTTTTCAATAAAAGTATTTATGAAAACTTTTTACTAATAGTTATATTGTGGCTGTTATGGTACCATTAAATAAAGTATGGAATCGAACTATGGTACCACAAAGTAATACACAGTCATAATAGCTTTTAAAAAACAAATAAATTCACTTTTATAAATAAAATATTTCCAATGAATAATATTTTATCAAATATATATTATTTTTATCTAACCCGGAAGTAAATGTATATAAAATATTTTAAATATGGATTGGGACCCTTAAATTACATAATTTGTTTTAACTCAGCTTATTACAAATAAAGAAAAAATCTTTTAGAGTTAATTTGTTATTTGTGTTACATGTGTGGAATATAATAATTAATCATTAATAAATGTATAATTAGCTAAACACAGTAATGAAGATTCTGAAAAGGGGGGAGATTTGCTTTATGTTACCATGTAAAACCAATCAATGTGGGTAGCAGTGCCAAAATAATGTATGACGTGGTTAAATATTTAATAGCTAGTAAATGCCAGCCCGTATGTTAATGAGAGCATATATAATTAATTAACTAGGTATGTAACTAATAATTATTGATTTTATCATGATCAGAACAATAGAGTAAAATTAATTTGGTAAATCAAACCCTTTAGGCGTCGCTAAAATACATAAAGCCTCCCATATCACTCCTTCCCAAAATTCAAGAAATAATTTAAGGACTTAAGGCCATCTCTAACTTAGGCCTTGGGCGTAGCTAGGCAAACTATTATGCAGTCATGTGTGGAGGTATAGCATACCGCGCGGGCTGAGACACTAAGTTGTTACCTTTCAATATCGACTGAGTGTACATTCGCATAAAAAGTGTACTAGAAGGTAATATTCAAAACACGTACAAGAAGACTAGACTGAAACAATCGTTCATTGAAAAAACTTTAACAGTTTAGGGATTGATATATAGATAAAGCTTTGTGAAGTGTGTGACTTTCTAAAAATCCTTTGTATGATTTGTTTTTTATTTTATTGTTATTATTACTATATTATAATTTAGCTTTTTAGTTTTTAATGACAATGTTTCTAAAATGGAAATTTTATTGTGATGTTATATGTTTGATTTTGTTTTATATAGTTAATTAAATAATATTTTTTGAATTATGTTCTTCTTGCCGCCTACCATTATTATTTGTTTATGTTCACAATTGGCGCAATTAAGAGTCTGGTCTGGGGAAGGGGGGGACACTTTTAAGCTCTTGGCACAATTCGGGTCCGAGCTAGGTGGATTGGAGCAATTCGGGCAAGCCCGACATAAGATTGACAACAATTACATTCTTGTGGTATTGTGAATTTTCGTGCTTTTAATTTGTGTAGCTTATCTGAATTAGTCCGATTAGCCATGCTTTATACATGTATTTAACTATTTCCAAGACAATAACGAGCTCAGTAAGACAAAGAATAGATTGAATTCAAGCCACACAGTCAAGAATATTAGTAGTTGATTGAATGAGTTTTAGATAACGTTCCCCCATGAGGTTAACATTGATCCTCTACACATGTGGAAATATTCACAGTAACGGATATCCCATTTATCAGGTTAAATGTCTTAAGAGCTTCGCGTGCTCATGCGCGTTAGTGCTTCAACTGTAAGAAATACTTATATTTCTCACAACAAGCTACATACATACAAGACCTATCTCCAACGCTCGCTGGGCCCTTAACCTTTAAAATGAGCGTTCGTTTGTCAAAATAGGTACAACCGTTTTCTTGTAATTTCGACTATAGGAAATAGATTTAGCAAATAATATATAAAAAGGAATATAATTTTGTTTTAATAAATAGAAACGCCGAAATTCACATTAGTGGCATGCATATGGTGAATTATTATTATTATTAAATCGCACGTGTAGAGATCCTCTTCATCAACGGGAACTTAGTGAAACGAGCGGGTTGTTTGTTTTGCTGGCGAGGTGTCAGGTACCAGTAATGTTCTAGCAACAAACACAACCTGGTTGATCATCTTTGATGCAAGGGCCTTTCCTTAAGCTTCCTCCTCATTATATTCAACTATATATGTCTGAAATATTGGCCTACCGAACTAAGAGTCGCGAGTTTTGTGCGAATGTGATTAGTCAACTTAAAAGACACGCGAATTAGATATTTTTATTAATAGTAAAATATCCAGCTTTTAGCTTCATTGATAAAACTGTCAAAGGTGTCACTCTCGTGTTGGACTAGCCTGCTGATGACGTAGAGATCAGGGTTGTAATCCCAGTCGGGTCTAATAAGGGTGGTTTTCTCCTTTATGTTTTTCCACTCTCCTGCCACGCAAATGCGAGTAAACTACCTCTATATTGCTACCCAACTCACATAAAGAACATTAGACTAGCCTAGCATATATGCGTTCAACCTGAAAAGGTAGTATGACACGGCGATAAAAAGAAAACCACAGAGAATTACTAACTTATATTAAATAAAGTCAGTAGAAGCTAATAGTCGGGAGACTTGTTTTAAAAAGCAGCAAAAACTCGTGTCAAAAAGGAAGACTGTACAGATGTATGCACAACTAGTTTGATATTAATAGAGTATTGCAATAGTTAGGCAACAAGCGCTGACGTCGTGAGTATGGAATAGAGGGGGCAAGGGGGTGACCTCCACCCACCCTAGTAAATTGCTCAAACGGACCACTCTTTTATTGTTAAACTAAACAGCAAGAAGTGTTATTAAAAAAATTATAAGTACACAGTTGGAGAATGCAGCGATAATAATTACTTAATTATTTGATCCGCGTTACTCCTTTGATACCAAATTAAGAGAGATGCTTTGACTAAAGTTAAAATCAGGTAAGTTCACTCCATCTCCAAACCATATTTTCCTCAATAATATCATAAGATAATAAAGTTAGGAATGGAACGTTTTAGTATTTAAAATGTATTTCATTGAAATTCCAAACATATTCGGCTACAGTTCTCGCAATCTTCTGTCAAGGAGATTAAAACAATAAAATATCATTTACAAAGATAAATAAAAGTGGCCAGAAATGATAGCTATGTAAGTAATACATCCGTTCAAACACTTTAAACAAGAATATATTTTACTTAAAATACCCGCTGTACTTACGTCACGCTAAATATATCTCGCGTTCAAGAACCTTCAGCTTACCTGCAAAAGAAAAACAGAAAGTGCAGTTAACAACGAGAATTGTAGATCGAAGACTTAGCCATATGGTATAAAATCAATAATTAGTAATTACAGTACTAAACATTTGTGTTTTAAAATCTTGTTTTACAAACTCCAATTTATGAAACATGGAAAAACCAGAAGTGTACACCTGTTTTGTTGTTTTCTTATGGTAGAAAATGACAAATTATTAAGATAAACTATTTTATATAAAATAGTTGAATTTATAAGCCTACAAAATGTGATTTCATTGCTAAGCTCCTTTTATTAAGAATTTTTAACTAAACGAAAAATTAATTTTTTTTAGATCTGATTGACATAGTTTTTTTAATAATTTAAATACCGATGGATACCTAAAAGGTGTCGTTTAATCCAATCCTAATTTTATGGTACAAATTTCTAGCTTTATGAGCAATGACTTTTTTTTTAGACAAAGCTATTTGCTTTGAGGGTGAACGTTTTTACGGAAAATGTAAACTTTGACCACTAAATAATAAAAAAATTATCTTTTCTAAGTGATTCTTTATCAATAATTTATAATTTTTAATTTTTTCTAGTCTGTTTAGTTCAGTCTAATCCATCATTGCACTAAATGTCAGGTTAAAAGGACCTCTAACTTGATATGAGAAATGTTAATGACAAGCCCTGTACTAGGAAACAGTTTTGGAAGGTCAACAAAGGAATTATCTGTCTTAGTGTGGTAGCTGGCATTTGATTATGACGATAACATTTATTTTGTTACTAACAGCAACAAAATGGGGCGTGTTTTATTTTCTATTGTTGACAAAGACCACAGTAAATAATACCCATATAGTACGAATTGACTTCCCCCTCAAGCTCTGCCTAGAAGAATTTCTAAACATTTTCCAGGGTTTGATCCCAATTTTTCTCCCAGAAGCCATCGCGACCCCTTGATAAGCCACAAGAGTTAAAATCCTAGTTTTTACCGAGTCTTAATATCATCCAATTGGGCTCTTTAACAATTAATTATACAAGTGGGGTAGGTGAAACAGAGGAAATGTACTCTTAATTGCATGGAGCAGTTTCGGAAGAAAAAAATTCCCGAATGCATCTGACCTAAATTCAAATTCATCACTGACAAACCAAACCAAACCAAACCAAACCAAACCCAACCGAAAAGAGCTAGACGCTGAGCCCGTGTGCCCACCGATGCTTTAATAGTGACTGTATGAAAGTGACGAAGATGTGGTAAAGGACAAGCAGCGTCACAGGACTGTCACAGTAAACTAGGTCAGCAATAAGCTATCAGAGTGGAGGAACCTCGGCTAAAACTTGACAGTATTTATCAACCTCATCAAAACACGCCTGACCAATAGAAACACGTGTCCTTGAGAACTTTGGGGCGAGGAGGATCCTTAGCGCCGCCACTTCCCATCAACCTGTCTCATTATTTACAGTGCCAGAGTATGTTCCTGGGCGGCAGAAAAGAGCTAACACAACTCCCCACCAAAACACACACAAATAGTGTTCTAGTGAGAGTCAACATGTTTTGTGTTAGAGAGAGACAGGTTCAGAAAGTAAATAAGACAACTCACTCAGACTGGTTGCTCTCTCTCTCTCTCTGAGTTACTCGCATATTCTCTCGGGAGCAAGTCACTTCCAGCAAATATAAACGGAATAGCCCTACGAAGTGTCTAGTGAGTGTGACGCAAGCTTTTATAGGAGTCTAAACGAGACGACTTCGTTGATCCCTCCAAACGACTCCCGGCTACGGGAGACAACCTTTATTTGCGAGATTTTCTCCCTAGATTATATAAGTGATACAAAAACGAAACAGGGCGTAGCTAAGGATTAGTGAGAGACGGTTTGGAAAATCAATATGTTATTTGCTTACCACGCGTTTTATATTCAGGGTGTTTAATGAAGTACATTTGTAAAGTCCTCGATTTTTTTTATAAGATACACACATTATTATAATTATAATTATTTTTTACTCAGTGGATAGGGTGGATACACACCAAATATAGTTTAAACTTATATAAAAATATTTGCATATAAAGCTTTCAGAAATACTATAAAAGGTCATATAAAACGTATCCTTATTTTTCTTTCAAATATCTTCATCTTATATGAAATGAGTACTCTTTTAATATTACTCTGTGGGAATAATAATTGTTCGGTTTTAATGAATTTAGTTTTCAAGGATTATTTGGTTAGCAAACCAAGGTAAATAAATGATAGTGTTTATGGTAACAAGGTAGAGACTGGACGAAGTTAAGGTTGTTTGTCTTGTATAATCCCACGGTAGAAACAAGTGCAGCTAGATTCAGAACAAGGGAAGTCACTCAGACACATAGGTTTAGCGACACTTGCCGACAACAGATGAGTGGTGATCCAGTTTGAAGGTTACTCTCTTCGTACGGATATCACGTCATAGAAACTCAAGGAGGAACAGTTTAATATAAGGCGCATGTTGGTAACCAATAGCACAAAGATTTAGAGAGTTAAATATTGTGATTGGATTATATTAAAAAAAATGATTAATAACGCATTTAACCCAGATACGAACTCATGTATTATATTACCTACCACATTATTGATTTCATTAACTTGTCATTGTGCAAGTGGAGGCAGAGGTTTCTTAAGTGTCCCTATGTCGGAGAAACACAAAAAGTAAAATAGTTCAAGAGTTTTTTTCTCTAATATTTCTATTGAAGGGCCAATTCTTTGTTCCTTCTTTACTATTATGAAACCAAGGATTCTCCCAAACATCTTACTCGTAATATTATAATTTAGTTCAATGGTTTGAAATTATTTTTCCTAATAAGCCCTATTCTAGTGACCACTCTAAACGTATAATATGAAGGCGAGATAAAAAATATCTTGCATCCCCAAACTTTATCATCTAGTTTTTTTCAAAATTAGTGTGCCTTTTAGGATGATGTATACAAATTCTAATCATCCAGTTATCATATTAGTTGTTATATATATATATATATATATATTTATAT
>CABFWO010000234.1:0-23877 GCA_902155825.1 Timema genevievae | reverse complement strand
GTGTGGGAGGGTGTAAGTGCATGTGTGTGGGTGTGTTGAATTATATGTGTGGGAGGGTGTAAGTGCATGTGTGTGGGTGTGTTGAATTATATGTGTGGGAGGGTGTAAGTGCATGTGTGTGGGTGTGTTGAATTATATGTGTGGGAGGGTGTAAGTGCATGTGTGTGGGTGTGTTGAATTATATGTGTGGGAGGGTGTAAGTGCATGTGTGTGGGTGTGTTGAATTATATGTGTGGGAGGGTGTAAGTGCATGTGTGTGGGTGTGTTGAATTATATGTGTGGGAGGGTGTAAGTGCATGTGTGTGGGTGTGTTGAATTATATGTGTGGGAGGGTGTAAGTGCATGTGTGTGGGTGTGTTGAATTATATGTGTGGGAGGGTGTAAGTGCATGTGTGTGGGTGTGTTGAATTATATGTGTGGGAGGGTGTAAGTGCATGTGTGTGGGTGTGTTGAATTATATGTGTGGGAGGGTGTAAGTGCATGTGTGTGGGTGTGTTGAATTATATGTGTGGGAGGGTGTAAGTGCATGTGTGTGGGTGTGTTGAATTATATGTGTGGGAGGGTGTAAGTGCATGTGTGTGGGTGTGTTGAATTATATGTGTGGGAGGGTGTAAGTGCATGTGTGTGGGTGTGTTGAATTATATGTGTGGGAGGGTGTAAGTGCATGTGTGTGGGTGTGTTGAATTATATGTGTGGGAGGGTGTAAGTGCATGTGTGTGGGTGTGTTGAATTATATGTGTGGGAGGGTGTAAGTGCATGTGTGTGGGTGTGTTGAATTATATGTGTGAGAGGGTGTAAGTGCATGTGTGTGGGTATGTTGGAGTGTGTGTATGGGTGTGTTGGAGTGCATGTGTGTGGGTATGTTGGAGTGTGTGTGGGTGTGTTGGAGTGGGTGTTTGTGTGTCTGTGAGGTTTGTGTGTGCGTCCGTGAGTTTGTGTTATGAGTTTTGGTTGTGTCCTGATTGCCAACAAGTAAAAGAGCTGCTCGCGGGAATGTATACGTGAGGGTGGTCACACTGGTGGAAGGGGCTTAACCTAGCCTAACCTAGAAATACTCGTGAATATAATTTAGTTAAATTAAGATGAAAGAACGTCCGACTGCCAGGACTCGTGGCCGGCCATATTAGTAACGTTATTTCTCCAAAAGTACTGATAATAGAAGTATACTATTATTTCCTATCGAGGAGGTCACGTGAGGGCGAAGCCTATTATTGTTGTACATGTTGAGGGTATGTCAAGAACATCACCATTTCGTTTAATGGAACTATATGTTTATTCTTCCAATTATAATAGTGTTAAAGTGTTTGAAAGAATCTAATCATTTACCAAGGAAAGTACCTCGAGGATTGTTGGAGTACAGCAGGGATTTTCAAGCTGACAATCAAAGTGCTGACTCTGAATATGATTCTAGACAACCATCGCTAACTGTCACTAATATGTATTTTATAAGGTTGTGCGGGATCACAAAGTTGAGGGGGAAAATAGGGTATTTGGTTGCTCCAAAAACTCGGGCGGAAAAAAATTAAAGTTCTGTATCAAGGACCGTTTATCGGAGTCACGTTTGTATTTAATGTTCATAAAAAATAGTAATGATTTATTAAACTTAAATTTCCCTTATCTTCAGTTAAGTAGAAGTATAGGTATCCGAAACCTAGGCCGGTTTTATTTTATAACTAGGCCACCTTATAACACAACAGAACGCCTTTAAGTAATATAACTAAACTTAGACTTACATATAATTGATAGTAATATATATCTCCCTGAAAAGATTTAAGGCAAATAACATATTTTTAGAAAAATAAAGTGATAAATGTGGCTTTTAAATTTTAATTTATGCTGGAAATATACCTTCACTATACTCGCACATAAAAAAAAGACACGTCTTAGGAGACGGCCAGACAGGACGAGCCCAAGAGCAACTAAAATGTAAAATAGAAAAAATTTGTTATATTGAGGGGTGGCCAGACTGGAGCGAACGACCGAGCGCGCGCGCTTGAAAGATATAAGGGGACGGCCGGACTGGGCGAGCGACTAAAATATAAAATAGAACACATTGGTTGTAATGAGAGTTGGCCAGACTGGAGCAAGCGCGCACGCTCTACCCGGTACAGTCTAGTTTACAGGCGCTAGGCAATATAATTGTATGTTGGTTCATTGAGTGCTAGGGAAACTTCTCATTTTGACATTTGTATTAATATCGATAGGTTTACACACTTGCTACTAACTGCCTAATTTAATCGGTAAGATCATTAACCATATATGTGTGTGTGTGTGTATAAAACTGATATGTTAAGATATTTCAATATTATCAAAGTAGGACTTTACAAATAAGTATCGCCATTAGCGTGGAGAGAGAGGTTGGAAAACCACAAAAATAAGTCCCTTGTCAAAAACTACTTTCAGTTCACTGAGCTAAGATTCGGAGCCTCCTCGTCAACCACTATCGAGAGCTATCTGATAGTCACGCGCTCGATCACTCGCACGCTCGCCAGTTTGGCCACCCAGTTGTTCACGCGCTTGTCAGTCTGGCCGAACCCTAATATCCAAAATTGTTACTATATGCTTTTGTATCAATAAATGAAGAGTTTGTTTATGTCTCATGAAACATGAGCAACATGCGATCAAGCACACACAGAGGTCTGATATTTTAAAATAAGTAGACTCTGTACACAAACATGACTGGAATTTTAAAAGTTTAACAAGATTTTTTTTTATTTATTAAAAACAGAGTCGGAATGTAAAAAAAAATCTGTTAGAAGCAAATAAAAGCGTACCCCGGTGTAACCACGCAATGAATTGTATGTAATGTATTGCGTGGTTACCCCATACACCTCCAGGTATTTCTGATAGTAATAAATACTAATAGTTGAATAAATAATCTGTTTTGAAGTTCAGCAGCGCTTTAACAACTAAAACGTAAGATGTAGCCCCGGGCACAGTAGATAAGTTGAGAAATGTTTTTGGTATGCTTGTGGACAAGATTGTGGCTCACTTTTATTAATTCTAATTAGTTTGAATACCTTGATATTTTATTTCGTAGGAAGGTTTTAAAGTTAACGCCTTGAGATTTTTAATTAATAACTTTTTAGTCGATCTTAAAATCTGTTTTTAGAATTATTTCATAATACTCAATCCAAAAATGCTTGATTAAAATACACTACTCTAATAGTGACATTAGTACTAGGTTTACTTTACATCAAAAACCTTGATCAAAACTTGTTAGCCAGAATATAATTTAGGTTTTATCTGGAATAAATAAATTTAAAAATAAACCAATATACAAATTCTAATAGTAGGCCGTCATATTATTTTCCCTTTAATATTTTATAAGTTTACATAATTTAATTTAAATATCCCTACCTATCGATACAACGAAATTAAAGTTGTTCTTCCTTTTTCAGGTTGTATTTAAATATATTTTTGACACCTAACACTAAAATTAACTTAAATAAAGTTGAAGGGTAAGAATAGTGTTTGATTTCAAAGATAGCATGGTTGGAATTGGAGCATTAAGGATTATTTTTACTTGCATCGTATTGTGTTTAGATTTTATCAGAGAAGTGTAGAATTTTTTTTTTTAATATAATGAGGCGATAAGTATTCAGTAAATTATCTTAGTTTAAATATCTTTATAAACATTTTCTTTTCAAATAACGCAATCATTTCATAAACAAATTGGTAGATTTGCAGAAAAATTAAAACCACAAACGTATTAAAGTGACTCACACGCAGAGCTTTACCTGTTTGTACAATTTTTCATTGAAAATTTGAACCCCCCGAAGCGTATAATAAACTTAATACACGTCTGTTTCGTGAACAAGATCCATTTGTTAGGACCTAGTCATCATTTATCAAACTGAGTGCGACTTTTACTTGTACACAATACACCATTTTTATTCCTATGTATGTATTCTTTACTATGCTACAACGACCCGACTAAAGGGCATGTCCTTAGCCTTAGCAAAAACAAACACATCTTTAATTTAAAAAATACATTTAAAGGTTATTTACGATAGTAAGATAATAAAAGTAATTAATCAAACGTATATTAAAAGTTTTGTAAATATCAGATGATGTAGTCTGAATAGGTTTATTATGTGGATGCAAACAAAGCTTGGTCAGTGCGCATCACATTATTGCGGAGGTAGTTTGAAGATGTATTGAGGTAAATGATAGGTTTACGTCACAGTTTAATAAGTCATATCTGGTAACTTTCAGGGTAAAAGGAGGTTATTTAAGGTCATTCAAATATTACAGTTATTGGAACGCACCAATTCAAAGGTCAGCTTAGATAATAGTGAATAACTATGCTGCGGGAAAAATTAATGTATTTGTAAAAAAAAAAAGTTAACAACCCGAAGGTTGGATTGAAGTGATTCTATCCATCCGGAACTGGGAAGGTTTTGGATGGTTAGTGTTACCTGCACCATCTGATATAAGTCACATATATTAGGGGAGTTCAGCAAGTGTGGTGGTTACTTTTTGCCTTACAAACTGAATTTATATGAGCGAGCACGAATGAGCCAATAATTTTGCCAGGGTTATTTTACATGCCGCAATGACATGAGATGACGTCTATACTTCCCCCCCGAAGGAAGTCGAGGCAAGTTTGTTTTATTTCTCAGTAAAAATCAGTCGACCACGATTGGGTTTGAACCCACGAACATCGACGAGAACTTTAACCCAAGATTACCCAGGTTGACTTATTATATATGTTAATAACTGTACAAGATTGTCAGAATCCAATCAAAGTGATCGATGCTGTATTATGATCTGTCGTTAAACTAAAGAATTATTTGAATGCGTGTGCCGTCAATAAGAGGTTCATATATTATTATTATTTAGCACCGCGTCTTACTACCCGCTCGGGTTATACGCTTAAGTACTAATTACACTATTGGATTAGGAATTGGGAAGGTTGAATTTAGAGGAAGTGCACCCGCATTTGCGTGGAGGGAGAGTGGAAAACCAATTAGGAAAACCACCCCCAGTTCACCCGACCAAAATTCGAACCTCGATCTCCCCGTCCTCGGTGGTCTGGCTCAACACGACTGGCGCGTTAGCCAACTACGCAACCGAGGCGGGTAGGTTCATATAGATATATAATATATTAAGAAAGTATATTTATTGATTTGTATGAAATATAACTTCAAACTATGACATTGTCTTCAATCAGTTCGCCATAACCCATTTAAAAAAATATATTTACATTTGTTATAATAATTACTCTCATGGTTTACACTTCTAAAATGTTTTCCCGTATTACGTTAAAAATAATGTAACATTTCAAGTTTGAAGTAGCATTTACAAACACTCGTTCCCAAAGTAGTATACATTTCCATTTATAAGTAAAATCACTATTGGACAGGGGAAAAAAAAGAGATAAACTGGTAGCCCCGGCAATCTATGCAGACATCCAAAAGCTAAGCTCACCAGTCAAAACTTCAACTTTATGTTTTGTTTGCTCGCGGGATTTGCCAGACAAACATTCCATTCCCCGACTTGTTCTCCTGTAGATCGGAACCCTTCTGTCTGTACTTGATGACTACTATTGATAATAACTTGGCGCCGCGCAAAGTATATTCTTCGCCTGTCTCCAAAGTTTATCTGCGCAGTTTTCTTGAAAACCAATTCAATGTCGCTAGTCCTACTGCCAGGCCTAAAATACTTTGTAGCTTTTGTTAGAGTGAGTTCAGGTTGAAGTATTCATAAAAAACCAACTTAGTAACCCAGACTATTACGTCTCAGATTATAATATTTATAAAGATTAATATGAGTGTAAAATGTCCGCAGATTAAAAAAAAGCCTTTACAGTACTAAATTTTGATACCTACTTTTAAAATATATATTAACGCTCGCTCGAGGTGAGGTCATATGTATAAAATGGTTCTTTGAATTTGGAGAACGAAAACAAATAAACTTTTAAAATTTTAAAAAAAGGGCAAAGTAAGATAATCTATATATTTTTATTAAATATCATTAAACATATTAACGTAGTTCGATTGCCGCAAGATATATGCCCTAAGGCGTCACTATCACAATAGATTAGACGGCCGATAGCAAGGAAATCAAGGTTTGAATCCCAGTTAGGTGTATTATGGGTGGTTTTCCCCTAGTGATTTTCTACCCTCCACTATGAAAATGTGGGTACACTCTCTCCAAACTCAACCTTTCTTATCCCTAGCACATTACACTTATTAGTACACATGAGTACAACCCGAACAAGTGTTAAGATGAGATGATATAATATCTACATAGTAATTTAGTGAGATAACATAGTTTCCAAAGTAATAGCCCTGAGGGTTAAACAGTTTCACTGTGGGTTCTGCTGTGTTTTTAAGCACCGCGCCTTACTACTTGTTCAGGTAGGACGCATGTATAGGCTATACTAATTAGTATTTACGGTAATGTGTCGTATTAGATTTCTAAGGTTGAAATTAGAGGAAAAGTACCCGCATTTACGTAGAGAGAGAGTAGAAATACAATTTTTGAACTCTAATCTCCACGTCATCGACAATCCAGTCCAGTGTAGATCCAGCCGAGACTCAAGCTCCAACTTCCCCGCCATTGGAAATCCACCTAGTGCCATGAGTTTATCAATAAAGAGTATACCTTGAACTTCTTGTGACTGGACATTTGGTCCACCTTCCAGAAAATAGGCTGCAAATATACTTTTCGAGGTTAACATTGACAATTTACTTTATTAATGGTGCTATTTTATAGATAGGTATTAACTATATAAAGTGAGAGGTGCAGAGCAGATCACATGAAGTGACCTTTGTATACATTAGATTAGATCTAGTAACTTTTATAGCTGTAAAACCCGCCTCGGTGGCGTAGTTGGCTTACGCGCCAGTCATGTTGAGCTCGACCACCAAGGACGGGGAGATTGAGGTTCGAATCTCGGTCTGGTGAACTGGGGGTGGTTTTTACTAAATGGTTTTCAACTCTCCCTCCACGCAAATGCGGGTTCACTTCCTCTAAACTCAACCTTCCTAATTCCTAATCCATTAGCGTAATTAGTTCTTAAGCGTATAACCCGAACGGGTAGTAAGACGCGGTGCTAAATAATAATAATATTATAGCTGTAAAATAATATTATTCATATATTAAAATTGGACAGTAGGTCTAAAGAGTTTCAAATGGTTTCATTTTGTTACGTACGCTTTTTTTTAAAAAAAAACCTCGATAGAACCAAATAAAATATTCGCCTGGGGAATGTCACATGTATGCAATGTAGCTACAAACTATAGCTTCTTATCTCTTATTTTCTCTACGTACCCCCCCCCCCCCNCTCCCCCATCCATTCTTACTACTTCCCACCCATTTCCTCCTCCAGAGGTACAAACGAGCACTGCATCCGCTTTGCCAGGACGAGCTTGATACGAGTAAAAAAAGGAACGGTAGGGGGTAAGAAATAAAGGTGCACCATTTTCTCCAGCATTATCAGTATAACTCAAAATGGCGTGCGTGAGGGAAAGGGACCGCGTGGGACCCGCGAAGGTGGTGTCGGGGAGATCCCACTTCACATCTTGGACGAGTGTATTTCCTTTGTTGTTTACCACTCTCCATTACACCAATGCGCCTATATTTATTTAAACTTCACATTACATGCCTCGCCTCTGCCATATTTATGTATTTGAAATGCGGCTAGCCCATACGGTTAACAAGCCACTGTGCCAAACAAACCGGATAAGTCATCTTGGAAGTTATTAATGTTTCTCTGGAATCCTTGCTAATAATACGATAGCATTAGGTACACACGCCATTTTAATAAGTTCATATTTCAATGTATGTTTGAATGAGTGGGTAGTCTTATTACTCTTATATTAGTTTTCATATCATATTTGTAATCTTTAATTTGTAAAATATGTAATCCACAAAAAATAAGGTTAATATTTAGTTAAAAATTGAATAGCATAATTTGGTGAGATTGTGCCTCAGTTTATTAATTATTTATATAAGTACTCGGAAATTCCCGGGAGAAATGTTTTTAGTTTAATTAATGTACGTGGAAGGCAACTTACAAGCTGGTGTCTTAAAGCCCAGCGTTGTTGAGGGCCCAATCTGGTTTTTATCCAACTTAAACAATATATAGCCTAAATTTTAAAATTTTGGCTTCTAGGTGCACAGGTTCGTGCACGGGGATAGTAGTTTGTAAAATGTTAGCCCTCTGCGTGCGGTGGATATCGACAGTTTTCATGATAGACAAACTATTCATTTTTTTTTAGATTAAATAGATTCTAATGTTACTTCATATTGTACCAGGAACAATCCAGTACCTATTTGTTTTGAATTTTAGTTAATTACGATTTTGATCATGGTGTGTCTAGTGCTAAGCTTAGTATCGTAACTATAATGATGCATCACAGGTAGGGCTTTGTTTTGGTTGTAGTACAAACAAATATAAATTTAAGATATTAGTTTGGGAAGTATTTATAAGTTCGTGTGTTATATTATTATTAGAATTATTAGCACCGCGTCTTACTACCCGTTCGAGTTATACGCACTTTATCTAATGTGTAATGATAGAGTAATTGTGAGATGAAGTGGAGGATCTACAGTTTAACGTGGAATCCGAACCACGGTGGAGGCCTGGCATTCCTCACATTCACAAGTTGTGAATAATACACGTCTTGTCAAAGGTGAAGGAAGGGATTGTCAATCAGATAAATCTGTGCCGGGACTGAGGATTGAACCCTGGACCCCCAGCACAGAAGTCTGACAGCTTACTCCTAGACCACCAGGTCACCTACCCGCATGTGTTAGAACCTTCTATGTTATCTCAAGAGGCAACTAAGATAGAATGAAGCTTATTTTTTCTGTTTGGAAAACCAGGAGTGTATTTTTTAATTAAAAACTATATAATTAAGTTAAGGTCACTTACACATTCCAGAGAGTCCTTATGAAAAAATTGAGTCAGAGCAAGGCACACGTTAACTTTTGGCTGTCTAATATTTTACCTGGGCGTAGTGCGATAACTCTGTAGCATACCAAACCAAACGTAGGCCTAGCTCAGACAGAATGACAATTTATCCTATAGATTTTATTTTAGTAATTTAACCCACGCTCCCTCTATCCCACTGTAAGAAAACATTTATCAGTAAACGATGTTTAAAATGAAGATATAAAATATGTTATCAACATTAACTAGCCCACATCTGTGGTCGTACGGTCTAATGCATTAGTCACCCTTAGAGCTTATTGCCAGTGATTCAGGAGGTTTGGGTTAGAATCCCAGTTAGGTAGTAAGGAGGGTAGGTTTTTTTTGCACCTATTCCCCTGCATTTAGAGTATTTATTTCCTGCAAGTTGTCGCTTCTTTATCTCTCTCTACCTCAGTGTAAATAGGCAAATAGCAGGGACATAATGGCAAAGATCAAAACGTTCATCGAGTCGTTTCAAAATCATGTATGCACTCTAAAAAAGACCCACACGAATCTTACTTATTTATGAGAAGCTGCACGAAGATATTTCATGTTTGAATGTCTACCGTGAAAAGAAGAGATTTAACGAGACATTGTGAGTTTCTTTCGGTGAAAAGATCTATTTCCCCCCTTAAAGTTGGTACTGGAGCATTCATGAGATCTCTCTTTCTGCCCACATCTTTCCAGGCTCCTTACCGCACAGTCTTTCTCGTAGCGATTTATTGTTCGAGACTGCGGAGCACGAAAAAGCCATTTGAGATTTATAAATCACTGAACCAAAAACAGAAAAATCTATAACTGTTACAATACGCGCGCTTGATTCGCATTTCAAAATTTGCGCACGTTGTTCACCGTCTCCAAGTTTCTGGAAGTATACCCACTGATTGAACTTAAGATAGTTTATATTCGTCGTGTGAAAATACAAAAAATACTATTTACAAACAAGATGGGACATAAAATGTGAGTGTACAAGCTACGCTAGCGTGTTATGGATGAAGGTAGAGTTAAGAGGAAGTGTACTTACATGTGTGTGAATAGAATGTGGAAAGTCACTTTAAGACAAAACTTTCCTAAGTAGACTCGATCAGGATTCAATCCCCGATCTTTCTGTCATCGTCAGTCCGGTCTATTGCGAGAGCGACGCTTAGATTCATGAATGAATAGTTCGAATAAGTTACACAATTTATTCACGTATTCAGATTTAAATATTATGTTTTCAATTCAAATGTAAGTTTTAAAAATAAAACTTTAATTGGGCTGAGAGTTAGCGTGCTTGACTTTTGTCACGTCAGCAATTTGGGTTCAGTCTCGACCAGATGCACTCAAGTCGGGGTTTTTTTAGGCCTCAAACAGGAATAAAGTTGAATTCCCTGGAAATTTATTTTTAGTAATAGCTTATAGCCTTGTATTATAGAGTTAAGGCTGAGCCCACCTATGAGTGCATGGTTCTAAACAAACATTTTAATAAAAAACTGTATATCATAGTTCAATAGGACAAATGTCATTTATAATTTATTTGATTAATATAGGCTACGTTTCATTTTTATGGAATTTTCAAGCTATGTAAAAGAATTTTAATGAAATACTTTCGTTGATGCTTTTATTTTTATTTGTATGCATTTTAAATGAGGGGGGAAAAAATTTTGTTCTTGGATTTATTTATTTTATTTGTGAAATTAATATACATTCTTGATACTCTATCTTTATATCAGGATGGCACCCTTTTATACGTCCCCTATATGTTATGCCACTCCACTAGTTAGATGGCGTGACGTACCAGCTAACACACAAGTTCCCCGTTAAGCCTCTTCATCATAACATTGGGCTTAACTAATGTTCAGCCACGCCATCCCAAATGAACTGACACCGCCACAGTCCTCCTTGATCTCTCTAGTCAGCTAATCTGGCCCAATTTAACGACATTCAAGCCCATGAGGTGACTTACTTCACAAATAAAACTTATTGCTTGCGCTGCTGGATTCAAAATATCGGCTGCCAGGTGGGTTTGGCCTATTTCAACATTTTTTACGTTTTGTAAAATTTGTTAAAAGCTTTTCCTCTTCAGTTTTTCCAGTGGTGACAGAGGAATTTCTTTATTTAAGGTTGATTCTAACTCGTTAAATTTTGAATTTACTTTATAAATCTGGAGAGTTTGATTGTATCGCATTTATCGTGTCTACAATGAGATTAAAGATTGTAGTCATCTATATTATGTAATTTATGATGTTAGTTATTTTAATAGGTATTTATGATTTTTCAAATGTAAAAAAGGTAAATAATTCTAAACATATATTTAACATTACATGAAAGGTTTATTATTTTTACATAGGCCTACTAGGCTTAAAAGAGTTAGTTGATATAACTATCCGATTGTATTAAGTTATAAAGACTTATTTTAGTGTAGAATTTTTTTTAATGCAACACCATACAAAAATAGATTTTGTAAATTAGTTTTTCCCCTTCTGGGTATTTATTATTTGATTTTTTATGGACGTTACAATAATTTTAGGTGGTAAAGTAAGCTATTATAAAGATATTTATAGTATAATTATAGTCAAAACAAATGATTATAACAAAAAAGCTTAGAGCTATAAATACCCTAATTTCTGATATTTACCCAGAGCAAGGGTAAATATCCATCTATGACTACCCTACCCTACCCACTGGGTATTTACCCGGCCCACATCAATAGATGAGACTGGTTGTTTTACCATTAATATAAATTGTATTTAATTCCTCCTTCATACGCGGACCAGTCGAGGAGAGTCCCTGCCCAACATTATGGACAGTGGTGGGGTAGCAAACTCAAAAGTACAAAGGGGACAGGCTGGTAACGAAAATAAATGAAGCGGCACAGGTTTAAAAAAAATACACCTAAGTATATTATCAAGTTTCCTTCATTTTACTGACGTAATATAAATAATAGGCAGGTCTGCGGACATTTGGTGTGCCACCCCTCAAATATGAAACTAAATTATGGAGAGAAAAATAGCCAAGAGCTATCTTTAGCTATGTGTGTGTTTAAAAATGCTTGATTAAAGAAACTTTGAAACCGGCGTAATCGGTCGAAGGAAATGTTACGTTAATAAAGCGGCATGGGAAGTATTGTATCTTTAGTATATTTTTAAAGATCATTTTAACTAAATATATACCAGAATTAATGTTTATATGAAATTATTATCTTTTTGAAGAGTTTCAAAAAATTATACTTTAAAGTTGGCACAGGATATTTAAGAATACGCATCTATTAAGTAGTATTTTATCACATACTAAGGTTTGAAATCAATTTGAATACACATTGAAATTCACACTAATTAATTATGGGCTGTTGTGCAATACTGGTTGTGTACATTTAAATATGATCAATATTATAGACATAGTTTCTAGAACAATTAAAATATGCTTAATTTATATTTGTTTGGTTATTTTTACACACATCTTTAATGCAAAAACTGAAGTATATAAATAGAGTTTAGTTTGTTTATAAAGCATTAGTGTGAAACGTTAGCGCGTGTAAGATATTTCCCCATTTTTTGAAAGAATTAACATTTTACTGACAGCTGGAAGATATATTTGATTCCCTTCCATTATTTATAGGTTGGTCATGTAACCTGCAGTTGTACAATTTAATGGATATTATCAATAAATATAAAATAACAATAATAATATAGTAAGCTAGAGTGATAGTAATATAGTAATGCTGAGCGTAAGAATATGTTTTTATGTTCTAAGTGGTGCGTTCTCCAAATTTGTATTCGTAATACGATGATATAACGAGTGATTTATTTTACAAAACACAAATTGTGTTAAAACAAAATGTTCAAAGCTAAGAGCTGGATTTAGATTTGTTATATATATATAGGTTATCGTCAGTGTGTTTTCTATACAATAAAATCATATATTCCTCCTTTAGATAAAATGTTTATATCCGTATATCAAAATCGGGTCTAGCAGCGCACAGCTAGATGGTAAACTAAGCACTTAAAAACCATCCCAAAACTCCACACCAACTCAAAAGTTTAAAAGTGTGCAGTGTGTGTAGATGAACCACTCAATTCACCCCACTTTATCAACAAAAGGCAAGACTCCAAAGAACAGTCAAGCTAAAACGGTATGCAACAAAGCAAGGGTTGTAGAGAACGTGCAGGAATCGCCCCCAAGAGCAATAGCCGGGAGTTTCTGAAGAGAGCTTGTCAGGGTGGCAGAACGCACGAGAGTGGTGGTTGGTTGGTTGGTTGGTTTCCCGTAGAAAACGGACGCGCGCAAAGTCTACAACAAAACGTCTATGTCCAAAATATGGTGTAGGAGATGGCGACAGAGGGAAGGAACGCTGCCATCAGATAGAGACAACTCCTATCTGACCAGAGTTCTAGTCCTTGATACAGGAGATCATCGCCAGACCCGTGGGACACCAACCTGGGCTGAGAATGAAGCTTGAGAGAGAGAGACGAAGACGGATGAACAGGGTGTATGGTACGAACAGAGTGAGTGACGTGCCCCGCGCTGAGGATTGTCGAGGAACATTTTATGTTGATGCTAGAGTGGTATTTATCTCAGTTCCAGACATTACTCACCGTTGCGGGCTAATGGACAGTAAGGTAGGGAAAACAGGAAATATTATAAGTAAATTACACCAAATTTAACTTTATATATATATATATATATATATATATATTATAGTTCAGAGTGCAATGGTATATGCCACAATTTCAACGCGTAGCTTACTAGGAAAATGAATGTATAGAACACCATATCATAATAAAGAATAAAATTAACCTCTGATTTAACTAAACAAAGCAATATAGATTTGAAAGCATCAAATTCCCAAACTAAGGGTCAGTTTAATAATTACTATAGTCATCTAAGTAATAAACAACACAGTCTCTGGAATTCATTTATTGACGGTCCGATGTGGACGTCATCTGTAGTGGAAATCGATGAATATCGAGGGAATATGTATTGTTTCACTATATTAAACACAAATGGCGATATACCTTTTTATAAATCACAGAGACAAGTTTTATGAGTATAGTGGTCGAATTTTAAAGGAGAGAACAGAGTTTGAATACCAGGTAGGTTATCTGGGAGGTATTCTGTTGCATTAAAGGTTTCCCAACCTCACTCCAGTTGAATACCAATATGTTTATTTAAAAATATGATTCAAATCTCTCCGAGTGGTAATAAGATGTGTAGAACATATATTATACGCTCATCGAGTCCATTAATACGTGTATAAAAGTACTGGCACTCTCATGTTGTATCATTTGTAAAGGCTAGTGAAAAATAGAGATTTTATTAAATGAGTTACTAAGCTAATCTCTTGATTCTGGAGGGTTAAATAAAATAAAAATATTGATAAATAAGAAGAAATAATTGCAATGGTTATCCAAAATCTAGTTTCAAAAGTGTCAGACGAAAACGGAGGAGAGTATGAAAAAGTGATGAGGACACCGTATTGTATTAAATGTTTTTTTAAGTATGTTCTGGGCAAATATCTTTACCATTTGTTTTAACTTAATGACATACCAAATGATAAAATATCGTAGAAATAGAACTATGATCATTTAAATAAAAAAAAGGACAGGTGTACTTTGTGCTGCTATCGATAAAAAATAAGTTTATTGATATGATTTCATAAAAGTATAAATATGAGTATTATTTATTAACTGTGCATATATAAATATGAAATTAAGAAAAAAAAAGTAATGCCTGTAAGTCAATAGAAAAGTGAGTGTTCTCATAATTAAAAAAGATATGGTTGCCATATTGTTAGTTTTGGCTACACCATGTCCTCTGTGCTACTCTACTTCTAAATATGAGTAGGCCTTTTATTTAATCCTTATAATAGTAGTTACTTTATTTTTGATACTTTAACATACATTGTGTGTCACCAAGAGAGCAGCTATATAAATGTTGAAGTTTACTTCAATCTGTATAAATGCTGTCTAACATGCCTTTTTTCGTAGTTATTTTATTGTAATTTTTAACATGAGCCCTCAAAAAGGGTGGTTTGATGCGAGTTTTATCCCTCAATGCTTCTTTGTCTTACGTATGAGTTCTGGGGCAACTTAGGTTATTAAACCTAAAAAACTTTATTTAATAAAAAGGGAATGTCAGTTTAAAAAGGGTTCACCGTAAAGGTAGGATTATTATGACGATGATACTTAGCTTTTTATCGCCAATACACGCAGAGCTAGTAAGTACTTTAACTTTTGGGCGTAGTATTTTGAGTGTCTGGACCAAATGTAAGATTAATATGAATAAGCTCTACAAGATTTTGGGTTCTTTAGAGGAATTGCTCTTTTGAACTAATGTGCGTATCTCAACCAATCTTGGAGCAAATTATAAGCACACCAAAGAAAATATTAGGTATATATATATTTTTTCTTATCTTATTTTTTTTTAATTCTGAGAAAAACAAGTTTCGCGGTGAAATTTCGGATTAATCTGTAACAAATGACCATCGGACGCATAAACGTGCTTTATTCTTTGTCAACTCAACTATATATTTAAGCCGAAATTAAAATAAACCTAATTAAAGAAGCATTAAGCTACAACTGAGTTATTGAACTAAGCGGTTTAAACAAATACTCGAAATATAGAAAATATTTTAGTTTTGTGTGTGTGTGTGTGTGTGTGTGTGTGTGTGGGGGGGGGTGTCAAATGTAATTCGTTGGCTGGACTTGAGTAAACTACAGATAGATACTTTTCTTAGATGGAACTGAGAGCTAGACAGTGGTTCAAAGATTAAAGTAAATGTTTAGAAACATAGATCCAGCATTTCTTCAATAAATAAGGTGATTTATAAACAGAGTTGAAATAGATAACTCTTAAATTAGGATTGTTGTAGTGGTTTAAAAGCTCGAGCACTATCATATATAAGGGAATGTGTGAATATTATGTCCCTTAGCGGTAAATGGGTTTAGTTTCGCACATTCAAAGCGCTATTAGATTAAATAAAACCAATGTGTTCTAGTGTAAGAAAATGTCCCAGCCACGATGCTCACACCTCTTCATTGAGCCAAAGTTCCCCAAAACACTTGGTAAACGCGAGAGTTAGTCGACACAACACTACAATCAGCCGGCAAAGAAGGGTCGGATGGACGGACGGATGTCGCCTTGCGGTCTGTCAGGTTCGCTAGTAGAAACTCCCTGGAGGGGGGCGAGTGGCGGTATTCCGGAACCGCTCCTCCGGTTGCTTGTTAATTAATAGGAAACAACTCAAACGGAGAGGAGGGAAAGGGGTGTGAGGTAGAGGAGCTGTCACAGAAATACTCCACCTTGCTCTTCACTCCACTCCAACCAGTCATGGTCCAGCCAAACCAAACCATCCCATCCCATCCCGTCAGCCGACCCAACGAATACGACACACGAGTCTGTCTTGGAAGAAGAGAGGCCGCTCGCTATCAAATAACCGGAGGTAACATGTCACCTGTCTGTTATAAGACCACAGAAATGCGGTGTCATTTTAGAAAATATTTTTATTTTATTTATTTAGCACCACGTCTTACTACCCGTTTGTGTTATACGCTTATTTTGGAAAGTAGCTACTGGAAGGTGGAAGTGTATATATAAACATATTATTGGATAGCACTGGTTATAATTTATATAATTGACTAGGCCTACACTTACTTCACCTGAATATATTTAACTATTAGCATTTCCTGAGTAGTGGAATATTTTTTTAAATAAATATATTATACAGGAGATCCAAAAGTCGCTCAACCCTGTTTTTCCAAGGATATTTCTCGCAGAAGAACATGTTTATATGTATGTCAACACTGTAATGTTGGCAAGCCGTGTGACCTTGAGACATACACTAGGTCTAGTCAGTTTAGTACAGCATTTGAAAGTGTAAGATGATTTTTTCACGAGCAGAGCGAGTATTCATGTTGTAACATTATTTTAAGGCCATGGCATGGTTTCAAGTGGATATGTAAACAGTTAGAACAGTAGGTTTTGGATCTCTGAAAATCCACACTTTTTCCATGGGGTGCCTTTACACAGTCAGAAGATTGGAGTGTGGTGTGCGATTTTCACGTCGCAGGGTGGTGGGTCCTCTTTTATTTAGAAAAACTGTTAGTGCTGAACGTTATCAGGAATGTGTTACACAGTTTATTGCATTACTGGAGGAAACAGAACGTGGTTGCTGGTTTCAGCAAGATGTAACCACTGCACATGGAACCAATTCCACCATGATAATGCTGGCTGGGTTTGTTGTTGATAGTGTGATTTCTAAGGTCTTGTGGCCACCTCATTCCCCAGACCTAACGTTACCTGATTGTTTCTGTGGGGAAACTTAAAACAGTCAGTGTATGCAAACAACCCTTGAACCTTGGATGAACTTCAAACCAACATTGAGAGGTGCATTGTAACCATACCCCAGGCAATGATTCGTCGTGTGTCTAGAAATATGGTTAAACGAGTCAATTTGTGTTACAAAGAAAGAGGACCACACTTTCAACACCTTCTGTGATGATCCTATGGTTTATTGTTTGGTTTACATTAGATGTATATATTATATGGTACAAAATATAAGTTTTTTCTTTGGGTTGCGTGACTTTTGGATCATCCTGTATTAGAGGCATGTGCCACGCTTGGTTTACCGCAGAGCGAAGATAAAAGTTTAAGATTTTGCCATACATCGCATTCAGATGCAAGTTATCCAACTCTCCGTTAGAAAAAGGCGAGATAAACTTGAGTTGAATATTTATTTTATTTTAAATATTGTATAAAACTACTTTTATTTTTCCAAAGAAGAATTAATATACAGCCATCAAACTATATAATAGATCTAATAGTATTACCTAGAAAACAGCATTATGATATGCCTTCTTGCCGAATTGCCCTTTTCTGTTAAATATCATTCGAGAGGTGACCAGAGTAGAAAGAAAGTATATTTTTTAAATGAAAGCCTAAATTATATTGCCTAGATAGGAACATAATCTTCAAAGCGGTGTAATAACATCGTGTGTGTAGATCTAGACGTTTGTAGAAAAACCAAACGTATGGAAACTTTCATTCAATTTTTTTCTCTAGTTTTTCGGTTTAATAGAAATCATAAATTTCCATTTCTAAGGAATCAAAAATTAACCTAGACCATTATACAAACAAAAATTTATATAATACAAAAATTTTGAAGATCACAACATTAATAATGAAGCTCATAATAAGTGTGTTTTTACCATTAAAAAAATTGAAAATAAAAGACAATAAGAACTAATTATACTACCTTAAAAATCAATCGGATATTTAGATTATTAATACAATCGTAGTCCGACACCTTAGCTAAGTCTCTAGAGTGTGTCTACTGAGTTAAGGGTCAAGGGTTTGATTTATGGCAGCCAAAAAAGTATCATTGTTAAAATGTGAGTTTCCCCTTTGAAGGTTAAGAATTAACAGCCCGGGGCTGGGTGTTGTGAATGTCTAGATTTAACTAAGATTTAAGTCATGTGTTGATATAATCAGTAGGTTCAGAAAGTACACGTAAAAACCTCAAATAAATGAAGAAATTACAGTCTTAAGATTGACTATAGAGTTGAATCGTAATCCTCTCTCCTCGAGTCTTTCCATCCTACTGACTACCAGTGCCTGCGTTAAGCAAACCCCGGGTATTTGCGACACTGTGGAAAGTCTCCCATCATCGTAAATCTTGTGGCGTGATTCCGCAGACACGTCGAAGGCGCCGACACATTTTCCTGACGTCAACACGACGCGCGACGACGGGAGCAATCAATCGGCAGAAACCGTCTACAGGTTTCAATACAAACATTGCTTGACCTAGTTCACTAAAATCTGTTTTTCTTTCTCCCGACTCATTTGACGAGACAATACAGACCATAGGTTGCTTCTACGAGGTAACCTACACCATTTTAGATATGAACAAACGAAAGTAATCTATTGTGCGGTAGATTAATGTGGTCTTTGTTTATTGTTTTTTAATTTGGATATATATATAATAGTTATTAAAACAAGTATTATTTTTTAATATCACCTAGGTTAAACTAAGAAATCACTTATTCGTAGTGGCAAGCTGATATTTAATTATTCAATACCATGGCCACATATTGTATTAGTTATTTTGTAATTAGACGTGAAGTATATAACCTAAACTTGGTTCATCCTGAGACTTACTATCCATACCAAGGTAACCTCGCTACCGTTCAGGATAGAAGAAAAGTAAGCTAGCGATTAGTGTATGTCATGGACCATTATGAGGAGGTCTAAATTCATTGACAAAAGAGTTCCTGCCTGATATTGTATATTTTAAACAGATATTTTATTGTCGATCTTATTCCTTTCACCTTGTATATTTATTATACTTTTTGGACTATTAGAAAAACTCAGAAGAGTAGATTTAGAGAGATAATGAGAGTAATATTTTTTTTAAGTAGTAAAATAATTAGCACTACGGGATGGATGTCACTGAATGTGTTTTTGTATAGCTTATATGCTAAATTAAATTATTTTAACTGGGTTGTGGGTTCGATTAAATTGAGGTAATTTAGGTGAATTAAATTATTTTACCAAGGTTGAGGGTTCGAATAACATCAGGTAGTTTTAAATATTTTATTACGAACGCAAACAATTGCAAGCACATACAAGGACAGACACATCAAATTATGTTAAAGTCACAACATTAATATCCGAGTACGGCCCTTGTTATTAAAATGGTTTACAGACAAAATTGAACACTTTCACCTCCATTAAACCTTGGGTTCTTTTTACCAAAGTCACATGCAAACAGAATTTAAAATGATCGATAAATTAACCACGCGAGATTGAACTAAGCCATCCCCCGAGCATTCTCGAGATATAAATTGTGCCACAGCAATTAAACGTGGTCTAGTGAGGGTGCCTTGGGTTAAACTGTACAGTCGTTTGCGAGAGTTATGGGACCCAGGTGGAAACGCAAGGCCTGTAATGTAAGTATACTGAAATATGGACTATAGTATGAAGTAGAGCAAGAACCAATAATTAGATACGTCAACATCATTTATGAACAAAGAATATATATATTATATTGTTATTTTTCTAATATTTGCAAATTATATGACACGGCTCATAGGCTCAAAGAAGTTTTGAAACTATCTGATTTTTCAAGGTTTTCAATATCAAATAACATGTATTTTCTTAATGTTTCAAGTACAAAGCTGTGTCAGTAACACAATAGATAGGCTATACCCCCCGGTATTCGAAGATTCCACTATTATTACACTACCATTGTCTATACAAAAATATAACTAACACATTTTGTCTTGTGTACCGACGCGAGCACAGATTCTATATCTAAGATTTCATAACCAGCAACACCATCACCCGACTTTGTCACCATAGAGCATATTCAGCAAATTAACAATCATTATTAAGGATAAACAAAGCAAATAGGATGCTTTCATTACTCAACATTATGTTTGTAAATAAAACTAATTTTTCACATTGGGTTTAGCTTTTTTATTTCATAGTTTTAAAATCATTGCATGCAAAATTGAAATGTTCAGTGATTTTTCTAAATGTCCTTGACCTTTCTCTACTACACCCAATTTCTTATTCATATTTTCACTTTTCCACAGGTACGCATCAACCCTCTATAGTAAAACACAAATAAATGGAAGAACTTTTTTTCACCCCAAATACCCGCGGTACTTTTTTTTGCCTCCATACCGTAGTTTGGGGGCCCACACTATAAATGATTCTTATAATTATCTAAGAAACAAAAAAAAAGCGTACATTTAAATAAAGTTTACAAGAAATGGATTAGATCTAGAATTAAACACCTTCTTATGAAATAAATCCCTTGTCGTGCCGTATTCATCGATCAAGTTAAGTCTTGCACACCGTTAACTTGCCCGAGACAGTTTGTGATGAAAATATCTTCTCGTATTTATCACTAATTATTAAATTTATGAATCATTATGTTTAGAGTTGAGAGCTTCAAAATTTAAACTCGATACAAATGACTAAAGCAAAATATTAACTCAAAGACACTGTTATTTGCTTTCATTAAAACATATCTCAAAACTGGTAATGTATATATAAATATAAGGTGTGATGGAAGATGATATCGCAAAGTTTTATTTAGGATTGCAGTTTAAATCCTATACAGCACCTCCTAGCTATTTGTTATCTCTAGAAAGCAATTGGGAATGTATATAGTCCGATATAAATTAGTATAAAGCAAGACCATTGAATAATTAAGGGTGTAGATATAAATCAAGGTTAAAAAAATAGCTTTACTTGGCAGTGGCAACAAAAATATGCTAACCCCCACCTCTAGATAAATACACAATTTCAAAATATGGTAAAAAGGACATGGAAGTGTGCTGTCCTCCTTTCCACAAATCTGGCTAGCGAAAGAGAGTATAAATTTGCAACAAAGTAAGACCTGGCTTATTGAGCTTCCCAACAGAGATGGGTGTAGTAGAGTACAATAAAAGCAAACTATACTTATATTTCGTAAATTAACCTAACTACCAAACCCAAAAAAAATGTCACGTTCAAAATAAGAAAATGATTTAGTAGATTTTTTTTAAGAGAATGTTTTGAGAGTTCAAAGAGTTGGTTTACAAAGAAAACATTGATAGCAATAAATATTGTGGTTAATTAGTTTATTTTCTATTTATCAATCCTCCATACCGTTTAGAATATAAATCATTCACGACCTCATCAACCACCCCCATTCTGTCTTTCCTCAGTTCGCTTGGACAATAATATGGTTCGAGGAAATCACCCTCTCCTGCTGAAGAAGACATTTGTCTGCCTTTCAGATCGTGGCAAACACCTATCACGGCCTCAACAAAAGGCGTCCCTTGACGAGCTGCGGTAAGCACCGCGTCGTGTCGCAACAGACGCCGCCCCGCTGTTGATTGATGGGCCCAGGAACTGAGTATGAAGGATCGAGGACGATCGTACCCGCCGTCGACTGACAAATAGCGTCTGTACGTTTTGACAACACTTCGGCGTCCTGTTCCACAAAATAGTCCTCCGGGATAATGGGGAGGAATAAATATCATCAGAGTCCTTCTCTAGACCCTATATTGACTATCGAATACTGAGGGGCGTGTATCACTCCGCGGTAGCTCGCTCGAATGTTTCAAACCGTGGTTAAGTTATCATATCTGTTGAGTCTTATCTGAATGTTACAACTAATGTGTACTAATACTCTTCTAGCCGACCTTTAGAAATATAAATAATATTTACTAATGGCCGAGAAGTTTATAAATTGGCACACACAGATGAAACTCACACGAATGTATCAAAGTAGATGTGATACCTTCTAAAACAGTTCAGTTTACATACGACGCGCAGTTTAGGGTTCGAACCCCGAGTGGAATTAATGAAATGTTTTGTTTTCTAATAAATGGCTTCCCTCCCATTTTCCCGTAACGTTAATACACATGTTGTCTTAAAATTCATTTTGAATTATACGCTGTTGTAGACTTATATTATATACATATATATATATATATATTTATATTATTATGTATGTATGTATGCATACATGAATTGTACTTCTCTCAAGACCCCTGGACTTTAGCTAAAGTTTTTTTAAATTGTTGAACACTTACATCAAAGGACTCCCTGGAGCAGATTATTCTTCCTGGTTTGGACATCCAACCAACAGAAAATATTTTACCTGGGCTACAATGTTTAAATTTACCATGTACATTAATATGATAAATAAACCAAAGACACCATGAAATTTATATAGTGATTGTAATCATTTGAAAAAATGAATCTTTGAATAAACCCTACCTATGGTATAAAATTAATATTGGCCTAAGTATTGTGAAGCAACACTTGGAATATGAGGTCAAACATAAAATAAAATTATGAATTATTAAAGAAATATTCCTTGAAATGAAATGATAATATAACAGGTTTAATTTAGGTTTTATGTTAGATTAAAATATTGAGTTCTTTAAAAAAAATTAATAAAGCTTGACACTTCTAATAGTTAGATGATGATGGATGAATTAATTTGTATCACCCCACAACGTCGCTTGGTGATCTCAGGCTCCGGTAACAATTATATATCTAGGTTTTATACCTTAAATATTCCTCGTTGAAACTATTTACTGCCCTTCCTTAGAGGTTAGCCCGCACTTTTGAATAAGTTTTTGCTGCCAAAACGATATTGATCTACAGAAAATTAATATATATGAGATGGCCCAAATGGAGTCCATCCTTATCCTTTTTAACTATTTTTGCGAGTCAACAAAACAAAAAACTATTAACAATTAGCATACAGGTTATCTCTCTTTTTAAAATATATTCCAGCCTAGGAGAAAACTAGTTACCGAGATTTATAACAAAAAATAATCCTAACTATTTAAACAGTGAAAGTATTATTATAAAAAAACTTATTATAATTTGACAACTAAACATAAATAATCTTTAAAATAAATTTAAATTTGGCACCAAAAATCCAAACGAGAATAATAATCTCTTCCAATAGGGGCAATTATTTAATCAAATGACATCCAGATGTTATAAGCGTCCAAGAACATAAATGAAATTAAGATCATAACAGTTCCGAAATAAACTACTCTATAGCAGATAGCGTTAAAATCACCTAAAAAAAAATCATGGCGGGTTGGTAATTTATGAATCAAAATAAAGAAAGAAAATTTAATATAGTGAATATAGGTAAGTAGATTATATATAATATATATATATATTTTGATTGTAAATAAATAATATTCCAAATTTCGGAGTTGTGAATGAAATTTTAAAAAAAAAGAGTAAAGTTGTTAATGTTATTACATATTTAAAAAATTGAGTCAACCGACTATTAAATTTATATTATAAGTAATTCTTTTAGCAAAAATATCACAACGCATTGTAACGATGTTACCAACAAACACGAGCTCAACCGACTCAACGCCAAGTATAATGGGCCTCTACTCACCAAACTGCCCTCCGGACGGCCCGTCCAATCAGTCATCATG
>CABFWO010000233.1:238490-399317 GCA_902155825.1 Timema genevievae | reverse complement strand
AAAGGGGGGGGGGGGAATAAAACATGTGTTCAAATCAACGCGATTAGTTGAGTTGGTTTGTTTTCTATGCCAAGGACTACGATATCTGAGGCTTAGAGTTAAACTACCCAAATTCAAGAATATTCCTTGGTGTTCCCGTGGCGAGAATGCCCTGTTTTTCCTGTTTTATCTTAACAACAAATTTCTTCCTCTTCCGGTTTTCCAAATGTGACACGCTATATAGAGCTAGATGCTAAATGGTTTTATAAAATTGTACAACTTTTTTCGGGAACTGTATTAGCTATTTAAATAAGACCAGTATACACCGTTTCTCTGTGATTTAATGACATTACATTTATATCGGGAAATGTTCTGGAAAACCTACCAACATCCCTGCAAATTAACTGCCTAGAATACAATTATCCAGCCTCTCAGTAAGGGCAAGATAAAACCATTTAAGACAAGCGGAGGTGAATCAAGTATAGGCAGATCACCATAATCAAAACCTTCCAGTGTGTAGATTCGTTTTTCCCCCACTTCTTGCTACTCGTCCAGACTAAATAGGCTAATGCTGTAGGCTTTTTTTCATTATTTTTGAGCCCCCTCCTAGCCCTACGTAAGATTGTAATATTGTCTCAATCATTCCATCTTGCTCTATCTTTAGTATTTTATTTTATTTTTACAATTTGGTGAATTAAATTATTTTAATCATGTAATTATTTTTAGACATAAGGATTTGTATTAAAGCGAGTTATATGAGATTTTATAATACTTTAACTGCAGTACAATTAGGTGTAAGTCTAACATATCATAAGTAAATTAAAAATAAGTGAAATTTTATAATTAATATATTTATTTTCCAACAAAAAAAATTCCCTATAAACAATGATTAAAAATACCTAACGTTGGATGGATTTTGAGGGGCCCCCGAACCCCCTTTAGCCACTCGTAAGAAAACCTAAGAAAATATAATTAAAGACTTTGTTGGTTAAGTAATCACCAGACGAACAACGCCCCAAGGTAGGCTATTGACCCGAATGTGGACAACTCTAATAAAAAATGTCCAGTAGCCACCAGTGACGTCATACAGGGTGAATCAGCGAGGTAGACAGAACCTGTCCCGTTATCCTCTTGTTTGGCAGTAACAGGATGTTAATATTGTAGTCCTGGCATCACAAGATTAGGAGGTCGAACTCAGTAGCCTTGGGGCCCGATGTTCGTGGTTTCAAACCCAGCCGATATCAACGGATTTTTCTTGAATGATAAAAAATCTGTAGCGCTACTTCTTTTGGAAGGGGAAGAAAATCTGTTGGTCCCATGTCGATTGTGGCATGTAAAAGAACCCTGGAAGGTATGTAAAAAATACTCTAGCGTTCGCTCATAGAAATTCAGTGTTGAATGCAAGGGGGAATCCCCATGCTTTCTTTAATTCCTCTAGAATATAAGGTTTATACCAGACGGTGCGGACAGCACTAAACAGCCGAAGGGCTGAGTTTACACCCAATTACAAATGGATAGAAATCCCATCAAAATATTAGGAGAATTAGGGGGGGGAGGGGGAGAACAATACGTCATGTAGTTTCAATGTTTGACGGGTTCTGAGAATTCGTGTATTTTGAAAGTACACATGCAAAGTTCCGGGCAATGTCCAATAGCAACGGTGTTACTTAAAGTAGCTGTGTGGACTTTAAATTTGAAAATTAAAAGCTAAAGCACACTTTAGGGAAGAATGAGTGATACATATAACAGATTTTAAAACGCGAAAACAAAATATCTTCACTGGTAAAGTGAACCCTACATTTTCAAAAATTAAATTTGAGTGAACTAGTAGGCTTAGTGACAGTAACATTTAGGGTTTTAGTTTCAGATATTTTTTTAAAAAAGGTTAAAATTACAATGGTTTGAACATTTTCCCAATTAAGAACCGAATAATGAAACTGATTATTTGAAATGAACAAATTTTCTTCGACCTGTTACAATAAAATATTAATATCGGGAATTATAGTCTATTTGATGTGTTCAATATATCCCAGAATAAGCTATAGTAATTATTATAATATTATTCCCAATATATTAAAGGAGAGAGAGAATTCATAAGCACGGCGCTTATATCCTATAATATTTGGAATGGGCGCCTGAAATATTTGAGAATCAAAGATTAAAAATTATTTCAAATTCGAGATTTAAAAATACCTTTTTTTGTTGTGTTTTAGTCACGAATATTTTTTTATTTTTTTTTGCAACCATGATCCTTATTATTTGTTTAGTCCAATATTAGTATAGGACAAAGCTATAAATTATATCCACATTTTGGTTGGAAGAAATTTAGAAAATTCAAACATATATTTATTTGCTGTGAATAACATTACTTGATGTATGACTATATTATAAATGGCTTAGTAACTAAAATCTATTGTTCTTCCTACCAAATTCATACTATAGATTTCAGTCCATTAATTTACCAGTTTTGCACAAAATTAAAATTTAAAGCTGGGAAAAAAATCGTACTCATGTGAAAAAGTTTGTCTCTGGTCTAACCGTTCGGGTTGTACGAATTACGCTAATGGATTATAAATTGGGAAGGTTGAATATAGAGGAAGTGAACTCGCATTTTCGTGGAGGGAGAGTGTAAAACCATTTAGGAAACACACACACCCTCCCCTCTCTCCCGTTCACCAGAGCGCGAGATTCGAACCTTGATTTCCCCCACCCTCGCCAGTCTAACTCAACACGAAACTAGCGCGTTAGCTAACTACGTCACCGAGGCGGGTTTGTCTCTTAGGCTCATAATGTTTTCTAAAATTGGTATTCGAGATTCTTAGGTATGTTGAAAATTTGGATTCGTCCCAGCTCTTATATTTTCTATACTGGCAGAAGTATTCGGCGTTGTCTGTGGGAGTCCACGCAATATATTGCGTGGTTACCCCTGGCAACGCTTTTATTTGAATCAGAAATACAGAAAAAAATCTTGATTTTATTAAGTTAAATCACATGTTGACTTTAAGAATTGAGATAAGTATACTCAACAGGGACAACCGTGTTAAATTAGATTAAGTGGAAGAAAAATGTAATTTTTACTGATGCAAATAAAAACTGCGTAATTTTTAATGAACGTGTAAAAAATTCAGAAATGTGATCAATTTCCCAAGACTTTTCCTGGTTTTCGAAGTCGCTGGTCACCCTGCGTCTACAGTTTTGGAAAGAGTAATAAATAATCTGTCATGGTTTCACGGTTCCCAGGTAGGTGGATTTCTCGAAAGAAAAGGTTGCGACCAGTGACTCTTATCGGGCGGTAAAAGAACCCGATACGAGCCGAAACGCTATCAGTTGATAAACATTTTTATTTTTTCGTACAATACGTGTACTAAGCTAACTGCATTATCGCATCGATAAAATTATAACAGATAAGTTTTGATGAAGATTTGTCACTTTACAAGCAAACTAAATCTATATATCGTTGTAAACCTCAATGTATTTATAAGAACGCTATTTTTGATTTTAAAAAAAGCGCACGAAGGCATGCAATGAACTAACAATGATTTGGTTTTATTTAACTATGTACTGACAAAGACTAATATGCAGTCAATTGTGTGCATTAAGAAAACAGTGGGTCAGTTAAAAAAGTTACTAGAATTACTTACATATATTCATATGCTTGATTAGGTAGCTGCCACTTTTTACATAATCAATGTCGATAAAGTTAAAATAATAAAATTATATATATCAAAGATTATAGCTCAAAATTGTATTTACATTTTCCGAAACCAGTTTCTTACAGAATCAATAAACTTGCGACAGAGCCATGATAAAAACTACATATCAAAATGTTATGGTCACAACACAAGATCTTTAGATATTTGAAGATCAATATTTGTATCTTCTTGGCGCTAGGACCCGTTTGAAGCCGTGCCTAGGCCAACAGCACACGTGCATTATCGAGACCAATATGAAAGAGGAAAGAAATTTAGGGGCCTACCGATTGGCCTATTTTTCTCGCGGACAGTAAATTGTACTCTCCTACTTTTTAATAGGAAATTTACATTGCAATTACAGCTATACCCTGATTTTAGTTGAAAGAACAGTAGAGAACATTCAAACAAATTTCTTTGCGGCCGACATTGACAACATGTATTTATACTAGTGTTATTTTATAGGTATTAATACTATCTATCAAAAGTGACCGCTGCAGATAACATGACTTTACGTATGAATATATTAAAATGGTTTTAGTAACATTAGAAACTAACTTCTACTGTTTTTCCTACCAAAATCATACTATAGCTCATGGTGTCCATTATAGTTCTTTCTATGGCGATCCGATATTCTCTGACGCTAAGCTGTTATGTATTTATTTTAGGTATTTAAAGTGCACTTTCTGAACAGACTGATTATATCAGCACACGAGAATTTCTATGAACGAGAGCGAAAGGGCCTACCAATTTTGCCGGTAAAGATATTTTCGCATACCTTCCAGGCTGATTTTACATTTAACAATCTACATGGTACCGATGACTTTACTTTCCCTCCGAAGGAAGTTGTGCTACGAATTTTTAACGCCCTTTACCCTAAGACCCCCGAGGTCGACCGCAAAGCTATTCAGGCGGATCTTTCTTTAAAAAGAAGGAATTGAAAGAAATAATTCAATTTAGGGGACCACCTACTGGAGCGTTGAAACGGTCAAAAATCAACTTTTATTTAAGGAAAGGTTTGGTGTATAAAAATATAGTTCACTCCAAAATTGAGATGGGTATCAACATGCCCCTATGGAATTAAACTTCTATTTTAAGTTTCATAATCTCAAAAAAAATATAATGAAAGGATGAAATTACTAATTTTTAAATATTTTTACGAGAAAGGTCTAAGTTATGATATCAAAGTAAATCGTCAGAAGCATTGATATAGAGTTCTTCAAACAAAGTGTTTTTAACAGAATCACAACAGAACATTTTTAAAGAGATTAGGATTGGTTTACAGTTTTTGGAGCTTCAGAGCTGTCGTTCCCACAAGAAATGCTGTAAAGTAAAGTAGGCGGTGCCCTTAAGACTGTATATACTGCCTGGTAGCATCAAACGGTCGGTTCATTAACATAGCCACTGGCACATGAATAATTACTTTCATTTATTTACGAGTGGATCAAGTCAGGGACGAGACGCGGACAACTAAAGTGGTCCAAAGAGGTAATCGTTTTCTGTAGCAGATCACGCAAAGTTAGGGTATTGGGGTACTAAGAATGCTGCTGCCCCTTTTTGAAGATAACATATGGTATTTCTAGTGCTCTTTGGCTAAACAGATCATGTTTTTGAGCGATACTTGTTTGTAAACTTTCTTGCGATAGGGGGCCTATGGTAGTTTAACTTATTTATCATTTGCCTGTGGCACGTTTGCTTAATGGGTTAAGGGCTCGGGACTGCCTAAATATTTAAAAATAGTTAAACTGAGGCGTGACCATTTAAATGATAACTTGACGATAATGTGATTGATGATAGTATTATGTTATCGAGTAGCCCCACCAGATTTTGCAAATAGACTTCCCCGATTATGCTTGACGGGAATATCAGGGTTCAAATCCCAGTTGGGAGTGCTAATAGTGGTTTTCTTAGCTAAATTGTTTCCCACCCTTCTTCCATACAAGTTTGGGTGCGTTCCCTCTAAATTCCACCTCCCACACCTAAGCCAAATGTGTAAATATGAGGATAGCCCGTTCATTTATAGCCCAATAGTTTAAATATAAGGATAGCGCACTCATTTCTAAGTAATGTGAATATGCGGATAACTCGGTCATTTATAGCCCAATACAGTAATGTAAATATGCGGATAGCTCGGTCATTTATAGCCCAATAGTCATGTAAATATGCGGATAGCTCGGTCATTTATAGCCCAATAGTCATGTAAATATGCGGATAGCTCGGTCATTTATAGCCCAATACAGTCATGTAAATATGCGGATAGCCCGGTCATTTCTAACCCAATACAGTAGTGTAAATATGCGGATAGGCCGGTCATTTCTAACCCAATAAAGCAGTGTAACTATGCGGATAGCTCGGTCATTTCTAACCCAATACAGTAGTGTAAATATGCGGATAGGCCGGTCATTTCTAACCCAATACAGTAGTGTAACTATGCGGATAGCTCGGTCATTTATAGCCCAATACAGTAGTGTAAATATGCGGATAACTCAGTAATTTCCAACCCAATACAGTAGTGTAAATAAATATGCAGATAACCCGAGTGGGCAGTAATTCGTTTAGCACACACAAAAAAAGAGTAAGTTAATTTGTAAGTCGAACCGGTTAAGTATTTATATTTCCCAAAGATACGTTTTCATGTCGTGTACCACCATTCACCCTTGACTCACAACGAAGAAGCGCAACCAACTGAGCAAAGTCTTGACAAACAAAGAAATTTGGTAGATATCTCAAATGATCTCGGGACCTAAACAAACACTTATTTTCCCCGTCCACGAACGTTATCTATTCCAAACTATTGACTCTTATATCTGAAATGAAATAATTTTATCTCGACCGCAGACCTTCAGGGCTATGACGACTACAGAAGATGGAGTGAAATGTAAACTTGACTCACTTATTTGTGACCGATACAATGAGATCACAAAGATGAGAATAAATGTTTCAAGTACACTCCGTTACAGCCTACAGGATAACACCATTGCCATTCACTGGTGTTTGGGTGAGCTGCCTTTCTTCAAATACGACAAATATCGCAACTAAGGATTATTATCAATGTTGCTAGAATTTCCTTGTTCCGGCTTCTTGCCTTGCAACCGTGGGGGAAGCGGTTTGACGACAGCTGCCCGAGGAGGATAGAAGAGCTACACGATCAATTCCTTCAGAGAGGGTCGCCGACGGTTGAGTTGTCCTATTCTATCCGATAGGTTAAAGAGGAGAGATGATAGAATGACCCTATAAAGTCCTTGCTATAATAACACATAAACACAATCTAATATTTCGTATGGACTTCTATCGCGGCTTAATAGGTAGTGTTTCCGCACTTTCATGGAGAGGAGGGAGTGGGAGACCATTTAAGTAAAAAGCCTTTTTAGCACACCCAGTCGGGATGCTGACTAACCACTCCATCACCACGAAGTCATATGATATGAGATTCATTTCGTTCGTGTGACGAGCGTTGAAATGATATATGTCGAAAATTGCTGGACCCCGGCTGAGTGTGAACCTACGAGAATCGGGCCATGAGGAGATCAATTTACCACAAGACCACCCAAGTCAACTAGTAGCTGGTAGAACTGACGTCATATTATATGTTCTAATAATGGCGGCCCAAGATAATTTCTAGTCGCGATCCAAAATAATTGAATATCTCTGTATTGATTCGTCCATTAATCAAGTGTTACAACTCCTAGGCTGGGTGTTAAGCGTGCGGTTTATTTAGAAATTTGATCTAAATTAGAGTGATTTTGAGACACTATAAGTTAATACAGTAAAATATGAATTTGAATCGGGTAAAGGCAAACCTTATCAGACTGTTCCCAAAAGAGAGGGGCATCGTCCTTTAGTGGGGTTTAAGCCATTTTACTGTGGTTTTTCCATTCTCTCTCCAAGTTAATGGAGCTCCACCTTCTGCAAAGCTACCCTCCTTATACCCCATTTTTAAAACGAAGTCGACAAAAACCTCTGTGTATAGGTGTCAAGAAGGCTTCCACTTATAATTTTAAGATCAAACGTGATCCGGCTGAATAAAACGTTTCGTAATGTACCTTCTTGCACATAGTCTTGTTACGTTGGCAATTTGGATCACGCTTCAAAGTTAAAAAATGTAATGTGCGCAGCGGATGAATATGGAATGTTCATTGTGCGAGCATGCTTCCAACCGTCACAAAAGGCCAAAGTTACCGTGAAATTACAATAGCGAACTACCGCAATAACTAAGGTGTCACTTGCTAAATCAAGACGTAGAAACCTTTTTAAAAACGTTAAATCCCTCGTAAAACGTGTGAGTGGGGAGGAGAGACTCAATATCACCGCAATGATAGGGAAGGGGAGGTAGGGGATGAGCGTTCAGAGCGGGAATTAGCCGCATCCTCGAACCCTGCAAACAAGGATCCTCCGCGGAGAGGGGGAACGAGAGAGACTCCTTCCTGCCTACCTCATCCCTATTAACAAACTTGTATACGAACCGGTTGCGAGCGCTGTGAAAACTATAGCTCCAATGCGGTTGAAACAAAGCACGGAGGTTAAAAAATGTATTTAAAACAAAATTAATATATGCATACGTCAAGCCATGTGCTAGTATACTACACTAATATTTTAGTGGTACTATCTAAAGTATCTCATGTTACTTGTCCGTTGATCTGCATGTTAGCTAGGCTCATAGGATAGGGAAGAAGTTATAATAACTAAGAGATGTCGGACACCCATATTTGCGTGAAGAAAACGTGAGGAACAGTTTTTGACTAAGCAACATCAGTACACCCAGCTGGGATTCGAACCCCGGCATCCCTATCACAGAAAATTGACTAAATTCAGGGCTCAAATATTCCATGTGTCAATATTTGCGGGTAACATTATCAATGTTGAGCACAAAAATATGTTTTATTTTCTAATATATATTTCCGACCGTGTTTTGATGTACATTGACTTTCTCACTTTCAGATAAGGTTATTACTATTGTGATAAGATATCACTTAGTTCTGACTAGCCCATCAAACCGAGTTACATCCGTCGCCAACACTTGACGGAGAAAAAATAGTAAATATATTCACAACAAATAATAAAAGTTGGTACGTTTGTTTTTAACTTGCAAGCCCAATGGAAATAGACCAAATGAGAAGACCTAGACGCAGATGGGAGGTTAACATTAGAACGGACCTGAAAGAGTGAGGTGACTGGATAGAACTGGCTCAATAGAGGGATAGGGTGTAATGAGGTGGACTGGATAGAACTGGCTCAAGATAGTGATAAGTTGCATAATTAATTAAGTGCGGCAATGAACTTTCGGGTTACAATAGAACTTTAAGAGATAGTTAAGGAGTGTTATAGGGGTTTTGGATATTCAGAACTGCCATTCGAATGAAAAAGTACCACAGTGTGAGAATAATTCCCTGCAAGTAGGCGGTGCCCTTAAGGTAAAAGAATATGAGTTGGTGTTCTTAAATAATATATATTATTCTCCTTCGAACAAAAAACTGTTTTAAAAATTCAATGATAAGCAAACAATTTATTTTTTTCCATAAAGGTTGCATCAATGGTGCCGCGAACTAAACGCCAAGATCTTATTTTATAGTTTGCCGATGACGTGGTTGTCAGGGCTTGAATTCTGCCCGAGTGTGATGAGTGTGTTCCGGTCCCTCAACGAAAATTAGGACGTATATTCCACTCAATTCTACCTTTCTCGGCCCTATATCATTAGAGTAATTACTATACGCAGCTAGTCTACACAGATATAATACGCGGAGATTTTTGAACACAGCTCAGATAATTTTGGATGAATTTACTGAATGTTAGGGCAGCGAAAAATCTGTCAAGTATTAACTAAGGGCGTTGCCTTTCTGAAGTAAAATATTACATTGTGGTTCCTTAGGAGGATGAGTTTTGAATCTTTAAAACCTTCTAAAACAATCCTTAATTATCTTATAATGTTCTATTGGGACCCTATTAGAAATGACTGTTTGATGAAGACTAGGTCCATGCTTTAATAATTTATTTTGATTCCAGAACAAAAATAATTCGCATGTGATGTCGAAAATGATCTTGATTTTGTATCATTAAACATAAATGGTCAAGTTTTTAATCCAATGGCCTAATGTTTATACTCCATTTTGGCTTGACGCGGGAATTCTGGACGTCTGCAATTATACGGTAGGCTTACAAGATGATATTTAGTTATTTTGTAGTCAGACACCTTAGCTTAGTCGGTAGCGAGTCTGCCTACTGAGCTAAGGGTTCCGGGTTTGATTCCCAGTATAGGCAATCATTTGTGAAATATGGGTTTACCCTTTCATATTGATGAATTAACGGCTAGGGACTGTATGTTGTGCCTGTCCTAGTCTTTAAGTTAGATTATAAGCCATATGAAGCTACGACAGGCCTAGCAAGCAGGTAGTGTAAAATATATGGATTGAATAAAAAACCGACCCGGGCTACAGGCTGGAAACAGTAATGGTTGTAAAAATACCATAAAATCATAAAGTTCTTGTTTTTCGTACATTCTCCCTAATTGTTGGTTGTCCTGTCGAATACCATCAGATCCGAAACGTGTTAAGCTATGACGAGAATATGATTTGGGAAATCAGATATAAACTTTCTCCAATATAAGTGACAATATTGTATTCAATTTTTCCAAGCCACAACCAGAGTACCTTCCAATATTAATATTAACTTTTCTCCTGGTTATCTATCTACATTTATTTTCTCTGTGTTTTGCCATCCGTCTGGAAATGTAATTACACGCATGGGGTGAATTAACCTAATCTGTGTGGAAGGAGAGTGGGATGCCAGCTGGGGGAAAAAACACCAAGCCGAGACCCGAACCCCATCCTTACAGTCATCGGCAAACCAAAATAAATTAGCTTGATATTTTGATCACGTGTCCACCGACGCAGATTTCCGTGCTTATTAACGACAATCTAAGAGGTAGGGTGTAGGTAGTTGGAGCAAGTGCACCACCATTAGCGTGAAGGGAAAATGTCTCACCCAAACTTCAAATTTGATCCCCCTTATCAACACCAATAAGTATATTGTAAGCGTGACAGCATTGAACGTGTGACCACCGGAGCGGGTTTTAATTTTAACTGTAAATGCTAGCTTATTACGCTAAGGTAGAGAGAACCAAGGTTGGAAGCCAAATTCCATCTCCAAGCTCAAACAATAATTGTTAAAACTAAATGGTCTTATCTAAGGTTAAGTATCTAGTTTTATACAGCATGTCTGCAAATTCAAACAAACCCGTTTTAATTATTTTTTACGACTCTTTAATTACCAGAACCCCTCATTCATTACATTTATGACCTGCCAACACAGTTATAGATCAGCAGTCTCACACACACTGTAATACTTATCCTACCCATGTTATAGTTTGAGAATCCACCAGGAGCCCAAAATGCGATGTCAACATGTACGTTCTAATAAACTAATGTATTAGATATGAATGAGTATAATGCCCCCATACCCCCCAAAAAATTGCCTGGCAGATAAAAGTATTTCTCCGTGGCTTACGATTTCCTTTCTAACCTAGAAACCGTGAAACTAGTAAATTGACAAATTTAAAAGGGATTTCTAAACTATTATTCACAGTTAATAATTGAATGACTTCGGTGTATGAAAGTTCTGGTCTTAGCACCAAATCTTTATATATTTGAAGGTATTTATCTTTGTGGCGTTGAAAGCATCTGAAGCTACCGTCAAGTTTTGCCCGGGCCAAGCGCACGCTTATCAAAGTAGGTTGCGTAGCGGGGAATAAAATTATCGTTCTAGCTATTTACTCGCACATTTCAACCCTTTACCGCAACAATCTGCATGTTCTTCTCTACGGGAACAGCTAGCGAGCGCAAGGTGTCCTCGACGCTAGCGTGAGCAAACTCTGTGCTAGGTAAAGAAGGTCCGGTGAAAAAGCTGCACGTGCGATCATAATATAGCGTGTCTTTTGTAAAGCGGGCACGCACCAGCTCCTTGTTTCTTTTATTAGTGTTCATTGTTATGCTCCGAATTACGTCATTACAAAGTTACGACCTCATTATGTTACGTTAAGTGGGATGTTCCTCGACCATCTAACAAGGATAACGTGTCGTTACTAACCTGCAACATTTTTGGAATTCTATAATACAAAGAAACCGGCTTTTAGACAGAACGCCATAAAAAATCATATATTATGAGATTCAACAACAAAAAAAGAGGAGCAGACAGCATGGATACAAGATAGCTGTTTATCATGTCGATGTCATAAATTGACCAAACTGTAGAAAGTGGCGGCTGTAGAATACTTGGCTTAGTGGCCGCTCCATATAAACTATCCACTTTTCTTTCTTTCTATTTTCAATGTGCTCAACACCATGGTTATTAAAAGATACCCGCATTGGTGGTCACGCAGACCAAGCATCAAACTCAGCTAGTCTGGTTTGCCGACGACGGGGATATCAGGTTCGAATCCTGGTAGTGTACTAGGGGTGTTTTTCACAAAATGGTTTCTTACTCATCCTTCACTCAAATTGCCATAAGATTGTGCGAGTTTTGGAATTCCCTGGACCTTTACCATTTTCCAAGTCCAAAAAATATGTAGCTTACCAATATGTTATATATAAAGCTAAAAATGAAACATTGTTTTCTTTGCTCTTTATTAAATTATTGAAACAATGATTATTAAAAACAAATATGTCTGTGTTCTTCGCAAAATCGGAGATTAAATACTGGGTCACATGATCTAGTTCGTTTCTAGAACAGTTTAAATACTTTAAAATGTCTGTTTTTTCCCCTGTCATGCCAAGCTCCGTTTTCCGGGTAAATAATCAACCTTGGTTCCCAATTTAGTGTAATTTAACACTGATAGCCTGGATAGATAGCGAGACACTGCGCAAAAAATCTAGCGCCCATGAATAGGGAGCAACTTGAAATTTAATAAACTATTTAATTCACCCAAAGTTTTTACCGGCATCAAAGAGTCGTCTCGACCATCTCTATGATCGATTGATGAAACTTATGCATGCGTTTTGTATCGCCTGGATGTCGACGGTAATTTATGTCTATTTATGCAATGCGGTCGTATCGTCGTCAGTCGTTGAAAAGAGTTGCAGTACTACCACCTGATACATTCGCTTGTTGTACCACGATGGATCCAGTTGTGTTGTATTTAGTCTGTATGGTGACTAAGAAAAGACGGCGGAGGACATGGTCTCTGTTCATCCCATAAATAGTCTCAGATATGTCGAAGGTGTATTTTATAATTTGTATGGAAAATTGAGAAGATAATTCAGTGTTTATTTTGTTTATTTTAAAATTAATAACACAATTGTTAACTGTATGACACTTTCACCCAATAAACAAACCACCAAACACATGGCTGATGACATCTGTGGTGGCGGAGAGGGAAGACAGGATCCCATAGGTTGGCAAACCTGCCAACGTCATCCGGTTGCATAAATGTGTCCATATACCGTAATGCTCCTTAAGAACTTCCAACGATAAATAAATGGTTGCATTCTATAGGGTACGACGATAGCCCTTCAGACAGCAACGATAAAATTATCGAACTATTTAGCATAAATGGACCCATTGTATTAAAGGGATTAGAGAACGGACGATAAATTGTCGGCGATAACCGGAAACGCATGCATAAATGGGGCCTTAATTGACGAATAGATTGTAAATTGGTCGTCATTGAGTAAAGTGGAAACTAAATGTACAGTCTGCTCCTGCTTTATGTCTTAGGACCAGTTTCATAGTCAGATTTAGTACGCCTCAAGTGCGAGTCGATACTAAATACAGGACGACACCTACCTAGACCAAAATGGAATGGGCCAGTTTCGCATATGAAACTGGCCCATTCCATTCAATTTCAGGTAGGTGACGTCTTGTATTTAGTATAGCGCCGCACTTGAGGCGTACTAAATCTGACTATGAAACTGGCCCTTAGTATGTTTTAATGGCGCAAAAGCATATGTCGACCGAGTTCAAAAATGGGCACAACTAACTAGTTTACTTTTCACCTCCATTCAATAAAAGTGTTTTTTTTAATGTTTGGATGGTATTTTATTCACCGGTATTTAAGTTGGCTGATAGTCATAGATAGATAGTGATAGATAGAACAAAAAGGTATTTGACGTGAAATTTATTAAATAACCTTTTATATCAACCACTATATTTACAACATAAATTACTCTAAAAAAACATACAGCACTCCCCGAACATCAACTCATCAAAGGGAAGCCCCAAATTTCACAAGTGATATATATTGGGACCTTGCCGGAAATTGAATTGAATTCGAGGTTTTTACTTATTTACTGGAAGTATCATCTAAAAAGAGGTTCTTGACCTACATCGATGGATGTGCGGTTCTGGCTCATATAATTTGATTTGTCTGTGGGGGAGGTCAGTGTTCGGATCCCGCCATGGCATACAGAGGGTTTTTCAATATTTCTCTGTAAATGATCTCAAACTTCCAAACCCCAATCCAATGGCATAGTAGACGTATAGCCCGGAAGGGTGGGAGGAAATGGAAGGGTTCTTACTATGGCACTCCGGCTATACATACTGGTTCATCTGTGCCATTGTCTGTAGAGTGCAGTGGAGATACGAGTCCTTGGAGGTGACTGACCGAGCGTGGATCATTTACATACAAGCACCTCCCCTCCCACGCCATGTACTAAGTACTATGAACCTCGTTCGGCTGGTACCGCGGGGTATCTTCCTTCACTCAGGGTTGTTCGTGGAGAGTGAGGAACGAATTCAATAAAAGAGAAATGGCAAAATATTTGGTGAACCCAGATGGGAGCGAGTGGAGCATCCTAAGATTGACGTTAATTTTAATAAAAGTTTAGAGCCCAAGGCTTCGGTGGCCGCATGGTCTAACGCACTACTCTCGTGCCAGACTAGGGTGCCGATGACGGGGAGATCGAGATTCGAATCTCGGTTGTATGTATTGAGAGTGGTTTTTCTAAAATGTTTTTTCACTCTCCCTCAACGCAAATGTGGGTACACGTCCTATAACTATGTTTCCCTTAAGAATTCCCATCCTTTCAAGCAACTTATGCTGAGGTATAGGAAAATTAAATTTCAATGTTCATTAAAGTGACTAGTATTAAGTAATGTAACTTGTGTTAGAAGTAGGATGGGGGTGAAGCGATAATACGTGGGTTCAAATCGGCGTGGTTAGTTGTTCAGTTTGCTTTATATCTTCTCTATACAAAGGTAGCCAGCCTATATATATTATTTAAAGCTTGCAACGAAATGTCCCACAATCACAGTTTAATTCTCTAACCCCCTCCCCCATTTTTTTAGCAAACATGACTATAGTAAAACCAATGAAGATGTGTCCAATAGATGAGATATGTTTTAAGACCAAACTTACGACAGCTTTCTATGAAAAGAGTATACCGTTATGCTAATATTTAGTGTCTTAAGAGTCTCAACTGTCCAAAGGTATAGAAAGAATAGATTCGATACATTCTATGTCCAAGTACATTTCTCAAACTAACTTTAAAAACAATGAAATCTCGTTTTACTTTTGTTTGAAAAACAAGGAAATTGTTGAACAACTTGATTCTGTTATAAGCAAGCGTTTGAGCTTATAAATCACTGAAAACTAGGACCTGCGCTATTACCAAATTATGAACAAGTATTAACTATTGGTAGAAACCTTTTTTTTGCTATTAGTCTCTATTATAGTTTGTCGTTCACTTTTTTTTTTCGATACCACATGACATTCAATCCCTTCGTGCGTAACAACTTCCAAAAGCTGTTTCTGCACGCCATCTGGCTATTATATTGATTACGTCACTGTGAAGATAATCCCATCATCGTGGTGCACCACGGCCTTACCACCCGTTCACGCTAGCTATCACAATGTAATTCAACTTTTAAGGTAGAGATAGATAGTTAATATCTAGAGGAAATGTACCCACCTTTGGGTGGCAAGAGAGAGAGAGCGAGGCGAAACCCTTTTAGGAAAAACAAACCTTCAATTAAAGTCGGTTGGGATTCTAACCCTGACCTCTCCATCACAGGCAAACCAGACTACGGTAGATAAAGCTTGTCGTCTGGTCCACGCCCCCTCCCATGCTAATGAAGTACATGGAAACTGGTTTGTTTTGGAGCTGTGCCCACTCTGTATAGTCAAATTAGCGCGTGATCGATACGGGCCAAGCCGCGTTTATTTACCGGTCAGTAGCCCTGAACTTCTCCCGGGCTACTGGAAGTGAAGGTCGGGGCGATACTAATTGGAACTTGTTTCAGTGCTCTCTTTTTACCATCCATACACACGAGTAGGGATATGGTATCTAAAGAAAAGTTTCGATACTGTACTCATTAAAATTATCGGAAGAAAAATATCGATACTGTTTTGGTATCGAAACATTAAGATAACAACATTAAGTATCGGAATCGAAATTTTAACCTGGAAAAATATTTTTTCTTAGTTAGTAATAATAATTTCAACTTTTGCATCATAATACATTTTAATATTTATTTAAACACTGAAAATTATCATGGTTTTTAATAATTTAGAACAAATTTTACAAGATGTTTTTTCACTATCCAACTTTTAAAAAAACTTCCATAATTTACTTCTGGGAGGTGCCATTTTTTAACCACATTGTCGTTTATCACAATAAATTATTAACTATTGACAAACAATAGAAGAATGGACGTCTTGGCCTGCCTGCTTCATCTGTTTACTCGACGTATATAAATTTTTCTGCTTCGGCTGCTTGGGGGACAATTTATTTGACGGAGTTCATTGAGTTTTACAAAAGCCTATTTTGTTGAGCTTGTGATGACCGTAGCCTGGTTGCCACTCACCCAGCCGCCGGGTCAGGCTGTATTGATAAGTAAAGATGAAAGAATAGCTATTAAATATGATGAGCTAAAAAGAGATTGAATGCTAGACTTACAGAAAATGAGAATTGAGAAATAGTGAAATCTGTTCTTCCTCCACAGTCCACCCTAGTAAAAATGTAATCCCAACATGAGTGAAGATAACAAAAAAGTTGTTTCTTTCGATACCGGTCCGATACTGGAGTGTGAGTATCAATATCAGTAAAAGTATCGTAAAAAAAGTATCAAGTAAAAAAAAAATACTGGTATTAGAAGGAAAATATCGATATTAGTAAAGTATCGATACTTTTTTTTCACATCCCTACACACGAGCATTGTTTCCATACATTATTAAAATATGGTATAGGGTCATAGCGTATTTTGTCAAGGTAAGCTGTTATAAATATCCGTGCTACTATACTCATTAAAAGTATCGGGAGAAAAGTAGCCATCGATAGCTCTAGGTTTCGGTACCGAAATGTTATTCAAGGAACTTTTTTTTTAATCTAGTAATAAGATTTTTATATTTACTAAAACACTGACAATTATTATGTCCTAACCGTATTGTGTTGGAAGGTAAAATATATCCTGATTTTGGTTGAAAGAACAGTTTAGAAAATTCAAACACCTTTATGCGGCCAACATTGATGACATTTTACCATAGGCCTATTATTTGTCTTATTTTATGGGCATTAATATCTATTATAACAACTGCAGATATGACTTGATGTATGAATATATTCAAATTATTTAACTAACTTTAGTAACCACCAGATATTGTTTTTTATAGTATTATGTGATGGCTATTATGAAAGATTTTACTGTATATAGGGGGCCTACAAGCTTTTATTTAAAAATATATTTTTTCCGTCTATTTTATATCCTCCTTTAAACTTGAAAAGTTCAAACTTTTCTTGCTTGGTTACATTTTGGCCAAGCTCCGAACCAATAAAACACACACACAAAAGTTTAAAGCAAAATTTTAAAAATATTTTATATTGCCTATAGCTAATAATCCTCATCCTCTTCGTCTGCTTGGCAGTCCTCGGGCACCTTCAACGGAGTCATATCATCGTTGAGCCCAACAAAAGCTTCGTGATAACCTGGCTGTATTGATAAACAATTAACAGATAAAAGAGAATGCTAACAGTCAGATGATGCAAAAACTGAGCGATAAAAAAGTCACATGGGTGTGTGGGTTGGCATTTCTCTTATTTCCTCCACCCTAATAAGACAACATTTGAAGGTTATTTCTTTCGATACAGTTCAGATACCGGTGTGTGTTTTCATATCAGTAAAAATAAGTATCGATTAATAAAGTACTAGTATCGAAAGAAAAATATTGATATTAGTTAAATACCGATACTTTTTCACGTGCAAGGTGATACTTATTTGGTGGACTATTTTTTTTAGTACGTTCAGCACAAAGCTTATTACTGTGAGTTCACATGTTCACCGAAAATAAACGCAGAAAAGAAACGTGGTCAAGTGATTAACTCTAATCCAATCACAAGATTTCCGCCTCATCGGCGCTAGCTGTTCTGCGGAAGTTCAACTCATCTCTACTTTGTCCACTCTGTCTGAGATCTTCGGCACAGGAGAACCAATCAAATCTCAAAACCAATCATCTCAAATCAGTGTGCATGTGCATATGGAAAGAGTGTTTATCGATGTATTGGATTGTGCCACAACACAGAGTTATAATTTAAAAATGTCCATCGGGAGAATTATATAAAATATATGTCTATCTACTAATTGTTTTAAGTTTGCGTTACAATGCATCATGGGTCAACATACAGCGTGTGAATTGCTGCGCTACTCAAGCAGATTCTGCTTTCTTTTTTTCGGCGAACGTGTGAATCAAGCTTTAGTCATATTTACTTGCGAGGGTGGCTACGCAGTCTAAGGCATCAGGTTAGCAACCTAATAGTGATGGTGGGGAGTGCGGGGGATCAGGGTTTGGTACCGGCCGGGAGCAATGAGATCGGTTCCCCCTCTCTTGTTTATAACTTATTTTCCTACTTCAAATGAGTTTTGTCTCTTTATACCACGTCCTACTACCAGTCCGCGCTGTGCACATTTACACTAATAAGGAACTAACAAGGAAGAAAGAACTAACTTGGAACTAGACCCACGTGGAGGGAGAGTGGGGACACCATCTAAGAAATACTTCCATTACACCCGCTAATGAGTCGAAACGCAGCCTCCGCCGTCATCTGTGAACTATTTTTAAGACAAAACTGACAAATTAGTTGGTGTGCCTAACTAGGGTTGATAGCTTTTACTATTCAAATTAATTCAAGGACAAACAAAGCAACGGGACCCCAGGATGTTAATATCTCATTTGGTAAAACCAATTTTCATAAAAAGATAATCCATCAGAATTAAAAGATGGAACGATTGAATGAGTATGGTGAACCTACTACTGCAAAAAATAAAAGTTTCACCGATCAAAGTATCTTTGTCGCTCAATCTGTGTTTTTTTTATAATGTAGGAACGGAAAAAAGTAAAATGTCAAAAATCACTTTTCATTTCAAAGAGTTTGCTAAACTAGTTTTCAGGATTAATTAAGGTGTGCCAAAGCCATCATTTCATGATGAAAACTACATACAAAAATGTTACTGTCATAACAAAAAATCTTAAACTACTGTACCTGAATATTAAGGATTTTTTTTTGTGCTGTTGGTAGCAGTCTGGAGCTGCCATCGCTAGTGCCTGAGCCAACCGCACGCTAATCAAGGCCGGTTTAGAAGGGGTAAGAAATGTGTGTAATAACTATTATATCGGCCTCTTATGCTCGCATAGTGAAACTTTGTGTTTCCTTGCGCAATTTATTCTTACGGGAAGCTTGCGCTTCAAGGAAAATCAAGCTTAAGATTACATCTAAATAAAGTTGTAAGATTTTAAATCTTACAACATTTCCAGATTTTCTATACCTAAAATAATTATTTTCCCAGAAGTGCAAAGCCACTAACTAAAAATACAGTTATGTTCAGAGTTGTCTTCCCATTTTAGACACAATAGTTACTAAAGAAAATTATGGTAGTATGTACTCTCAAACAAAATTACAAGAATCTCAATTATAGATAGTGAACAATACTGTTTTTCTTCGTACCTAGATAGTTATTATAAAAATACTAGAAAAATTCCTAGGTGCGTATCGACCGTGGCCCCACACTTGTAATCAATGCTTTTCCAAGCCCTCAGTCTGATGGAAGTTGCTATTCAACAATCAGGGGTGTATAAAATTGTGGAGCACCCTATACTGGAATTTACTAAGGATCACTGCAGTGTTGTACTCAATTCTCTTCATCGGCCTGACTGACGTCATTAGCCCGCTCACAGATGCTCCTGTGACGGATCGAAAAGGTGGTGGAACGGGAAGAGGGTGAAGGCACGGATTCGAGCTAACAGAAATAGTTCCGCGCCGCTTAACATCATCTTACGGGCGGCTCGGGAGAGTGAAAAGACATAGTGGTTCATACATCAGAATTCAACATACACGCTAGAACTACTCTAGCCGCAAATAAAAGATGACTAAAATCTGTGATTAAAAAAAGGGTTAGACTTTTCCCTGCCAAAAATTCATGTTTTCCCGAATGAACCCAGATCATAACTGGTATAAAAGACGAACCAAATTCAATATATTCCTTTATATAAACGATTTTATCTATAAACTATACTTAAATTAGGTTTTTTAAGCAATGCAAACATTCTCATGAAAAACATTAATAATCAGGTGAGCCAATTTTTAGTAGTAGTCCATTTTTTTTAACAAATTCAAATATTTAAAAATTGATCAGTAAATAATATATTTTAGATCTAGAACTAAAATTATGATTTCATCTTGAGGTATGAAATTCGGATACATAATTACAAATGGCCAGGCAGGCAGAAAAGTAAAACCCACTTTTATTTCAGGGGCACAGTAAACGTCAAGCATATTAATAATTTATAGGTTAAACATTATTTACACGATTACAATACTCTCTCTGTGAGAAAGTAAAATACTGTGTTTTTATTTTAATTCTAATTTAATTCTAACACTATACAAGATTACGTTTTCAGGAAATGTTGCTCTGGCTGAGGTCTCTCAAACACAGGACAGCTTAGCTTTTTTTTTTAAAAAAAAATAACCCCATTCAGTACTCTCAGTCAGTCTGATAACAATAACAAAAAGTTCATCAGCTTATTCTCCCATAAGACCTGAGTGTAAGAGATGTATAGTATAGTAATGATAGGAAGGACCGTATCAGACAGACAAAAGTTACTAAAACGTCTTTAATATATTAATATGTCAAAGAATGTGTTCTGAGGCTGTCACTTTGATAGCTACTAAAAATACACATACAATAACACTAATGGTAAATTACTATCAATAAATGTTGACCACTAAAATGTACTTATTTTCTTAAAGTGACTGACTTCCTTCCAGAATCATACGATATGTCTATCGTGTCAGGGTTTATTTTATTTTTTTAAGGAAACCACTGAGTAAAACCACAGATAACGCTTTCATGTTTTGGAAACTTAAGCCAAATTAACCAGACCATGGCAACCATAGTAACCATTACCTTTCCGGAAAAATAGCTATGGTATCGCAGGGAACCAAATCCGGCACCTCTAGATTAGTGGCCAGGAATGCTGACCACTAGACCAAGAGGCCAGCCTTGAACTCCACTTGGTCAATATTGACGAAATACCACTCTCCAACCATTCGAATAATTGATAGGCCAGTTATGAGTGTACTAATATAAAAAAAACTTACTGTTGAACGTACACATGAAACCATCAAGTGGTGTGATATTCCCAAGACAAATATTTTCAGTCAGAGTAGTATTCACAAACAATAGACAAGTACGTTGGAAAGAAGCGGTGGAATGTTTCGTTCTGAACTAAGATTTTTTTGGAGAGGGATTGTTTGGCCAGAAATGCTACCAACACTCCCCTATACATAGAAATCAAGACTATAAATAACGATTATGGTGACAAGACTTGACAAAAGAAAAGAAAAACATACTCGTGAAAGAGTAGTTCCCGCTAGAGGGGCAGATCCCTGACCTGACCAAATGTTTCCATTGGTGGGATAGCGCAGACTGCAGAGCATGTCACAGTTTGGTGGCTGGAAAACCGAGTTTGGAATTTAGCACAGGAAGGAAAGAGCACCAGGGCTTCCAATTTAATGTTTTAATTTTATCAGGAAGTGTGTATGTAAGAGTCAAGTTATTATTATTATTATCATCATCATCATCATCATCATCATCATCACCGAGTCTTACTACCCGTTAGGGTTGTACGCACTTACGCTAGTGTGTAATGTTAGGGTGATTGTGAGATGAAATGGAGGACCTACAGTTTAACGTGGGATCCGAACCACGGCGGAGCCCTGGTATTCCACAGTTTCACAAGTTGTGATTAACACACGTATTGCCAGAGGTCAAGGAAAGGATTGGCAATCAGATAAATATGTGCCGGGACCTAGGACCTCCAGCACAGAAGTCCGCCAGCTCACCTGTTTTTATGTATAACAATTGTTTAAAGTAGGTCTCTTGCTCACTCACATTGCGTGTTACTGAAGTGTTATGGTTTTGGTTTGTTAAGATATATACATGATAAAATAAAAGGCTCGTCTGCGAATGGAAGATATGGTTTTATTAAACAATTTGCTACAAAACATTTAAACCAAAAAAGCCATTCGGTATCATAAAACATATTATAAAGTAACGTTGATATTTATCGTGATTATGTTCCTATGAGAAACAATTTTTGGTATTTACTTTGAATCTAACTATTTAGTCTGCCCTCTTTTTAGAGCGCTGAGACGTGTTGCGGATGTTCAGAAATATTTCCCTATTAGATTAAAAAGCTTACTACTATGTTTTAAATTTAAAACAAAAAATATCATGAAAAGGTAGAATTATTTAGTTTTCGATAACGCTTACGCGAAATGTCTCAGTGCTGACATCAAAGTAAATGGTTAGAAATGTAGATCTAGCCTTCCTCAAACAAATATTTTTTTAACGCGGTCACAACTCTCAACAGAAAATTAAAATATACTTGAGGAATTGTTTTAGTCTTAAAATAAGGATATTTTGTGCTTCGATTTTATTTTATTTTCATGAAATGGCCTTCCACTTGCAGTTAAGTTTCTCACATTCACAAATACGCCTTTTTTTTTTGTGAAAGTTTTCTCCGTTCTTTCCAAACACACACACACATAAAAATCAAACCCTCCAGTTAATCTTGATTGTGTAGTAATCCTGACTGCATAGCCACGTTTATTAAAAAAACTTAATTTTTACTAAGAGTTAAATAAGGTCCAAGTAGTAATTGCAGTGTAGGGCCTATACAATTTGTCCATACAATTATAATTAAGATGTGGAACTCAAATTTGGCCCCAGAAGTGGTTTTTTTTTTGTATACGGTATTTTTCTAACTATTACGTTCAATTCCATAGATATTAACAGCTCTTAATTTAATGGGTAAGAGATGAAGGAGGCAATGAGCGTGGAGAGAAGCGGGAAAAGCCACGGTCCAATCTATCAGTTCAGAAGTATAACTCGAGAGCGCTATTTCACCGTCAATATCTGGAGATTGCGAGACCACGCCTTAGATCGCGGGACAAGAGGTGCGAGTTTTTTTTAATTCTCTAAATTTTTAATTATTAATTCAGTAAACTATTACTAACATTCCCCCATTTACCACCCTGCACTACCAAAGAAACATGACCAAGATACAAGTTTCAGAAGCGCCAACCCTCTTCCTTTAACCGTGAACCGCAAACCTTAATTACATAATAAAATATTCAACACTGAGCAAGATTCCAAAATGAGAAAACCCTCCTCTACCTTGGCCAGCCTCTGTCGCTTCCATGTACAAAGTTGTATAGTCAGCTCGCCATAGAAAGAACATTTCATAGAACACATAATTATGTGGAGAGCTCTGGATTGGAAGAAACTTTTAGAGGACATAATTGTGCTGTAGCCAACCTAAACAAAGTGGACAGGTGAAAGAGATAAGATAACAATTTAAACATTTTTCTAAGGGGGCTAGCTGTTAGTCTAATTTGTAATTTGGCAATGAAAGGTGCAAGCCTTGAAACAGGTCAACGCCTTGAATCAATTAATATTTAACAGATTTGACAATTAAATAAAATGTTACAGTAAGAATACGACTATTTACGAAAGATAAACACTGATCGGAACCAAACCAGCAGTTTGTTATCTAAAGGACTACGCCCAGTATATTTATTTGTAAATAAACACATTTATATCTAATCATACTTGCACGAAGCGAGCACTAAAACATAACGATCAGCTTTTATGTATTAACAATTTACAAGGAATAAGATACCAACGAAACGAAGCGATTTATGTAATAATATTTCTCAGCATGTTAAAAGTAACTTTATTTAAATGTATCTATCAGGGCTATTGGGATACTAAGCTTTACATTTGTTAGGTAATAGTAAGAAAGTTGTTGAAAGAAGGGCTGCAATTTTATTAAAGGCCAACGAGTTTATAAATGAGCGCTGAGAAGACCAAGGGGGATTAGACCAGAATGAAATGAGCCAGTTTTACACTCGAAAATGACTCCATTCCATTCTGATCTTGGTAGGTGCAACCTTGCATTTAGAGGCGTACCGAGTCTGACTATGAAACAGATCCAAGTACACGATTACACAGCGAACACTTGTTTTTTGTAAGCACCACGTCATACTACCTGTTTAGGATCTACCATCTACTAATTACGCTAATGAACAAGAGATTAAGGATGAATTTAGAGGAAGTGTACACGCATTTGCCTGGAGGGAGAGTGAAAACCATTATGGGGAGAAAACCTCAATACATCCGACCAAGATTTGAACCCTGATATCCCTGTCATCGACAGTTTAGTCTATTGCGAGAGTGTCGCCTTAGACCATACGGCCAGCGAAGCAGGCTAGAAGACTTTTTTTGAGGACGCCCATTTGGCAAAAGCATGTCAAACTCGCAATGGTTTTCTCCCATGAAAAGGAACAAATACCAAAGAAATTTCGGATTTTGGACAAATGTTTGCTAACACATTATAAAAATTGCTTTGGCATTAGATTTAAAGCCAGATACTAGCAATTATATTTCAACATTAGCACCAATGTAGTAAGACACGGTGCTTAAAATAATTGTTCCCTTGTTTTCCAAGGGGGGCTAGAGCTCCCTATCTCACCGTATCACCCATTTATGGGTGCATACGATTGCAAGTGTTTTACTATTTTGTGTTTCCAAGTGAACGCCGATGTATATATTTAAAATTTACCTCTGTCCTCTCATTAAATTGTTTTGTACATAGTATATTTTCTAAGGGGTGTGAAATAGTAAATAATACTTTTTAAAAAGGTGGTGTTTGGGATCATAACCTTCGGCTTGTATGACACACGCCAATAAATTAAAGTAAGGTTTATTCAAATATTGAAAAATGTTGATTATAAGAAGAATAGAGGGTAAATATAGCTTGTAAATTCGAGTTAAAGTAGTGCCTTGTTTGAATCCCCCATGAGAAAAAAAATACAGGTCATAAGGGTTGACACTATTTTCTTGCGGTGGTTATTTTCATCCAGATTTTTCAAAAGGAATTTCCACTTCTCTAGACAATTAAGATTGAAATAAAACCCTTTTTTCATATAAAATTCACTAGTGTGAAGAAGATTGTATTTTGTATCGTTGTATCGGGGAGATTTGACCGAAATGGGGAGATATATGCAAGGCAATGTTTCAGGAAGGGAGTGGAAGTCATTTGTTCGGATTAGCGTGAAAAAGTAAATCCTACTTTTTTATTCGATACAAAGGCCCACAATTTAAAATTTAGCGTTTTTATAGTTCCCAAATAAACCAAAATTCCCTGTGTTTATCCGGTTTATTTAAGATCAAAGAATGTCCCCGTAGTTTCTTTGTTTCTCATGTGATTGTAAACCTAGAGTTAAAAGAGGTTCCAAACCTTTCTTAGACCCCTTCTTGGCGATGAAGAGAGTCCAGTGTCTCGTGCATGAATGGAAGCATTCTAGGAGGAATCTCTCGTCCACACACGCGAGGAGAACGGACCCCGAAGGCACGTGTCCCCCTCTCCCCCCAGACCCTTCCTTCACACACCTCACACCACACACTTGACGCTTCTGCCGTACAATCCCGGTCCTATGAAAATTGAACCACCCGCTTCTGTGACCACGTGGTCTAAGGCGCTACTCTCTTAAAAGACCAAACAACTGCTGATGACGGAAAGATTGGGGTTCGATCCTGATCGGGTGTATTGAAGGTAGTTTTCACGCAAACGTGGGTACACTCCTTATAAATTCAACCTTTTCTACCTGACCAATTAGCGTAATTAGTACATGGGCGTATAACCCGAATGGGTAGTAAGACGCTGTGCTAAAGAAATAAATTGAGCCTGAAAGCTAATACTTTTATTCCTAAGGTATTTTAAGGTATGCTCTCGACCTTTTTAAATGTATTGTGTTTACCATGCCACAATCGGCATTGGGACCAACGGCTTTACTTCCCCATCAAGGGAAGTTGTGCTACGAATTTTTAGCGCTCAGGAAAGATCCGTTGACACCGGTTGGGTGTGAACCCACAAACATTGGGTTATTAGGCGAGCACTTTATTCCAAGATCACCTAGGTCAACCTGTTTCAATTATTTATATTTATATATATATATACTCTTCCTCGAGGGTGATAACCATTCGACAGAACTGACGAATATTTTGTCTGTTCCCCGCAATAAATTATCAGTCCGAATCACCCGCATATTTACGGCAATGAGGTAGGAATGAGAAAATTTACACCACTTGCAAGTGGGGCATTTTTCTGGGAGGCATCTATACATTCACCCGGAATTTGAACCAAGTGAGGGGGAAAATCACGATTGGAAGAAAATAGCAGCCCCTTGTTTCTGGCTAGAATTTGAACACGCTCTACTCAACGGTCAAGCAAGTCTAACGCTTTAGACCGCTCGGCCACCGCTGAGGATTGATCAGATAGTTCAATGTCTGTGATAAAACCGTACTTGTGTACGCGCGCATGAATATAAAAAAAAATAACTTCCGCTAGAGTTCCCATCACCTGCCCACAAACACAAGAACGAAGGTACTCAACGTAAAACCTCACGACGCAGACAAGAGCGGTGATGTGAGTGAGAGTTTCCGCTGAGTTCCTATCACCTGACCACAAACACAAGAACGAAGGCACTCAACGTAAAACCCCACGACGCAGACAAGAGCGGTGATGGGAGTGAGAATTTTCGCTGGAGTGCACGGCTCGTACCGAGGTAGTGTCCATTCACGTCAAGTTCAAACTTTTAAAACCAAACGTGGTATTCAAATACCGCTAGCGGTGCTCGAGAGTGGTATTTTTTTATTAGGTTCGGGATTAGAAAATTTCTAATCACTACTGCGGGCATGCCCCCGAGTTCATTCTGTGTGACCCACCAGATCCAATTGAAATACTTCCAATCGCAGTAATAAACAGCAAATTAGGCTCTTGTTTTTAGTATATTTTGGCATTCGGTCCTATAAATTTCTTGTGCATGCCCGGCCACTTCCCTAAGAGCTTGTACGGACGGCCCTCGGCTGGGGAAAGGTTGCACCTGCCTACACTAATTAGTTGGGTTTTTTTAATTCTCATTTATTTCCTGAAAGGGAAAACCATACAAGTATCAACGCTTGATATTTAAAATTACATTTAACTATAAAATAATATCCTAATACAAGCAATTATTAGTGAAAACATAATAAAAGCGCGCTTTAAGATAATATTTGTTTCAGGATGGGCTTTGTAAATAAGTTAGTTTATTTCCTTTGACGTCTTATATTAAAAAAATGAAAGAACTCCAGCAAATTAAATTATGTTGGTAATGTGACGTTTTGTTTACAGCTAGCATTCATAACAACTTTGCTTCTGCTTTTTGAAGGCGGTACAATATTTTGTTTTCAATTTTAGTTGCGTTTTTCTTTTTCCGCCACATCTTAGGACCCGTCCGGGTTACACGCATACAATAATTATGCCAATGAAACCTGTGAGGAAGGGAGAGATTTAGAAGAAATATACCCTCATTTAGTTGGAGTGAGAGTGGGAAATCGTATATGGAAAAACAACTTTAGTCCGCCCGACCGAGATTCGAATCCCGCTCACCCCATCACTGTGGGTAACGTGAGGGTGCACGCATTTTTAGCAAAGTGATAAATAAATAAGAACATTTGTAGATTTTCCTCAAAATATCAGAGATTACAGCAGACCTGTCGCACGTGTTGGAAAGGATAATTTATTATACTTGCACGTAATTCTGAATTCTGGGATTACCACAACTTCCTAATCACCGCCAAAAGATAAACACGCACGTATTTAGGATTTAATTTACAAGATAGAGGGAGTTCCAGAGCACTCAATCGTACCTTTAGTATGTAAGCATGTTTCTGGGATTCAACTTTGCGGTGGTAGAGCGCGTGGATTAGGGGGCGAGGGCTCCATCCGACAATACCTCCGACAACTTTATGACTGTGTAGCATAGAATAATTCATAGATAATAATATCATGAAAATATTTCGACTTAGTAACATACCTTTATTTGTCAGTAATTGACAAGCTATGCTTTTATTTTTCTTATTAAGTTATTAAAACGCATCAATTCAATAATGCCATTATTAATTATTTACTAGCAGAAGTACCAGGGCAAAGCTTTAATTTACTTCAAAAAGACAAAAAAAAAATCTTCATTAAATTTCTTCTAACACAGTTTTTGATGAATTTAAAAAAAATCTAATCAAAAATTTATATTTCCAGATTCGAGGTGCACATGGGCTACTAATTTCAAATTTTTAGCCCTTTATGTACGGTAGATATCGCGCAATGCTCATGACAAAAACTCTTCATTTTATAAAGATTGAATATATGCGTTTTAAAGGTAGTACTATTAGTTGACAACTAAGGGTGTGATGTGGTGGTTTGTCTTCAATGATTTCCACTCTCCCTCTATACAAATAATGGTACACTTTCTCTCAATACAGCCACAAAATCTCAAGGGAAATTCCTAGGTACTCAATTTTCCTTGGCCCAAAATTTCGAATATTCTTAGCAACAATCTAGTATAAGAACCGATAATTTGGCATCACATCACATCAATTTATTATTTTAGGGATGCATTATTACTAATTAAATTACCATATAAAAATTAAAACCATGCTTGAATATTAATAAATTATTTTTGTCGTGATGGGTATTTGTGTGTGCATCCCATCTTACCACCCGTCATGGCAACCATAACATTGAAGATAATTTGTGGAATTTAAAGCCAGTTTGAATTTTTGTAGAGAGGGAGCCAGAGAGAGAAAAAAGGAGAAAGATATATATAAATATATATATATAGAGAGAGAGAGAAAGAGGTAGATCTTGTAAAAAAAACTGTTCACCCAACGGGATTCGAACCTAGACCTCTCAGCTAACAGCAAATAAGACTGGCGAGACTTAACCCTTTGTCCGCGTGTCCACCGGTGTGACTGAGAAATAATATTATTCCCTAGATAATATTTAGCACCGCGTCTTACTACCCGTTCGGGTTATACGCTTAAGTACTAATTACGCTAATGGATTAGGAATTGGGAGGTCGAGATTCGAACCTCGATCTCCCCGTCCTCGGCGGTCGAACTCAACACGACTAGCGCGTTAGCCAACTACGCCACCGAGGCGGGTTATTCCCTAGAGAACCAGATCTAATTTTTTTTTTCTTCTTCCCCCTCCTTCCTCCCCCGGCTGTGGCCACCCTCATGGTCTAGTAGTACTGGCTACTCCCAAAGCCATCTTCGTAAGAATGAACTTGGGGTAGGAGCGGAGGGCACGCGCCCTGATTACCTGTTCACAGGGAATGATAACCATCGCCGGTGGTTGTGCGTGCCGCAAACTATATAACCAACCCTTCAGGTTCCGGGAATCACGCGTGCGTGCGTGCTTCCATCCCACACACACATACACAAAGCCGAAAGTAGGCAACTATTTCTGGATGTGTGTGTGTAGAGAGAGGGGGGAGAGAGTCGCCACGCCAGTGTCACTTTGCTTCATTCGACGTGGCCCGACCACCGCAGTGCAATCGAACTGGACCGTGAGAATTCAAAACTAGGCCAACATAAAGACCTAGTTTTGAATTTAATAAGGGATATTTAGGATGCCCTTTCTGAACCAACTGATATCAAACTACGACTTAATTCCTTGTACAAAATAACTAGAACACACAATACCCAGTCCTCCAGCCGACTGTTATAAAATATTAATTTTAGGCTATGCCGGTGATCGAACCCGGAACCTATTAATTCCATAAGTAAACACGCTACCGCAATAAAGCTAGTTGTTAATAAAAGAGGTAGTGTTGATAATGCAAAAATCCTCCCGTGTGGTCACACGGACTAAGGCGTCGATCTCGCAACAAAATGAATTGCCGATGGTGACAAGTTCGAGGTTCTAATGTCAGCCGGATGCAATGGGGGGCGGTTTTCCCATATCTCTCCACACTAATGTGAGTGTAATTTCTCCAAAAGCACCTTTCGATTTCTTACTCCTTAGAGTAGGCAAGTAACCATGGCGTTAAACGTAACTACCTTGAAAATAATATCGGTGGGAGCGCAGAGTAGTCTGGTTTGATGGTGACACGGAGGCAGGCGTTCAAAATTCTGCCGGGTGCGATGCAATTTTCTCTCAATAGATGTATAACCACCCTTTACGCAAATACGATTACATTTCCTCTGAGCTCTACCTTCCTAATCTCCAACCCCATTAGTATGATTAAATGTTGATAACTCGGATTGGTTGTGGGACGCGGAAGAAAATATTTAAAAAAGTTACGTCAATGACCAACGAATTGAAGCGTTCAGCCCCAGTGGAAGTCAGCAGGGAGGCAGGAGGAGGTCAAAGGGTCAGTTGACCCCCCTGTGAAAGTTAGAAAAGTAGTACAAAAAACCAAATGAATGTTCAAATTTTATAAATAAAATAAAACACAAATTAAGTCTACAATTTTTTATCTTTTCACGCACAGACACTTCTTAAGCCGGGTCCACAAGTGCGTTATTCGTCCACGTTTATTCAATGTTCGATATGAATCACGCAAGTGTGGAAAAAATATTCGTTTTCATGCACGAATATTTGTCGTGCACTCGTGCACAGCGAGTAACGAACATTGTTCCGCAAAGAGACGACGGTAGACTGACTACCACAAGTCAAAGAAGAAGAATCGCCTGAGAGAATTTTATCCACGAATACTGAATATAGAGTACGTGTGGAAGGCAGGAGCGGCGGAACTGTGTGGGACTCTGCCTCCTGGAAATAATTTACCCCTCCCGGGAATAAATCCCCTCCCCCCCAGATATATTTCTAATCCTCTGATACTATCAAATATGAAGCTGAAATATGGTCTTTATCAAACTCCAAATGGCTTCTAGATCCATTTTATTGTCAAAAATTTGCTGGAGAAGACCGCTTCAAATAACTACTAGACTAGAGGCAAACTAGCAGAAAAAGTCAGGGTAGGGAAAGCTCTAAATAGCTTTCAAAGTCATCCGAAATTCATAAATGTCGAAGGGAGGACAACTCCAACTAGCTTCTAGATGCATGTCATTTTGAAGAATTTTCAGGCGAGGACCACCTCAAATAGCCTAGTTTCTTAAATATTTATATTTACAAAATTTTGTCGGTGGAAGACCACTTCAAAGATTATCTTCTAGAGGTATCTAACCATCCTAAAAAATTAAGGTGAAGGATCACTCTAAATAGCTTTGAGGGGCATCCAAATTTCAAAAATGTCTAGGTGAAGACTACTCATATCTTCTAGAGTGAACCATTTTTCAAAGAAAATTTGAAGGAGGGCCACTCCAAACAGTTTATAAAAACTATCTGATTTTAAAAAATTGGAGAGGATGATCCCAGTTTAAAACATGCATAAGATCAAATATGCATGAGAAATTATTAAATGGCTCTAAACATAAATCTAACATTCTAAGTAACTACATTATGTTATTTATAATTACGACCCCCTTATGAACATGATCTGGATCCGCCCCTGCAGGGAGGGAATTCAAAAATCAACGTTGAATGGATAGAGGGCTTCTAAAGTCAGTCACCCCTCACCACAATAGGAGTATTGATCAACCTGAGCCCCCCCACGAAGCCGCAATAACGCTGCCCGGGGGGATGTGGGGGTGGAGTGGGGTAAACGAGGGAAGGGCGAGGCGGGAAGTGATCAAATGTCACCGGAATAGGATGACAAGGGTGGGGCTAAATTGTATATCAGGGATATCCCTCAGGTAGGAAGCAACCAGCTACACATCAAAATCCCTCTTCTTTTTTTTCGCATGTGCAGGTTTAAATAAGAAAACGCATAGGGCTTAGGATGTACACACGTGGGGTAGGGCCCAAACTTTCCGCGATGTCGATGGTGGACAAAGTTTCTTGTTAATAACTACAGTATGTATGTGACTGATGATTTGTACACTATGCTTATCTGTTAAGCCATTATAAAAAGGGTCAAATACCGCCTTTCAATGCAGTTTTAATCCAAATATCGCTTAATATTTCAACAATGTTCAGTATTAGGAACTTATATTCAAGTAAGAGTAATTAAAGCCCATACTTGGACATTCTATAGCCGAGAGGCCAAGAAAATACAGGTTGGACAAATCCACCTAAACCTAATCTCTGCCCTGAGGGAGCGAGACAACATACAGTTGGATCCTGCTATCACCAATAGCTCTATAGGTGTTATCCTCGCTGTCCCAAGTAATAATAGTGGTAAATCCACCTATATTAATAATGGTATAACTATTCTGCAATAAAACTAAGTTAACTAGACCTCAACTACCACTGGGAATAAAACAAAGCATTAAGACACTAAAGTCTATAAATTATGATAGAAAATAGACATTCTGACTCCTAAGGACACCAAATATTACATTAATTCACGACTTACACATATCCTAGTGTACGTAATTAATCTAAGTTTCCTTCACAAATATAATATTCAAGTCCGTGCCGCATTTTAGCAACATGATGCAATACCCTTAACGAGTAAGCTACTCCTTAACAAATTGACTTTTAATAAATTGGCAGTGTCTGCCATTCAACCGAACACAATCTAAACCAAACACGTCAAAGGGCCAGTTTCATAGTCTAATTTAGTACGCCTCAAGTGCGGCGCTACACTAAATACAAGACGTCACCTACCTGAAATTGAATGGAATGGGCCAGTTTCATATGTGAAACTAGCCCATTCCATTTTGTTCTAGGTAGGTGCCGTCCTGTATTTAGTATCGACTCGCACTTTAGGCGTACTAAATCTGACTATGAAACTGGCCCTAAGAAGGCGTCAAGCGACTAAACCTTTCTCAGAAGGATACTTTTCATTCACAAAAGGAATTTCTCCGTCTAGTCGACGAGACTGCCGATACCCTCCTCACAGACATCGAATAAGCGTTGTGCTTACACTATCAAAATAGCGGGCAAAGGGTAGGTCTTGTGTCATCCCAGTTTAGTAGAGGTGGGAGTTAATCCTATGACGCTTACTTCTCTCGGCCTGACTGTGGTGAGGAGATTCGTGCACTTGCGCGCGATGTTCCTTCTTTCTCCTAAAGTATTCACTAAAGTTGAAGTAGAATCGAATAGGCCATTTGAACACGCCATCAGCTCGTGTGTTGTAAGATTGTACAAGTAAGCAAAATGTAGTTCCCATAAGCTGAGTTCAAGTTAAGTAGAAACATATTGTTAGTTTTTGGTGTGTTTTAATAGGGAAGATATTGAAGAACCGTGAATAAATGTAATTCATAATCGTGAAGGGTTAAATAAATACTTTTCTTCTAGACCGTCACAAAATGGCTAATCCATTTCCACCAAATGCTTAAATATGTATACGCCCACTTGGTGATCTGAGGCAAGATCAAAGAATCTTAAGACATTTTCTGCTTTTGTTGGGCGTAATGAGTTGCACAGCTAAGCACGATTACAAATTTATGAATTAATGACAGAAAATGTCGACAAATGGAACCAAGTGAGAACAATATTGTAAGCAGGAAAAGAGCATTTGCACAAAAAATCACCTGCCTACCGAATATAGCTGTTTTTGTTGTTGTTAGTAACAAATATTTCTCAGCCAGGATCGCTGGTGTTTTCCAATTCTATTAAAGTTTTATAATTGTCACTAGCTACTTTTCTCTTTTTTTTTCTACCCAATCATCTAGCGAACTTGAAGTAAAGAATAAATAGACTCAATCACACGAACCTACAGTGCTTTCTAACAGTGAACTATGAAACTAATTTTTTAATTTCAACTAACCACATCAACTGTTGTCTATGTGAGCGCGATCTTTGAGCAAGATATGAGGCGACCTTTATCGCAGAGGAAAGGCTTGAGATATCGAAAGATAGTGGTTGAAAGGGGAGTTTCTTTAAAAACATTAAACATTCATTACCTTTAAGATAGTTGAATATCACAACTAGTCCAGTACAGTAATAGTATTAAAGCTTATAAATATAACACTAATAAATCATCCATAGCTGAAACCTTTTACATGGGGGGGGAGATATTTTTAGGTTCACCCTTTCCCCCTGCCCTTAGTTGAAGCTTGACTAAGAGTATTATAAGTTATTCGTTGGAGGTATCAATAAGGGAAAGGGGGTAAGGCGGGAGAACATCAACAATACAGAGCCGAGAAGAGCCAGATGCTTCAACATTAAAGTAAGCAAAGAGGGGTGCACCATCCAGAAGCTATCAACAGCTCCGAATGTTTGGAGTCTCACTTGACACCGTCTCACCTAACTAAACACACAGAAAACATTAAACAAACGCTCTTGCCGCCATGGTCTAAGCCTGACATATCCCATACAGGTGGCTCAACAAAACACAGGTCACAATTTGCCATCTTATGTGTAGCGATTACCAACAGATTTTCTGGCGGATCAACAAACCACAGGTCACAATTCTCCATCTTGGTTATGTAGTATTTACCAACAGATTGTATTAGCACACGACTTACAAACTAATCCAGCCATAGAAACACTTGTATGTGTGGGCTTGCTGTCGTGCAGTATACCCGCCCCATGTATACCGATACACCAATTCATTTTAATCTAATTTCATTTTCAGTCATTTTATTTTCCTTGTGTATTTTATAAATTAAGGGTAACCTGGTGTTCTAAAGGCAAGGTGACTCTGTGCTTAGGGTCCGGGGTTCAATCTTCGGTCCCGGCACAGATTTATCTGATTGCCAAACCCTTCCTTCACCTCTGACAAGACGTGTATTAATCACAACTTGTGAATGTGTGGAATTCCAGGCCTCCACCGTGGTTCGGATTCCACGTTAAACTGTAGGTTCTCCATTTTATTTCACAATCAACCTACCATTGCACATTAGCGTAAGTGCGTATAACCCGAACGGGTATTAAGACGCGGTGCTAATAATATTGATATAAATTAAGGAATCATAAACATACTTTCCATGAAACGTAACAGATTTCGGTAAGTGGATAATAAATAGGTGGAACCTAGGGACCGATGACCTGGCCCAACCCTGTATGCCAAAATAAATAGTACAGAATACATTTGGACAGATACATAAGGAAATTCGCCCACCAACAACCCATCCTGCGATATGTGTGTCCCTGCCAATGGTCTCGACGAGTTCGGTAAAATAGTCGACGCCTGAGCGTCGCGTGCTATCTACTCGCCGAGGTGGGGACAGGCACTAGGGTGCACAGTATTTCGGAAGGGAGGGAGGGAGGAGTGATTGGGGGTTCTGAGGGCGACGCCCACGCGAGGATGAGGGCATTCGTGACGTTAGGAAGTGGAGGGGATGACGAGATATGGCCGGCGGCTGGATACAAATCGAGGGAATAGTGAAATTTATGGCGCAGCCCGACCGTGAAATGAACACGCTTATCTTCGGAGAGGGCGCACATGCCCAACGAACCTTGAGAAAGCCTCGGGGTCCCCATTTTTTTTTAAATAGATCTATGGCTCAAAAATTATTAAAAAAACAAAAACAGATGTGGCTTATCAGGAATATACTCGACTCAAGTACTTAAAATCTTATTGTGAAATCCCGAGTAAGATCTACACAGAAAGGACCTTTTCACCCGCATCGGTGGACACGCGGACTAATCGCCAGTCTAATTTAGTCTGATTATACGGTGACTAGCAGGTCTGGGTTCAAATATCGCGTAATGTGCGATTTTCCTACGTGCTTACCCACTCTTCCCTCACGTCAAAGCGGGTACATTTCCTCTCAATTCTACCTTGCTCGACGCTTTTGAGTGATCAAATGAGGCCAGCTCGGACGAGGCCAGCTCGGACGAGTCCTAAGACGCAGTGAAACAAATAACCCTACCTCTCAGCAGTGGCGTAACTATGATGAGGTAGCTCATGGTGTCATGGACCTCCTCAATTGATAGAACATACAGAACTGTTAGCAATGTTTTTTGTACTAATGTTACTGATAAATCGTAGTGCCCGTATATCACTGCAAGAAATGGCAATAATGACAGCTTTCAAAATTATAAATTTCCCCTTTATTATTATTATTATTTAGCACCGCGTCTTACTACCCGTTCGGGTTATACGCTTAAGAACTAACTGAACTAATGGGCTAGGAATTGGAAAGGTTGAATATAGAGGAAGTGAAAATCATATAGGTACACCCCCCTCCCAGTTCACCTGAGCAAGATTCGAACCTCGAACTCCCCGTCCTCGGTAGTCTGGCTCAACACAAAACTAGCGCGTTAGCTAACTACGCCACCGAGGCGGGTTAATGTGGCTGAAATGATAGATAGTTTAACAAAATCAACAATTGTAAAAACACCAGCAGCGACGAAACCAGCTTGTACCCCAAAAAATAATTATCTTAATTACCGATTCAAATGAAAAATATTTTTAATTTGTATGATTTTTAACGTTATTCCCAAATTGATCCACGCCCCCAACCCCACCCGGTTGGTAACCTATGGTGTACAGTCACTGGTGATATCAGATGCGGCCCGCGCCCCCTAGTGATGACACTGCCTCCCAGTTTAAGTAGTATTTAAACTGATTTTATGTAGCCTCAGTCTTCGGTGAAAGGTAAAAAGTTTACCTCGCTTGCTTCCACTACGGTGTGGTTTATAAGAGAATCGTAGAGTAATCAATGTATGAAGGGCTGCAACCTTTCAGGGCCGAATGAATCCATATGCTAAACCAAGCGTTTTTCAGTCATAACCTTTGGAAAATTTAAGACGATTATTCCTAAATTCCCTTGTCAGTGTTAACTACCCTGTCCTCCAAAAGAATCCTTCAAAGACAAACCTACTGTACAATCAGAAACCACCTAGTCTCACCGAACACAATAGCACCCCATGACATCACTATCGCCTAGTCTCACCGAACACACACTAGCACCCCATGACATCACAACTACCAAGTCTCACCGAACACACTCTAGCGCCCCATGACATCACACACAAAGTTAGCCGGCCGGTCAGCACTCAGTGTGACGGCAGACCACGGCGGCCTTGGCCACTATCCGGTCGACCCAACAAGCAGCAGAACTGCTTCGAGTGTGCATGCCTCGTTTCAAGATGAGCGCGAAAATACGATAGGTTCATTAGAACCGAACAAACCTGTTACAACACATGAAAGACGGATTACAGTTAACCAAAGAGAAAGATTAAGAACATTAAGTTTTAACTATAATAGAGGGGAAAAGGGGGGGGGGGGCCATAATTTGTATTAGAATAACAAAAAGTTGTTTTTGTTTTATCGGATTCCTTGTAGTTTAAGAAGTAAGATATGATAAAAAAATCAACAATACAACAACCCGGGATTAGAACCCCGAACTCCTTGTCACAGGCAAACCACACAGGACGAACCGACGCCTTTGTCCCCATGCCCAATGCTGAGGGCGGAGGGGGGGGGGAATTTGAGAGTTGCGGAAATTTTAATTATTTTACAAAGCGTACGCAAAACAAATAATCTAGAACTTAGGGATGAAGAAGGTAAAACTTAGATAAAATGCATTCACATTTGCGTGGAAGGAGACTGGTAATTTATCCAAGGAAAATCACCTAAGGTACATTCAATCTCCCCGCAACGGGGAAACCAAACTGGCCGATTTCGGCGTTTAGTCTGCGTGGCCACCGATGCGGGTGCTGCTTGCATGGCTACTAAGGTCTGTTTATTGTAGGAATTGTTTTCTGAAAGGTCTTTTTCCCTACCAGAGAGCTTATATATAGTAGGATTTTGGTAGGAAAAAAGACCTTTCAGAGAGTAATTCCTACCGTGAATGGAGTCTACCTTCATTCTCTAGTTCACTCTTCTAAGCCAATCAGCCTGAAGGAAAGGAAATAATAGCCTTGTCCCCACTAGTGTATCTCACTACAAGTCGTGATTGTCCCCAACACCCGCTCCTCCACTTTCTCTAATAAACCTCACGAGCTTACGACAGATACACCCGGTTCACGGTAAATATTGTGCTTTTAATGTCACTACCACAAACAGATCCGCCCCACAGGTATAATTTGGTCTTAAGACAAGATACTTCAACTCGCACATCCAACGGGTACGCGGGCAAAGAGGTCTTGTCTCGTTAGGCCGCTTGCCGGTGCAGAAAAGGTTGGTTTTCGAATCTCGGCCAGGTGTATTGTGGTGTTTTTTCCTCGGTGGTTCCCTACTATCCCTCTACGCAAATGATGGTACACTTCCTTTATGATTTCACTATTATATATTATCAATAACATAATCTACATCCCATTTGTGTACAAATATGCAGATAACCCGAATGAAAAGTAGCATAGAGAAACAAAAAAAAATTAATGACAAAACATATTTGCTTGGATGATGTATAAAGAAGTGCAAGTCATAAAAGGCTTTAGGGGACGACCAGACTGGGTGAGTGAGCGAGCGCTTGAAACATAGAACTGGTTCTATTTTTTCATGCGCGCGCGCTCGACCCGGTACAGTATAGTTTACAGGCGCTAGTCAATATTATTGTATGTTGGTTCATTGAGTGCTAGGAAAACTTCTCATTTTGACATTTTTATTACTATCGATAGGTTTAGCACACTTGCTACTAACGGCCTAATTTAATTGGTAAGATCATAAACCATACTTTTATATATATAACAGATATGTTAAAATACTTCAATATTATCAAAGTAGGCCTTTACAAATAAGAATCGCCATTAACGTGGAGAGAGGATGAGAAAACCACAACAATAAATTAATTGTTAAAACCACCCTCAGTTCACTCAGCCAAGATTCGTAGCCTCCTCGTCAACAACTAACGAGAGCTATCTGCTAATCACGCGCTCGCTCGCACGCTTGTCAGTCTGGTTGAACCCTTAGTCAACGTAAGCAGACTTTACCCTCGCGCTAGAAAGAACCTTATTCAATAAGTAAAGATTAAGGCAATTCATTTGAATCTCACGTACCCATACGCCAAGCCATGCGTTTGGTAGATGTAATATTTGACAGATTCGAGATATAAATAACTTTTTGTTTGTGTCATTGTTGGCTATATTCCATTACGTTCTCTTTTTATTCTTTTGTTTTGCGACCTACTACCCTTACGGATCACCCGCATTTAACAACAATGGAGTAATTAGCAAGGTGGAAATAGTTAGAGGAAATATACCAGCATTTTCTTGGAGGGAGAGTATGAGATATTATAAGGAAAAACACCGACAATACACCGGCAGGGATTCGAACACCATGATCACCACCAATAATCCAGACAAAATGAAACTGTTTATCATACGTACCCGCCGATGCAAGTTTTATTTTCTCCAAAATACATATTGCATCAATTGAGATTTGATTGATTTACTGGTATGTTTTACTTCATAATATGACGACCGGTGGGTATTTCTGGTTTAGATTCCATATCATATGCTGATATAGGGCCAGTTTCATAGTCAGATTTAGTGAGCCTAAAGTGCGAGTCGATACTAAATACAGGACGACACCTACTTAGAACAAAGTGGAATGGGCCAGTTTCATATGTGAAACTGGCCCATTCCATTCAATTTCAGGTAGGTGACGTCTTGTATTTAGTATCGACTCGCACTTTAGGCGTACTAAATATGACTATGAAACTGGCCCATAGTCCGTGTTGAATAAGTAAATAAAGTATAAATTAACCAAAAACAATATGAGAATCAAAAAACAAAACAAAAAATAATTCCTTGCAGCCTGGGCTGTCTTCATATTTACAATGAGGTCAGCACGTGAAGGTAGAGTAAATGTGCCCGCATTTGCTTAGAGGCAGAGTGGGAAACCATTTAGGGAAATAAATGCTTTAGTAGGGTTACATCCGGCCGGGATCCGAAAACTGGTATCCCCATCTCTAACCAGACTATCTGCTTTACCCGCGAGACCATCGATGTGGGTCACTTTATCAAAGTATCCTAACTATGTATGACAGTATTTTCGGGAAACTCGTTTTATACCGGATAAATGAGGGTCGCGATTATAGGAAATTAAAGTCTGTTCACCGTAGGAATTGTTTTCTGAAAGGCCTTTTTCCCTACCAGAAAGCTATTATATAGTAGGATATTGGTAGGATAAAAGACCTTTCAGAGAGTAATTCCTACCGTGAATGGAGTATAGAAAGCTTTAGGTGGGAGTGAATTAGACACGAGAAAATCCAGTGTGTTTTGCAGTATTTAGAGCAAAATATTTTTTAGACCAAAATAAATCAAACACTTATTCAATAGAAATAGAGAGTATTATTTTTCTTCACATGGTGATATTAGCAGTTGTTGATTATCTGTCATGAGCATAGTAGCATTAATTATCCAACAAACTTTTTTAAATTAAGCGAAAACTTCATTAAATTTCAGAACACCCTTGACAGATATTCAAGAATTGTTGAGGTCATCAAGTGAAGAAAATTAAAACTACGTTTTTACTGAAGACATATCAGATTTATATTTACAAGATTATTTTTTTTGTCTAAAAACAGCAAAATCCTGACCTTCTCTCGAGTCCCCTAGGCTCCCACCTTTAATTAAATATGAAGAAACTATGGCTGGACCAAACCTACTGACAGTTTCAAGTACGTCGTCCAATTTCTTCTGTTCTGAATGTGTAATTTAATTGTACGGTAGTTAATTAGTTGATAAAAAAATTTAAGACCTATAACTTATCTGAAACTGTATTTATAGGTAACATTATATCAAACACTTTAGCGTAGTCAATTTTCAATATTTTGTAGGTACTAAATCGGTCATTTCAAGTCAACCTTGGTTGTCTTGGGGTCAAGTTCTCTACTCAGAACCCGATGTTGGCGAGTTCAAATTCAGCCGAGGTAGAAGGATTTTTCTTAAGCAATAAAAAAGTAAAGCCGTAGGTCCCATATCAATTATTTCCAAGCAAAATTGGTAGACCTTTTCGCTCTCGCCCATAGAAACTTTCGTGTGCAGATATAATAATTCGGTTCCTAAAGTGCACGTTAAAATTTAACTTAAATACATGAAAACCAAGTTATTTCAAGAGATATGACATGCTCGCGCTGAGAATATGCTCCCGTTACCGTGGCTAATAAGTAATTATATATAGATGGTCAGCCACAGCCTGGTTCGATTCCTTGTTATGCAAAAGAAAATAGTTTCTATTTGTATTGATGATCATTGGGGATCATTTATCAATCAATGTTTAGACGCTGGCACAGGATGTGCTCTTGTAATCCTATCCTAAGTTAAGTTAATTTGTGAATCCTGGAATTCAATAAGTAAATATCAAGACGCTAGGGCTGGGTGTGTAGTATTACTGTATTAGAGATACTGTTTTAAATTAAGTTAGTTTGTAAATCATGTGCTGTGTTTGGAAAGCGCACTTTAAATATCTCAGTAAAAAGTTAAAATCGAGTGTGATGACCTGATTTGAGAAGCAGGTGTATATGGCTCGTATTTAAATAACTACCTGTTAATCAAAGATTGTCCCTGCGGACAGACGCGCGGCGCCAAGCGATATCGAGCGGTACGGTAACCATGGCAACACACAGCAGCAACAAGGTCGGTCCCCGCGACGACGACACAGGGCGCTACATACTGGCCCTCTTGACACTCGCTGGGACACAAATATACCCCAAAACACACTCTCGGGAACTTTCTGAACAAATGTGTTCCCACGTTATGGTCAAAGTAGGACCACCAATCGCTGAGAATTTAAACTACAAGGTTTGTTCGACTGATATAGAGTGGTTACAAAACATAGAAGTCTCCGACGTATTCAGATTTCCAAATGTCCTCAAATATATTTTTATGTTTTTTTTAGGGACAGGGGGGAATTTTGCGTTTATTACATTGATTACATTTTTTTAAATGCTAGTAGTTATTTAAAAACAAAACAAGTTACTTTCGCAAAATGTAATGTTTTAAGTGTTAGTTGTGGCACTGTGTGGTGTAAAATAACACAGTACCTACTAACAACCATCTCATGTTAAAATTAGGGCTGTGCGGGATCCCGAACTTTGGGGAAAAAACAAGAGCGAGAAAAAATATTACCAGGAATTTTTGGGAAAACAATACAAAAAAGTTAAGAGTTAATGACCGTCTATCAACGTCACTATTGTATTTAATTCTCATTAAAAACTCGCTGCATATAAATGAGGGAAATATTTATCCCCAAATAGATTTAAGGCAGGAAAACATATTTTTAGAGGCAAAGTCCATTACATAAATATTATTATATTTGTAAATGCATCCGTTTGATTTTGTATTCTAGACTATATTAGTTACCTAAACTAATATTTTTGGAATGCAGCAGCGTTTTTTTTTGTATTCTATGTACAAGAGTGTGGTTCTTTTTTAACTTATTCTATTTAATTTGAATATTTTGATGTTTAGCTGTGTAAGTATTAATTCAAATTCACAGCATGAGTTTTTTAAGAACATTTTAATCAATCTTAAAATCTATTTTAAGAAGTTATTTATATGTATACCAAAACTTCTTACACCCTAATTAAAATTACACAATTATAATAGTTGCATTAGGTAGAAGTTTTTTTAACTCACATTACATCAAAAACCTTTTTTCAATACTTGCACAAAATATTATTTAGTTTTTATTTGGAAAACTTACTATTTAAAAATACATTTCTATAAAAATGTTGGCCATGCAATTTATTTTAATTTTTTATTAAATAATAAAATTTCAATCTATAGTTTATATATATAACGGTCCAACACCTTAGCTAAGTCGGTAGCGTGACTGTCTGAGTTAAGAGTACCGGGTTCGATTCCCGGCATGACCGAAAAAATTATCATTGGTGAAATGTGGGTTTACCCTTTAACGGTGATGAATTAACGGCCGAGACTGGATGTTGTGCCTGTCCTAGTCTTAAGTTAGATTATAAGGTGTATGAAGCTACGACAGACCTAGCAAGCCTGTATTGGATAATATATATCTCGAATTTTTTAAAAAACCAGGCCACATGCTGGAAACAATAATGGATGTAAAAAAAAAAGTTTATACATATAACTGTAACCTAATCAAAGTTTTTGTCCTTTTTCCTGAATGTTCAAAAATATTTTTGGCATGTACCACTACATTTAACTTAATTGTAACTATCATTTTTTTATCGGAATGAATAGAAAGGCTATACTAGAATTATAAATCTAAAAAATAAATATAAGCCTTAAGTCAAAAATTACTTATAGATTTTTTCCCCGTTTCCTGTCCCGTTCCCGCAAGAAAATGTTACTTCCCGAAGTCAAAATATCATCTACGCATAGGACTAGTTAGAATGCTATCTAAAATCAATTCATTTTGTTAACATACATAATTAAAATCTCTCACTTTTGCTGTTTAAAGTTTAGGTGAGAAATTAAAGGATTATTTTAAACAAGTATTTGCATTTTCTAGTGTTCTTTATTTTAAATTAAATTCGGACATTTCCCAGGTTTTTCTTTGTGTGTAGTCAGTCACCAGGTGACCAGTTTTGACAAAGCTACAAGAGGTAAGAAAATGAAAAAAAGGAGAGAGAGAGAGAAACAATTATTAAGGGGAATAGAAAGGTATAAATAAGAGATAAGGGGTGGAGGTAAGAAAGATAGAAAAATTAAGTAAAATGGAGAGAATAGAAGTGAAAGAAGATTATAAAACAAGGGAGAAAGATTAATGAGGTTGGAGAAAGACTTTAAGATATACAAAGGGAAAGAGATGGTAGGTAAAAGAAGAGGGAGAGAGAGATGAAAAGGGAGAAAGGGAGAGAGATATAAAAAAGGAATGGAAGGGGTATGTAAAATGAAGGAAGGGTAAAGGGGAATGATAGGGGAGGGGGGTAAAAGTTTAGTCGCAACACAATAAAAGTACGGTTTCAAATGACATCGTCTGTCAAGAGAACCACAGAACAAAATCACAGCTTGGCGTGGATACAGTGTAACTTCGAACCACCCTCTCAGGCTCACAATCTGGTGGGCCCGAGGACTGTTGATGCAAAACACTCCAGTAGAGAGAGCTGCCCGCCAGTGTAGTCAATGCCGCGCTACCCGCCCCCAGCGTCGAGACGCGTCCCTGGACCCGCATTGCAGTGGTTCGCAAGCGCCCCAACAATCCACGGCAACCTCGTTTCTTTAACGGTGCTCCTTGGTTTAAGCTTCACTTCGGGAATTCTACCTTTACTTTCTAAAGGTGCGCTGTCCAAGCTACAAGAGCTACCTGCGACTGCAGCTGGAGTCGCATGGGGTGTTTTCCAAGACACAACTCCAGCCGCAGTCGCCAGTCAATTTCCAGATGGGTTCGAGTACAGGTGATCCACCTCAATGGATATTCTGAGGGAGGAGGATGATGAAATGTATATGATTATATAGCAGAAGAAAGAGACAGAAATATAACAGTAGGCATGTGTTTTATGTTTTTTAACTAGAAAACTTGAAATATAAAAATCTTAATCCTTTAGGAATTTATTGACAACTTGGGAGTGCAGAGTAGCATCTTTAAGGTCAAAATACGCCAGGGTCCATTTTAAGAGGAGAGTGAATTGTACCCATTTATAATAGTATCCATTCCAGTATTTCTCAAACAAGCAACCCTAATGAATAATTGGATTGTATCCACAAATGGCGCACCTTACGCCTTAATTTGTATGCTTAAGTAAACACAAAACTTTGCATTATTAGTCCAGCAAATTATTAACAGAGGGGGCAGCAGAAACACGAAACAAAAGGTCATTAAAAAAATGTGGACTCTTCTTAGCACACACCACGTCTATTAAGAGTGCAGCAAAATATATATATATACTGTTAAATGGGATGGTTTTGATTATAATACAAGTACTGTACTATTTAAATGGTTGTAAAAGATATTTCATAGATCCTCATAGTGTATAGTGTCCATATTTTAAAATAAAATATAATTTTATCATACCTGCCCTGCCAAGTATATTTTTTTTTATTCTGTCGACCTTTTAAATACTCTCATGCAAAGTTTTTCAGCTGAATTAACCAAATTTGTATATAATAACTAAATTCTTGGTTAGTTATATATTAATTACTAAGAGTATTAATCTTAAAATTAAAAAATTAATACAAAGCATTTAATAAATTAAATACATTGGTTATAAATTTATTACGTCTCTTCATTCGGCCCTATTACAATAATAATAATAATACCATTCCAAATGGATACAATTCTGCTCTTCCCATTTAAATAGTAAAATAGCGGCCACATGGAACTATATATACAGCGGCGTGACACCCGTAATTTATTTTATTTTGTTTTAATGTGTTTATACGTATGCGTGGGGCCAAACGCAGCGATATTTCACGCCCTCACCTCATAGGATGAGATCTTTATAGCAAGCGATTTGTCAATCTTCCTTAAGGAACATATATCTCTCGTCTGGCCATACCCTAAATGAATTCGCGCGATTCATCCCGCTTCAAGCCGGGTGTTAGAACGCCGAAGTGAGTTTTTTTAGCGCATGGCCGCTAATGAAGCGACGACCCACTATCGCCAAGAAGCCAACAATGAGCGACCAATAACTATAAGAAAGCGGAGAAACTACGACCGCAACTTCCTCCCAGGGCCTAAGAAGGATATGAGGAAATTTCGCTTGCCCGCCCACCCCTTTAAACCCTCGGAATCTAGTAGATCCCAAAAGGAATATGAGTCTACAGGGAAATCATATCTTTTGTGGAAACCAACCAGTGCGCGGGCTAAGTTAGCAGACTCGATACATGGTGTGTGGATTTGTGTTGTAAGTAACGGGGGTGTGCAGAGGGGTCCCCAAAACACAAAACGGGCAAGATGAGAACCTCAGCCTACCTCTTCGCCGGTAAACCAGAGAGAGAGGTTTATCGGCGAAGGGGTATGCCAAGATTCTCAACTCGGTCGGGTGTCCTGGAGGTATTTTACGACAAATGAATCAACAAACAAGTTTTAAGCCCCGTCTCCGCGTTAATTCGGGTACACTTCCTCTAAAAATCCTTCTTCAGGCTTAGTTTGTAAAAAATAGGACAGTCGCCTACATATAACGTGACAGTCCTAGCATCAAGATATTTACTACTTGGATATAACAAATACGTAGGCCAATATTAAATATCTGCATCGGTGGTTGCATGTTCTAACGTGCCACTCTCGTGTTGGGACTGGATTGACAGAGATGGAGATCGGCGTTAGAATCCCATTCGGGTGTTGAGGATGGTTTATCGCAAATGTAGGTAACTTTTAATATGAAATGTTACCTTCCTTTTCCCTATTCAAATAGCGTTGTTAATGTATGCGTGTATCCGGAATGGGAATGAAGAAGCAGTGAAAAATCAATTTGTTAGCACCTTCGGGAATCTAACCGGGACCCTCAAGACTTGTGGTCTCATCAATGAAACACGAAAACAGAGCCTCAAAAACTATTTCACAATTCATATAATTATGATCTTAAGGGTAAGGCCTTAATTTTATATTATCCCGTCTCGCAGACTGACAGGCTCGTAAAGACAGACAGACCGAACAGAGGCATGTTGTGATGCCTCTTCCGGCAAGAGAAAGCACACGAACATGTACCGTCTGTCACCTTGGGTCACACCATGATCTTAACGTTGTATTAGTCAAACGTGTTGTCATGTAACTAGTTTAGAAATGAGTATTTGCTCTTGCTAGAGATATACAATACGTGCAGTCATTACACAACTCAATGTTTCAAAATGGGAAGTATAACTGTGGTTTTTCAGTTCGCTTTCCATCCTCCAAGTAGAGGCTTACTATGTAGCTTGCTGGTGAATGTGCTAAACTAACCAAAATCCACGTAGGGCCTATAACTTTTTTGTTTTCAAAACTCCGTGCGTTTGTTTTTTTTTTGTTTTTCAGAAAAAAAAATCTTTTTTCAGGGGTTTGACTACTTTGTAATTAACAGCTATGGAATTTTAGTTGTCAACTATATTATAGAGAGCTAACCATGGGACATAGTTTTGTACTGTTGTAATGCAGCCAAAAATGTAACATCCTTGTTCTTAGCAAATGTAGGTGTAATTATTTTTTTACGCGTTTAGCACGTACGAGTGACGCTATTAATAATTAGCACATTTTCTTATTTAGTATGTTAAACACAGAGCTCTTATAAATAGGGGTGGGAAGGGTAAGTGAGGAAATGTAGCCGAATATTAGCGTGGAGAGAAGATGGTCGAGATTCGAACTTCGACCCTACCCATCACAAGCAAATCTATATATTGCGAAACCAACGCCCAAGACCTTGCTACCATGGGTGCGGGATCAAGATGTCTCAAGTCCACATGCTTTGGGTTAGGGTTATTTCTAGATTTATTGTGAGGTCGTTGGCAAAGTGTCCCACCAACGCTCGTGTGGGATGGGGCGGGAATGTTGTATTGTGAAGTAAGCTCACCGGACGTCGTCAGGTGCTTCCAGTGTCCAGTAGGAAGCTGCGGTGGGACCTGTAACGAGCAGAAACACACATTACCTTATTGGGAATGCGAGGATTTGTTGGCAGCTTTACTTAAGGGGGGGATTAAGGTGGGAATGTAGCGAACGCCAGAAAAGAACGCTGTTTTTGCAGATTTATACCAACACGTTTGTGGTCAAAATAAATCAAATACTGTTTCTATACAAATATAGTCCAATTTTTTTCACATGGTGATATCAATAAATCCTTGAATATTTGTCAAGGGTGTACTGGAATTTCATGAAAACCTTTTTTCTTCATTTAACAAGTTTGTTAGATAATACAATATTCAGGGCAGATATTTCACCAATTGTTGATATAACCATGTGAAGAAAGTTTAACTATGTATAGAAGCAATATTTTATTTATTTTGACCATAAATATAGTTTTGCTATAAAAACTGCATAAACAACTTACTCTTTTCTTGACAAAGCAATATTCATATGGAAAAATTTGACGTAATTGAATTTTTTAGGTTGTGTTAACAACTTGATTTATCAGAATAAAACTAAATATTACAGACAATTGTGCAATAAAACATATTTCAAGTTATTTTACTTTTTTTAAATATATAAATAACCAAAATATATTTTTTCGAGCATAAAACAACTAACAAAACATATGTGAACTCCAATTCGGCTTCAAGAATATTTTGTATTTAATATTATATTCGCTTCGAATTGAAAAGTGGACTTAAAACGCATGTAATGAATGTATACGTGTATACGTATATTCTAATTTTGGTTGAAGGAACAGCAAACATATTTCTTTGAGGCCAAGATTGATAATATTTTACTATAATGTTTGTGTTAATCTATAGGTATTGATAATATCTATTAAAAAGGTGACAGCTGCAGATGACATTTTTCAATTTTCAGAGCTATTAATCCATCGTCTACATCGAGCTTTTTTAGGTGACCTGGCGGTCTAGGGGTAAGGTGTCAGAATTATGTGATAGGGGTCCGGGTTTCAATCATCGGTCCCAGCACTTACATTCATCCGAGCCTCCCCTAAAGCGATTCGAGCCAAGAGACTCAAAAGTGAACAAAAAAATGAGGAAAGGGAGTGGGGTTAACGTTCGAGGGTGATAAACGTATACACCGTGAAAATTTTGTGTGTCATGTGTTCAGCGTATTTCTACCCTTTCGGGCTGTATACATCATATTTAAACTAAAAAGGTTGGGATGGGGGGGTATAATTTAGAGGGCATGTACCCAAACTCTGGTGGAAAGGGGGTGAGAAACAATTTACAGAGATAAAAAAAACACTTTAATTTGTTTGGTAGGGACTTAAAACTTAGACCCTCACTTCATCAGCAAACCTGACGAGCCATATCTGTACGCGTGCGCGGGCACCGCTTGTATTATTTATGGTCACTCGACAATATGAACTATCAAGAATTAATTAACAAAGGTGGGGATCCAGGGATATTATCTTGGAAAACATATCAAGTAGCAATGTTTCAGCCCCTCCCAGCAACACTGATCAGATAAGGTCGGTACAGTCAAAGCATGAAATGTCATTACTCGTTAGTTACATATTTCTAATTTATATTTGCAGATATCAATTCGGACAAATTAATAAAACTAACAAGTAGAATTAGGCTTAAACACAAATTATAGCTAACGACATTGTGTGCTACAAAATCAGATAAAATCAAATTATTGGGGTATAAAAAGAATTATATTTATATAGCATAATAAAAATTTACGTAATTTTACCAATTTTAAACTGCTTATACATTCAAGATTATTTTTCTTTAACACATTATAAAATATTTCCTTGTGTACACCTCATACGAATATCTAACTATGCGAAATTTCAGCCCATACATTAATAATTACTTTACCTTTACAATGGTACACAAAAAGCAGAAAATAGCAAGTTTTACCCCTTATAACTCGTGAAATGAACTGATATGAAATCATTGAATAGCCAATTAGAGTTTATAATTACTTGACACTTGTTAAAATTGTGCTACACAGTTTTATTTTCGAATGACCTTAAGCACAGACAGCCGCTCAATGAGAATCTTCAGGCAAAGATAAGTGTTCAAACCCCTTTTGGTAATTTCAAGTAGAGTTCAATCTAGTAGGATGATTAAACAACGGCTAAATTAGGATATCTAACATTACTTGTAATGGAGTATTCGTGTGATTGGGACGGTCTCACGAGCGCGCTACGATCGGCTCACGAGCGGTTCGTGACGGCTGTCGGTTTTGGCAACGAACACAAAAGATATTTTCAGTTCTAGCTGGGACGTTGTTTTGTTTGGATAGTTTGTTCATGCTCATGAGCCACTTGCGAGCATGGTGAGGTGGACAGAAGAAAGGTTTTAGTCTATAGACATTTATAAAAATAACAATGTTAAGGCCGCATTACACGTGACGACTTCCCCGTGGGCTACATCGTGGGGAATTGCTAGAGGTCGGTACCTATTCCACTTAGCAACTTCCCCATCATTTTCTCCAAGAAAAGCTCTATTGGTGTGTTAAGTCTTACTGCCTGTCTAGTTAGCGACAAGATTTCTGATAGTAAGGAAAAAAACACGGCAGTTTTATAAAGGCCAATTACTTAGCAAATCCTTAGTGTAACAACGCAAATCAGTCGTGTTCAAGAAAAATGAACAATCACAAACCTACAAGTTGCCCCTTAACAACAAGAAAACAATGGCTGTAGTTATATACACTGATAAGAGCCTGCAGGAAAACACCTGAGACTGGAGATCAGAGCATGCGCAATAGAAAAAGTTGACGTGGAGAAGCCCAAGCCGCTATTAGACGCAACAACTTCCCTATGGGCTTCTTGAAAATATCCAACTATTCGTATATTCATGGGGAAGTCGATATGGTCTTCCCCACGTGGTTTTGCTGCATTACACGCACCAACTTCCCCAAGAGGAAGCCCATGGGGAAGTCGTTACCTGTAATGCAGCCTTTATGTGGGATACGAAAGACAATTATTACACAAATAAAACCTGAAAGAAAATGTGTGGAAGGAAAACATTTCTTTAGTAGGACAAACATAAGGAAAAATTCAAAGAGAATAAAACAAAAGCAACCGCGTTTCGTTGTTTTTAAAGAAGATTGGACATAATTAGTAGAGCACCCCTGTAGAAAATTAAAGCTACGGTTTCCTCGTTATTGTTGTCTTAGCTGTGGTGCACCCTCGGAAATACTAAACTGAACTAAGATCATAACGTCGCGTGTGTGTGGCTCGCCGATGGTTCAAGGAATGCTCGTGTCATGGTCGTTTCACGCGGGTGCTTACTGCGAACAGTGAACATATTTTATCACAGGCTCGGCTCGCCTAATCTATACGTATCTTTACACTCACACGGGCGATGTTTTTAGTACTTAATGCCGTAGATAAACCCATTTCCAAATAATGATGGCAACTAACACGAAACAACCAGCGGGGTTAATATTTGAAAAAAAATTACAGCGCGGTCATTGTATTAATCATTGTTTTGGGTATTTCAACAAAAATATAATTATTTCCAGAAAATGATTTATGTATAAATTAATGTATATTTTGAAACAAACCTGTATACTATATTTTTTAAATTATATATGACCTGCATACTACCAAATTACCCACAATTTTCCATGCTGATTACTTATTTCGACAGTAGTCTATATGATAGTTGGCCGTTCACATTGCAATAGTTGACTTGCACTCTATTATGTACGAAAATATGTACCATGTGCAAGTAAGGGACATGAGAACTCTCGCTCAATGAGACTTCTTTGTTCCAGTGTAATATTCTCCTGTCGTTTGGATCGATAGACCTCTCACCCTCCAGCTCTTTTCAGCGGCGGGACGGTTTCTCTCAGGTCAACGAACCGAGAGACTCCTAGATTCAGGTTTTGTGACGTCAGAAGATTCACTTTCGGTAGACGCTCCCTCCATCCTCTTCTCTTTTGTTCGACAGAGACGCCTCGCGTTCGCGGAAATACACCCTATCGATTTATTTTTTTCTTTATCACCACGCCTTTCTAACTACTCAGTTTATACGCATCTATAATTACTCTAATGGTGTAGGGATGAGGACGGAAGCATTTTAGAGGTAATCTACCCGAAATTGTGTGGAAGGAGTGTGGGAAAACATTTAGGAAAATACACCTTCAGTAGACCAGACCGTTATTAGAACCCCGATCTCTATGTTATCAGCAGGCCAGTCTAACGCGAGAGTGACGCCTTAGACCATTCGGCCACTGAAGCAGGTTGTACTCTATTCACCCAGGATCTAACCCTTTTTTCCCATACTCTTAAGTTAAAATTATTTTTCTTCCGCGATAAGCTTTTTACAATGACTATGTAATCGACACGGCCCAAATTGAGGCGTGTTTGTTTGACATTTGTTGTGTTGTGGATTGTGAATGACAAAACGAGTATTGCGAGGTGTTGTGATTAGCTAGTAAACAAATAAAACATATGCGCTGACAACATAAACAGTGTGTCAGTAATCCTCACGGTAAAAAAAAAGCTAGAAGCCAGGTTAAATAGTAGTGGATCCAAGATAACAGGGCTGACTAATCACCTTCGAGTCTAGGGGGTCACTTTGCCCGTTTTTGGGGCTACGCTGGTTAGGACGCCGAATAATCAGTACGCGTATTGGAGGACTACCGTCCAGTCCAGGGTAGCAGGGTTCATAAATCATGTATACCCCGATTTTGGTCGGAAGAACAGTAGAGAAAATTTAAACGTATTTCTTTGCTGCAAATAATGATAACATTTTAATTTATTATTTGTGTTATTCTATAGGTATTGAAAATATCTATCAAAAGTGTTACCTACAGATAACATGACGCTGTATAAATTTATTAAAACTGTTTTAGTAACTTTAGTAACTAACTTCTGTTCTTCCTACCAAAATCATACTATAAAAGAGTTAAATTTACCACGAGTAAATGTTGAGTAGCAACATTGAGAAAAGAAAACTTTATCAACTATTATAGTTTCAGAAAACAAGACATGACATTAGAATATTTAAAAAATGGATCTAAGAGATTGTTGAGGTGTCAAATGTGTTTCTTCCAATGGCCATGCTTGGGCACTGACCCTGTATTTAGAAAGTGCGCATTAAGTAACCTAAGAAATCACAACAATATATTAACCGCTAAGGCAATGACTGCTCTCCCATTACATCAAAGTGGCAGAGAAAGTGTTCGGCAGACTCGGCACAGCACGTCTGTCTCATCGTCACGACAGAGGGCAAAATAGATAAAAGCAACTTTCAAAGAACTAATCAATCATCTGGCGATTTATCTGAGCTGGTGCCTCGTACAAACGGACAAGGTTTTCATACAGAGTTCAATACTTGATTCAGTATAGGTGACTATCGCCAAAACCAGTAGCATTCATGGAAACTTGTGAAAGCGGTAATTGTTGGTAACAGCACCAATGTTTTAAGTACAAATTCATGCGAAGAAGCGATGCAAGTTGTCATATTAACAAATTAACTGTGCCTTTCAATCAAAAACACTGTATTTATCTAAACGTTTGATAAAGTTGTTTTAATTAAATTAGTTTATAGATACATTTTTAATTCAAGGAATATAGTGTGTTGTTTCAAAATATACATTAAGCTTTGAGTATATATATATATACACACAAAAACCATTTTCTAAAAATAAATGTGTTTGTTATTCTCAAAACAAAAATGACCATAATGATTGTGTGAATGCGCGTCGTATTGTTCTTAGTAGCTATTTAGCTGGTTATTTCGCGACAGACGCCATCGTTATATAAACGCCAATTTAGCTACAGAATTAAGTACGAAAACATTGCCAGTGTGTATGTGGCATTAGCAACGATTAGTATGGATCAGTGGAAACACGGACTAAGCCTACAGCTCAATTTGTCTGGTTCGCTATTGAGAAAGGCATAAGTTTGTATCCAAGCCAGGTGATCTAAGAATTTTAATCCTAAATAGTTTGCCCACTCTCCCTTTACGAAAAATTATAGTATATTTATTTCCTCTACATTCCCTTCCCTATCTTAACCCAATTAATGCAATTAATGCGGCTAGCCCGGACGGGTAGTATGTTGCGGTGGGGAACAAAGGTCTGACACACGTGGGTACGGGGTATTTGACCCTCAGTTTTTGAAACAAGTTGTAACATTGTATAAGAGTACGGGTTCAAACACACTAGAGCAGTCGTGACGGCGTAACGGAATTAAACGCATACAACTTTGAAGAGCTCCAACCAGAACGGGTTTTTTTTTCCTCGAGTAACAGCTACTGGCCAATGTAAACTTACGGCTTAGGAGTCTCTAAGAGAATGCAGCTCCAAGGCTTCAAAACCACAAGAATTCTGAAATAAATAGCCATAACAATTAATAACAAATAGCGTCATTTATTTAATAAAGGCTAGATTTAATTTTTTATTTCTTCACCAGTTTGCGTAGAGCGTGGATGAACATGAACTAATCTTACATTCCACACAAAATATCCTATTAATCTCAAAATGTAAGGCTGTTTTGGTTTAAGGCTCTTTAGGTATCGTTCAATTTTATTCTGGGGTAAGCCCTATTTTGAAATAATAAACCACAATCTAGATAATGAGAAAAAATTGAAAGTGTGCAATAAGTTTTAACGCTTTATTTTAAGGGTAGAACATTGTGAGACGCGTTGCACACGTTTAGATATTTAAAATAGTTTTCAAAAAAATGTAAACGAAACAAGTTTCTGACAAGTTAAAAAGTATGCTTACGCAAAAATATGTACTTTTGAGATTAAAATCAAAAGGTTGGCAGACTAAGGCTAGACCTTCCTCTATCAAATAGTCATGTTTGATAGGGTCCCAACAGAAAACTTTCAGATAATAAGGTCTATGGGATTGTTTTATAGTTTTATGTAAGTTGTCACATTTTTTTCAAACACTTTAAATTTGAAATTTATACTTTTTAAGTGAGCAGAACTTTTGCCTACATCTTGGTGAAAATAATATTTAGAAAAATCAAACCGCTTCGTAAATAATACGGAATTTATAAACGTCTATAGCGCGTCTCAATGCATTCCCATGTAGCACCCTAATTGACTTTAGCGTGCAGCTCCTTTCCTTTCAAAGAACGGTGTAAAAGTTGAACCAAACAAAGATACTAACCTGTAAAAAACTAGTTGCTTATTTAGCCAATGGAAAAATTGAGGAAGTGAAGAAAGGGAATGTGTGAAGGCCTAGTTCTTTTATGTTGTTTTTTATTTGTTAACTAGTCAGTATGAAGATCTTCCCGTCAGTCATGTAAGGCTGGTATTGAAACCCGGCGACCCTCTGTCTCGCCCGACGCTGGCCCAGTTCAGACGTCGAGCGAGCAAGAGTCTGCTGCCGGACAGTATCGATCCCGGCCCCCTGACGGGCTCTAGGACTACCTACCCCTCCAACCCCTTTACCTAGTCATAGGACCAAGTCACGTGACTTGTCTGGGCGAGGGTAGGAGGGTTGTCTGCGTGCTCGACATGCTGGTCCGCAAAGGGCTCTTTGGACCAAAAAAATCCCGCTGGTCAAACGTCCCGGAAACCTTCAAAAGTTTGATTACCAGAAACCAATTGGCATCTGGATAAAGGTGTCAGTCTCGTCTGATTTGATTTGCCTCAGAGGTTGGTGATATTTATTTCGAAATACAAACATTTTAGGTTAAAATATTATTTCAACTAAAAGAATTGATGAAGTATAACATTTCTGTTAATTGTGCCAATATTTAAAATATGAAAGCAGACCAAAAAAGCTGCTGCCGAGTAGAATTTACAGAGATCGCAACAGTTATAAAAATCTGCAACCAAATTAAAGTAATTGATATTTCAAACCAAGATTGTAAAATAAAATCAATGATGGAGTTATTGATACAAGCCATAAACCTTTACGACCACAAAAAAGGATGCCTACGCGACTCATAAGATAGCTTAGTATTCCTGTAACATTTTGAAGGAAGTTAATTAATACAAAATAGAAATGTTTACTTCTTTCCCCGGTAAACGATTCAGGAATGTTCTTAATTAAACCATTAAAGTTCCCATCTTCACAAAACCTATAAATCAATACTTTAAATTGAAGAAGGCGCATTATAAAAAAATCTCAAAATATTAAATTTTAAGTTACACGAAAGGGAAAGTGAATGATTATAGAAACACTTGGAATTCTTCAGGACAAAAGAACAAAGTAATACACGAATGCTGGCGTGGGTTTGCAGCTAGTGACACTTGCAGCCGATGGAGATATGATTATGGGGTTTTGCGTCCTGAGCCTACCCTATCACCAGGATACTACGAACATACAAACATATTTTTGTTCTACAGAAACTGATGAATTCAATACATCAAACCACACAATGAATGGTTTTTAAATGCATGCAGTTGAGAGTACATTTATGGTAAATTTACTTCTTTTCAAGGCATTAACTACACACTGCATGGCTACTATTGGGAAAAGGCATTGTCATTTCATTGTTTTCATGCGACCTTAGATATAAGACATCTTGCAACGCTGGTTTGTCGGTGTTACTATACCCTGATTTTGGTTGGAAGAACAGTAGAGAAAATTCAAAAGTATTTCTTTGAAGCCAACACTGATAACGTTTTACTTTATTATTTGTGTTATTCTATAGTTATTGAAAATATTTATCAAAAGCGATACCTACAGATAACATTACTTGATGTGTGAATTTATTAAAAGTGTTTAGTAACGTTAGTAACTAACTTCTACTGTTCTTCCTACCAAAATCATACTATGTTAGATCCTTATTCTAGCAAACCACCTCCTGGCATTACGGAATGCGAGGATATTTGGCAAAGAAAGGTTCAAGTATCGTCTGGGTGTATTGTTTATGTTTTTCCTAAATAGTTTACCACTGTCTTCACGCAAATAACGGTACATTTTACTCTTCCTTAATACAATAGTGTAATTAATATACGTATAAACCGCACGTGTAGCGAAACATGGAGGCGGGAACATTTGTTGTGGTAGGAACAGAAATTTTCCAAGACATTTCAAATGAAAGGGGGGTTTCTCCAAGCCATGAGAGGAGGTGGGGAATTTTTTGGAAGTTTGATACCTATATAAGCGATATAGAGCAGTCCTCTAGCAATTTTTTTAAGTGGATGCATTTAGAAGCTATGTGGAGTGGTGAACCCCTTTCTTCCACGCCCCCCACCCCTTATTCCTTACGGGCCTACCTCCTACCCCCGTAAGTATTTTGAAAATTTGATACCTCAAGAGTCTAAACGCTATTTTTAGTGTCTTCAATGTAAATGAAACTCAACGAGTCCTCCCACACACAACAAAATAATTATTTCTTAAGTGTGCGCGTTATTCACTAGAAAATAAGATGTGTTAGTAATTATCTGTTTTATTATTATTAGCACCGCGTCTTACTACCCATTCGGGTTATACGCACTTATGCTAATGTGTAATGGTAGGGTGATTGTGAGATGAAACGGAGGACCTACAGTTTAACGTGGAATCCGAACCACGGTGGAGGCCTGGCATTCCTCACATTCACAAGTTGTGATTAATACACGTCTTGTCAGAGGTGAAGGAAGGGTTTGGCAATCAGATAAATCTGTGCCGGGACCGAGGATTGAACACCGGACTCCCAGCACAGAAGTCCGACACCTTAATATCTGTTTTAAGTTTGCTTTGCAATGCATCATGGGTCAACACAAAGAGTGAATTGCTGCGCCATAAGCAGATTTTGCTCTCTTCTCGGCGAACGCGTTTGGATCAAACTTTAATAATTGCTCGTGTTATAAGCAACTTATACTATTTCAAAACACAGAATATTGAGTGTGTAAAACACTCTAGAGAAAGAGATTTGGAAATATTTATTTAATCAAAACACCGAAATAAAGTTCGTTCGAAAATCTTTAAATAACTACACGAATCTAGACAGTTGGCGTTAAAAGCCAGTGTGATCAGCGAAGTCTGTGTAAGCAACACCTTTCCAGATTTCTTGCTATTCCATTTTGAATCTTGAGTCGATCAACAGCTGATTGGCTTTTAGCCAGATTAACAAACTTTGGAAACGGTCATATTATATCCCCACCTCCATCTCCACTTATTATAGCTTTCAAATAAAATTAGTATATACATTTTAATCAAATTGATGTAAATTTGTTTTGATTAAAGGTCAGCTTTAAGTTTAATTTTTGAGAATATCAAAAGGAAGTGAAATAAAGTTAGAGTGGAGTGAATTTATTCTGAGAGGTGAAGGCAACTTTTTCCACCAACCTGCAAGAGATACGCGTGGGTGGGGGGACAGCTGTAGGAGAGTCACGAACACGAGACGTCTAGGCCCAACTACCATATCGGCAGTTCTCTAATACATGTCAGGGATATCCTAAAAATTCAATGACATCCTTTTCTCTTTATTTAAAATGCTTGTCATCTAACTATGCTCATGACAGATATTCAACAAATGTTTATATCACCACGTGAAGAAAATTAAACTCTATATGTCTACTGAAGCAATATTTTATTTATTTCGACCAAAAAAAAGTTAGTCTATAAAAATTAGAAAAACGGTGATATTTTCTCGGGTCCCCCACACACCCAACTTAAGAATCTGGGCTCCCAAGGTCATATTTGCACCTTTTTTTAGCATCACGTCTTACTAACCGTCTAGAATATTGCCCTACGCATATATACGAATTACGATTGTGACTTTAAGGATAAGGAAGGTTGTATATAAAGTAAATGTAACCGCATTTGCGTGGAGGGAGAGTGGGAAAACAGTACACCCAATCTAGATTCTAATCTCGATCTCCCCGTCCTTGGTAGTCCAGTCTAGTGCGAGAAAAGCGCGTTAGACAAGGGATATGCAAACTTATTTACAGTTGGGTCAAATAAAAAATTCAAAAACATAGGTTGGCGAAAGAATTGTATTCATTAATTTGTCTTCAAAATTCATTAAAAAATATATGATAAACATAATAAGTTGACATGAATAAATTTAAATACAATGAGAATACAAAACAAATTATAAAGATCTTAGTGTGTTTTTAAGTTCGTTCAAAAGATGTAAATGATGGGGTATGAGATTAGTGAAACTGTAAATGAGCTTCCATTCCACTAATTTTCTTAATCTGTTAAACTAAACGTGAGGAGTTGATTCTCAAGAGAAAAGAGCTCATCAAGCATTAGTAAGTTAGGTTTCTAAAATCACCAAGTTTCATGGTTAAAAACACTTGTTCGCATGAGTATGAGGGTGCAAACATTGCCATATATATTTGAATATGATTTACAAAGGGTGGAAATGTCTATTTTGGCATGGTTTGACAAAAATCCAGTTTTATTGTGTTTAAAAAAAGCCTGCTTCATAACGCAACATATTTAAACTATTTATACTGCGGACAGGATTGAACACACCGGCGGGCCTTAGTTTGTCCATCCCTGCCTTAGACCACGCGACCAAGGCGCTGAACCACATTAATTACAATATGAACGAATTGATGAATTAACTTCGAGTCTTCGGGCATTTTTTGTCCGAGAAACAAATTGTGTGTGTTCTTACTCCCTTGGGAACCAGTCGTTTCTTTATTTGTTAATACTTTTCTTTAATGGAGTAATCAATATGCATTTTCTAACAACGGCTATTGATCAACTAATAAGTCTATACGCGCTAAAGGTTTAACTTCTACACTGTGCCGTTTCTGTCGGCGGGAAAGTAGGGAAGCCAATCTGAGGTTCAATGGGGTTTGGTTTTCCACTGTGGGCTTACAATTTCCCCTTTAGCTAGTGCGGGTGCACTTCCTCCAAAATATTCCCATACGTTTTCAAGAACCTTTGTGTTTGTTAAAAAATAAACAAAATAATTAAGAGGAAGTACGCTCACATTTGCGTGAAGGGTGTATTGGAAGGGTTCAAGGCGGTAATTTGAGTATTATATTCATTCAATTCTTACGTTTCTATTCTCTCAGTCGTCGGTAAATATAAATTCCACACGTACGATCAACAGCCTTGAGTAAGGAATATGGAATAAAGAGAGGAGAGAGGAATCTTGGCAGACTCAACCGGATGTGCTCACCAGACCCTCTAAACAAAAACACATCGGAGAGACAGAGCAATGTACTACGTCCACAAGACAAGTTTATAAATAGGAGGTAAATGTATGGTAGCCGATCATTCTGGAACCACAGGATTAAGGTAGGACACACAGGTTGGCTCTCTTACGTTTAACACAAGGGATATAAACGACTTATCAGGGGGTAGGTGATGAGGAGGGGTGTTTAAAGGAAATGTGCCTGCATTAGCGTGGAGAAGGGTGGATAAATCAAATGTGGGATCCTCCTAATTTCCAAATGCACCCTGGCGATATTCAAACCTCAATCTCACCTCTCACCGGCAATATGGTCATTTTAGAGATTGCTGTCTTATACCTTGTGACCACCAGGGTTCAAACTCGATGGCGTCCCCTGGGAAGGGAGGAGGAAGTAATCCCAACAAGAGATGGATTCCCATTTTATCGCTAAGCGAATACCATTTGAATTTAGTTTCTCATTATGTTCCCCTAGGTACAGACAAATTTCCATAGGAAAAGGCTTTTAAAAATACAAACTTTTTTATATTTTAGGTATGTATAATCTATCATAAGTGACAGTTGCAGATCACATGATATCGCATATGAATACATGCATGACAGTATTATGTAGTAACTTTTCTATGAAAATGTTAAAGTATGTTAGTTTTCGACAAAAGTCTGGCCTTAGTGTACACCAATAAAAAAAACAATTAGCAAGTAAAGATAATGTGTGGAAATTAACACAAGGGTTATTGATTCATTCCAAGAAGTTCCTTAGAATATGTGCACCTGTATTAGCGTGGAAAGAGTTTGGGGGAAAAAAAACCAGTCGACACCACCTGTGAATATTCACCCGCAGTGTTATAGGCCGAGGGATATTGCGACCCAAGTGAAATGCGAGTATAACGTCTTCAGACATACTATTTGGCCACCAGAACTAAGGATAATCCGGGAAATTAACCAAGTTTATTCAATACGTGTGTGATCAAGCATACTAACCAGTCAGCTGGAAATGCGGGCTACAAATATATTACTAGAGTTCAGAGACGTATCCACACAAAAGCTGACACTAGCGTAGTACAACCTGTATTCAAAGAAAAACTTTTAAAAAAAAAATCAGAAATGAATGCTAGGAAGACAAAGGACACGGGCTCGTAAGAGTGGGAAAGAAACGATGAAAGAACAATAAAATGGAGGGAGATTATTGATATCGTACACCAAAAACCGTTTTAAAGGTAATGGGTTTTGTCGAATCTTTATGAAAGGACACTCATGGCGGCCCCCCTTCTTTGCCAAATGAGACAAAGAGCCGTATGCGAGAACGTCAGTGAGTGGAGGCTTAGTGGGAGAGGAGTGTGCCCGTGACTATACTAATAACCCACTAAGCATCTATTAACACTCAGTGACATTCTTGCATACTAAATACTGGAAGTTCTTGTGGTTGTAGGTGGCGAAGATAAGAAGAGGGTAACATTCTTTTAAAACTAATTATGGAACAATAACTACCAATAGCGCGAAAGTTTTTTTTAATACACATTTTTTTGTCTAGAACCTCTGTTGAATTGGCAGCGCGCCACTGACGGCACGAATAAAAGAGAAAGATCTACAGTACAGTTTTTTCCCGCCCTCCCTCCTCCCCTCCCGCCTAATTTCCAACGAGTTTAAAATTAAACTTGTGTCTGTATGACAGACGATGACCGGACCTATGGCGGGCGCAAGCAGCACCCCTTGACACGCACGCGCGAATAATAAAACCTACCAAGATCAGAAAGAGCCGGGCCCCATTTAGCCAACTTGAGTCTCTGGGTTTTGGCGTCATCGTTGAGTTAATAAGGGGGAGGGGGTATAATAATATTAATATTTAGCACCGCGTCTTACTAACCGTTCGGGTTATACGCTTAGGAGGGGGTAAAAACCCAAAGGCTGGTGCCGCATGTAGAGGGGAAAACATGGGGGAAGGGGCCTATAGAATGCCACACACAACAGAATAAACGTAATAGGCGGCAGAGGGACAGTGCCGCACATACATCAGAATATTATTATTATTATTATTATTAGCACCATCTTACTACCCGTTCGGGTTAAACGCACTTAGGCTATTTTGTAATGGTAGGGTGATTGTGATATGCAATGGAGAACCTACAGTTTAAAGTGGAATCCGAACCACGGTGGAGGCTTGGCATTCCACACATTCACAAGTTGTGATTAATACACGTCTTGTCAGAGGTGAAGAAAGGATTTGGCAATCAGATAAATCTGTGCCGGGACCGAGGCTTGAACCCCGGACCCCCAAGTCACCATAAATCAGAATAAACAGCCGGTTTTTCAGTTTACCTCCCGTGTTTCACTTTATTTCGAATATGGATGATTTCCATCATTTGTAATGATTGCTGTGTATTGCAATTGCTATAGACAATAATAGCAAATAATTAACTCAGAAGCCTGCTTCAGTGGCCGAATGGTTTAAGGCATCACTCGTGTGTAAGGTTGGCCTGCTTATGACGGGGCGATAGGAGTTTGAATCCCGGTTGCGTCTACTGAAGGTAGTTTTCCATAAATTGTTTCCACTCTCCTCCTCGTAAATATAGGGAGATTACCTTTCAAATGCTTCCTTCTTCATCCCTACCTATTAGAGTAATTATTATCATACATGGGTATAAACAATGATAAATTATCAAAATTATAGAAAAAAAATTAAGCATAGTAGAAAACTACCGCGATAAACAAGAATATTTTACTACTAGCCAAGGTTTATTTTGCTTCGATCCATCGTGGCAGTAATGTACTTCAAATAATAAACTATATGTTCGTTTCTACCAGTAGAAAACAAATGACAGGTGACATCGTTCCACTTGAGTATGGCATGAACTTTACTTAGGCTTTCTATATGAAGACACTTGCTATTCTTACTTTACAAGGAGGGAGGGAGCATTTATTCAACTTGTGCGTGATTACGAATAGTCCAGAGTATCTGCATGGTTACAACTGAGTGGGGATGAGGAATGTGGAGGGGGACAGTGGGGTAACGATTTAGAAAAAAAAGACCCTCAGTATACCCAGAAGGGATTCCAGCATTCTACATCCTCAGCACCGGAAAACCAGATCAGATGAGCCTGCCATTTGGTCTGCGCGCCCCACCGATGCGGTTATGAGGAATATATAATTTAGATTAAATGCACCCACACTCACGCGGGGGGATAAAGTGGGATATTACAATACATCCAGTCGGGATCTGAACCCCAGCCCCACTGTATCCAGTAAACCAGAAGAGGTTTTGACTTCCACCGATGATGGTGTATAAACCTGTGGTCAACCACTCTTTACTAACCAAACCTCCCTCTCTAGTGAGCTATATTCGTGTCGACTTTTAGGTCATTATAATCCACTTCGTGGCCTAGATCTTCACAAACACTGACCACTGGAGCGAAACACCCCGACACCGCCCGACGACAATCGGAGAGATGGACCGGCCGTGACCCAATTATACATCAGCCCACTGTCCTGTTCACTAAACGCTACCAGTCCATCGGGCAAACCCTCAGAATAACAAGTCAATCCATTTATAAAATTTAGTATAAATAATTATTCTTTAAAGCTGCTTAAATGCTGTGTGTAAAAAAAAAAATATTATGTGGAAGTGTATTCGAAAAGACGAAAGTTGAAGGCGTCAATCTCGTCTTGTCTGTTTTTTTCCGGTGACAAGAGTTCGAGGTTCGTAACACCGCTTGGTTATACTTTGACAGTGTCCCCTTCATGGTTTCATAATATCCCTTCAAGCAAATGCGGGTACAATTCATCTGTATTTCACCTTACTCGTCCCTACACCATTCGTGTAAATCATATGCCTGAGAGAGTAGTAAGATTTTAAGGACAAAAGACGAGCTGCAATACGAAAGTTGTATCTTTGATATGATTTCATTTATGTTTCCCATTTGCTTCGGTTAAATGCCCAAACTTTTACAAATATAGCCTAAGCATTACTTTAATAATAGTAACTAAAATATTTATTTATTTATTTATTTATTTAGCACCGCGTCTTTCTACCCATTCTGTTTATATGCTTAAGTACTAATTATGCTAATGGATTAGGAATTGGGAACGTTGAATATAGAGGATGTGAACCCGCATTTGCGTGGAGGGAAAGTGGAAACAATTTAGGGAAAACCATCCCCAGTTCACCAGAGAAATTCGAAACTCGATCTCCCCGTCCTCGGCAGTCTAGCTCAACACGAAACTAGCACGTTAGTTAACTAAACCACCGAGGCGGGTAGTAACTAAAATAGAAGTGTAATTGTTTTCTAGCGAATCATTTGTAGAACAAATCAGACAAAGTCCTAAGAAAACCATGATTCAATGCGGTTTTTGTTTTTCTCTCTTCACATAGAATTAATTTGAAACTTCCACACAAAAATGACTATTAAAAATCCAGGTCATGGGAAAATGTCGAGTAATATACGGTAGTTAAAACTTGAAAACAAAATAATTCGTGACTAAGTTTGTTTTGTTTTCCGAATACACCAAGGACAAAGGAGCAAAAATAAATTTAAAAAAGTTGAAAAGACAGAATAAGCACGATTTACAAGTTTCGACGATCCCAGAAACAATTCTAGAAAAAGTTGTGACGGAACTAAATAGCAGAATTGCCAACTATAATCTCAAGTGATAGTACACAGACCTAAAAAGGATTGTATTTTGTCCTGCTCAGTACTATTTTTGTTTATAAGATAATCATGTACAGAAATACGAGGTCCCCAATTTTACTAATTTTAAAAATCAATCGTACGACGAAATTAAAAAACTGTGTCGGTAAATAAATATAATCATTATAAAATTTACTTATGATGTGTTACACCACGTTTTACTGCACTTAAAGTATTCTTAGATGTAATATCACTTTCTTTATTACCAATCCTTATGTCTAAATAATTAAACGATTAAAATAATCTAATCTACCAGATCCTAAAAATTACGTAATCTAAAGGGGGGTGACGGAAAATCTTGCAATCCCTTACGTGGGGGAAGGTGGTGTCAAATCTACGAAATTTAAGGATGGCGACTTAGATGCACATACAAGTATGATTTGATTTCCTCATCTTTTCTAGCAAAGTTGGTAATTTCAACCAGACGACCACTTGTTTTCAATTATTTCAGTCCAACCTTATCTGGAAGGGCTTATTATCTTATCATACCCCGTTACTGAGCAAAGTGTGAATCTACCGATACACAGGATGAAACCACAAGTTCAATGGACATCACAAAGCAGAAATAATACATTATGGATTAGAATGGTATATTAACAACAAATGATAGAAATTAGTGCAGTTATTTTATGGGATGCAAGTTCTGAAGTTTCAAAATAATTAAAACAATTTCTCCATTATTGTAGCATATCATCTTATAGTCTTATAAAAAATATATTCGCTTGAGGAAGTCCAGATCGTGTTTTTCCTCATCCCCATTAGTCTCATCACTGCGAAATTCAGAACTAAATGTCGCTAAAATTGAGCTAGATTTACTATTTTTTTCATTTATTAAACTTGAAATAAAGGGTTTATATAATGCTCTAAAAACATACCTTTCGCTTTCATTTTGGTATAAGCCATATTTAAAAATAATTAATCACTTAAGATCTAAAATTAAATTTTGTTAGTTTTTATAACAAAATGTTTTACTCAAAATCAATAAAATATTTATTCAGTAGTAACAGAGTAATCTCAGCCTTCTTTAATAAGTCATAAGAATCACAGAATTTAAGGTTTTCCTTCTTTATTTTAAAAATTCTGCTCAAAAGCCATGAAACTCATGGAAGATTTTTAAGAATTGTCAAGGTAACTAGATTTAAGACTTTGGGCCAGTTTTAGAGTCAGACTTGGTACGTCTCAAGTGCGGTGCTATATTAAATATAGGACACCTAGCTAGATCTTAACTCGAATGGAATGGGCCAGTTCCAGGACCCCACATTTCCTCAAAAAATTATTAAATTCAATTACAGTTATTATTCTAAATTTCGCACCAAATAGTGTACAAATAATTAACAGCAATTAGTATTCGCTTAGTGATAGGATTCCATTCCAGATTCTTGAAACCCCTAACTTTATGTAATTTCAGATTTACATTATTCTAGTAATGTGCTGCAGTACAGTAGAATACGTCACCATTGTGCTACCTCTGTCGGTCCACAGAAAACTAACATTGCAATGGTGCAAATAAGAATTTACTTTTGTTAACTTAATTCACTTGCATTTAATAAAGTACAATCATTTAATGTGTTGATCAATATTCAATAAAATATGATAAATTATTAAGTACTTAACATAAGTACCGAGTACGTATCAATATATTATAACGGCTTAGTACTAAAACTGAAAAACTGCCATGCAAAGGGGGGCCTCTGATTTATTTATTTTTGTCCCTGGCCTCACATTTTCTTAAAACGGGCCTGAATGTAAGCACTTTTTATCTGTCATTCCACAGATGGTACTTGTGTCTACATGGTATATATGTATCGGTATATGAGGGGTTATAAGGGGAACCGGGGAATTAGGGGGTTAGAAATTATGGTGGGAAAAGTGGGCGGCAGAGTCGCAAATCTGCCCCTGTCGGGTACTAGGACGCTCATGGACAGACAGGTGAGAGTTCTCACATCTGTTTGCTGGTAGCACCTGTCATTGCCTTTGTTATTCCGTCGAGAAAACATCACCTTCCGGTTCACCCGAAAACAAAATAAATTGAGACGATCGTGTAATTGTTGTTTCTTGAAAGTTTAACTTGCAGCTCATTCAACATGTCAACATGCAATCTTGAAAACCTAATATAAATATTAAAACTAAGAAATTACATAGTATAAATAACTTGCTTCAACAAATTGGAAATCTAGTTCTTTGATATCGTGTGAAGTGGAATTTTGCTTTTCAAACTATTCAAAAAAAATCTATTTTTGGAATTATCCATTTCATTTCCCGTTTCCATAATTTATTCGCAACTATTTAAGACTTTAAAAACTTAACATTGTAAAGTTGTAGTACTACTAAAGATATAAATATTTTATTTGAAATATATTTTTATTAAATCAACCATTTCTGAGCTATAAGCACATTATATATATATTGAGAAAAGATAAATTTCTTTGTCCACCAAAGAGCATAAGAATCGAAACATTTTCCAAGACCTTATATTATATACACACACGTTTTAATTCAAGTCTTAGAAAATGTTTCGATTCTTATGCTCTTTGGTGGACAAAGAAGGTTCTCTTTTCTCAATTTTTCTTCAACAGTGTTCCTAGTCCCTTATGCCATAGAGTAAAATAAGTGCATATTCTTTCATTAATAATCTTTGGTGTAGTGTTCCTACATCAATGCATATACCTATTATTTCGTTTCACAAATCTTACGAGTTTGTAGTATATTTATATTTTAAGATAAAAGCGGGAGTGTGTCTATGTGGTGCACAATACCATCTATTTCCTTAAGTGCTTATTCTGGTGATTAAATCCCATTTTTAATGCCTATTTGCATGCCTATTTTAAACATTCGTGGTGCTTAAGAATCCACTCCCTATTTATAATAATATAACATTATAATGATTAATAAATAATTTTAATATTAATACTTTTTTGTTCTATGCATCCAAATAGCCTGATGACTGACATGGTGGTGATGAAATGCCTTTTGCCACAATTTTACTTAAGTAAATTTGTCATTACTAATTAGTAATTAATTTACATTTGTCATTTATGAAGGAGTCGAGAGTCGAAGGTTTGACGTCTCGACTTCACAGCCCATTTTATTACTGTCGCAAAGGCATTGATTTTGCCTCTTCTGAAGTTCTAGTTATGTTATAGATAGCGTCAAATTTTTAAATCCTTATTTATAACATTGACTTTATATGTATGTAATCATAGTTTCCGACCACAATCGAGCGGCCGCCATTTACTGGCGAATAGTGTCAGCACCTCCGAATAGAAGGTGTCATGTGGTAGCACAATGAACCCTCCAACCGGTAAACTCAAGTTTTCTAGACTAGAGCTGCTAGTTTTCTGTTCCAATAGCTCCTTAATTAGTGTCCTCCCAAGGATGCTTTTAAACCGTTCCAAACCCTTGCTTCACAGAAAAATCTGGAAGCACCGGGGTTCGAACCCTAAGACCTCTGGATTTGTAGCCAGGAACTCCACTAAACCAAACACACCATATTACTTAATTATAACATTATATAATAATAATAATAATAATAATAATAATAATAATAATAATAATAATAATGGATAAGGATGATAAAACGTATCCAATAAAACATTTTGCACGCGGCCTAGCATCTTATCAACGGAGACCAAATGCAATATGAAAGATTTTTGGCGCACTTGGCTGAATCGACACCAGGGTTTAAGAAACCGCGTTGACACGTTCAAAACATCGCCTCAGTTAAGAAATGATTACTGTGCAGATCGATCAAATACACTATTACACAATGGTACACTTGGTTGTTTTTGTTTGCTGGTTACGTCTTTCTACCCTTTCGAGCTATCCGCAATAGTCTGTCGATCTTGTTTCTGAACAGACTACGCTCGTGTGGTTTACCTCATAATTAACCAAGGATGGCGTTGAAAGACTGCCACGCTGGGATGAAACATTACTTTGTGCACAGTCAACCGTTAAAAGTTTCTCACGCTCGTCTAGGATGCATTTAGGAAAATTTACAGCCTAAATGCAGGAATAATTGGGCCAACTATTATTATGGCACTTTACTTACTTTTGCCCTATTCGCAGTAAACAAAATTAAATCTCCGGTCAAAAACTAGCATAAAACTATTATCCCAGTCTTAAAATTATAAATATAATTCTTTAGTTTATTATTTTCACCAATAAATATCCCAGTAAGATGAAATTTCGGGTCACTTATAGGAATAGGCTTATGTTTAAAAGTATAAATTACCCACTTCTGTGGCCGCATGATCCATGACGCTACACTAGCAATAAACATGACTGCCAAAGTCGGTGGTAAGATCGGGGTTTGACCCTAGTCGGGCGTACTAAGGATGGTTTTTCCTTAGTAGTTTTCCACTCTCCTTCCACGCAAATGCGGATACACGTCCTCTAAATTCAACGTTCCTAATCCCTAGCACAGTGTAATTAGTAGATAAGCGTATATAACCCTGTAGGGTTACCCATATAAAAATGATAGCATCGAATGATAAGCACACTCAACATGATGTTGGTAAAACATCAATGTTTAAATATGCATTGTTTTTGTAAAGGACAAATTGTAATTACTCAAGTACTTGCCAATGTTCGTGGGTTCAAACCCAGTCGGAGTCGACGGATTTTTCTTGAGCGATAAAAACTCATAGCACAACTTCCTTCCGAAGGGGAAGTAAAGCCGTCGGTACCATGTCGATTGTGGCAGGTAAAAAAATCCTGAAAGTTATGAGAAAATACCTTTCCCGTCAAAATTGGTAAGCCCTTTCGTTCTAGCTCATAGAAATTCTTGTTTAGTGATATAAACAGCCAGTTCAGAAAGTGCTCGTTAAATACTTAAGATTAAAAAAAATGTAGATACTCAAATATAAATTGAGTATAATTAATAGCTCCTAAGCTTACATAAATAAGATAAAAGATGAAAATGATTTAATCGTATTAAAAATCATATTAATTAACAGACCAGACATATATATATAAGTAAAAAGTTTTATAAAAATCGGATTACTGTATTTACATTTCAAACACAATCTCTTATAGTCTGTTAAACATCAGGTAAAGAGCAAGATCTCTAAAATAGTTACCAAGTCAACGAATCTCGCAGGTATTTTTCACTCTTAAGTCCACAAAAGAAAATTATATTCCCATTACTATTATTTTGAGGGGTGTTTTTTTTCAGTTAAAGTAAGTAGACCATATTCAATGTTTAATCTATGATAAATGGACGGGAAAATCTGTCAAGACAAGTTTTGCTGAAATCTATAGTTTTTGTACATCCCTACAACACGCCTGCTCGTTCACCTTGAATAAACCGGACTGCGGTCCTCCTCTGAGGAAGGAGGCTGCCAGTCATTGGGGGTGGGGGTAAAAAACCTCCTTCCTTTTGGGCCGGCCGGAGCACAGCGCGGGAAACATGCATCGGTCCAAATCTTATTGAGCGAGATTTATCCAACGGTTAGTAAACTTTTTAAGTTTTATAATTCCCTGTCTTTTGGCTAAGATGCTAAATAAGCTATTTTATCTATTTTCTGAGTAATTCGTGTACAAGATTATTAAAAAATTATATCGTTAGTTTACTTATTTTAAAATACATTCTTGACACAGGAAGTAGTAAAAACGAATATATATTATGTTTTTGGAAATAAAACTCGCCCTCGCTCTTTTAATTAATAATTCCAAAATTAAATCGCAAAAAATATCTGAAATTTCCAGTGACTTTTTTGAAAGTGCCCTGAATATTTCCTGTATCGCCAAGTTCCCTGATTTTTTTCAGGATTAACAGTTATATATCAACCTAGTTCATTACGTGCATAGTTATGGTTATGGTTATTTATGCACCGCATCTTACTACCAGTCCAGAATATTAAACAAATGAGATGGGGATGACCACTGTATAATTTTGAGAAAATATACCCGCCTTTGCATGAAGGGCGTGTGGGAGACCATTACCATATGGGAAAAAACTTTAGCTCAGTACACCCGACCGGTTTTTTAGACTTGACAATACATGTTATAATAACTACGAGCATGACTCAAGTGTTACACAGGTTCATAGGCATACACACAGATCAGCTAAGAAAAAACGAACGACACCAGTTAACAGTGGTACCAACCTAAACTAGAATATCCCTGCATAGAGTTGCCTATTTTAACAACTAACACATAGAAGATTGTAAGATTGGTGTTGTCCACTTATACACCAAACCTTTTATTTTTAATTTTTACGGAAAAGATGAAGGCATAAAATTCACATTAATTCTTTAACATAAACATTATTTCACATCTATGAATTTGGTTTAAAGTTTTTTAACTCATAAAATTATTCAAATTGTATTGTTTACCTCAAACGCATTTCCTTAGCGTTTACACTAATCCCGTCTCTTTAGGCTAGATATCGCACTTGTTTGGAAAAAGGTCGGTTCTAGCTGACGTGAAAACAATAGCCTACGAGCACACGACTTAAAACTAGCTTATTTGAAGAGGAGAGTAGAATACCACCCTCAGTACACCCGACCGGGAATCGAACCCCGACCTCCCGGTCAACGGCAGGCCAGTATAATGAGAAAGTGTCTACTCATTAAGTTAGGGCTAGGTTTTAATATAATGTGGCCTTGTGCAGAGTATATTCAAACTATTATTTTTTGTTTATTCCAATTTGTAATTTTATGAGCCCTTCTTTTATATCACCGCGTCTTACTACCTCTTCACAGATGTACTAACTACATTATGTTAGAGATGAGGAAGGTTGCATTTAGAAGATTTATACCAGCATTTGCGTGGAGAGCGAAACCCTCTAGGGCAAAAACTCAGTACACCCGACCAGGATTCGAGCCCCAATCTTCCTGTCATCGACAGTAGTCTATCGCAAAAAGTGACGCCTTAGACCATGCGGTCACCCCATCAGATCATAGGTCTGGTCTTAAAAAATGTAGGGCCTAGTCTATCCAAGGGTCCTTGCAAGACAAGTGCACTTGAAAGTTGCAATGAAGTCAACCTAAAGGGCGGAGGTTGTTTGAATTCCCTTTCAGGTGTACTGATGCACCCTATACAGCGCACTTTACTTGAGGGCAGAGTAGATTTGCCCTTTATCGCTCACTTTAGTTAAAGTAACGTTTTTTTATTAAATGGAAATGTTATTTTTGTGTGAAAATAGGATAAAATATATACAAACTGTAAAATATAAATCATATGATGTGTTTGGTCATATAGATTATTCATTAGTAAAAAGAGATAGAATTAAGAAAACTTTTGTTTATTGATTTAAGCCCCTAAGTAAATTAACTTAAAAAAACTGCAGTTATTAGTATAATTTTGATTTATTTGAGGTATTTAACAACTGTCTGAACCAAATGGACACTAGAATTTCTATGAGCGAGAGCGAAAGAGGCTAACAATCTTGCCAGGAAAGGTATTTTCACATGCCCCAATCGACAAGGGACCGACGGCTTCGCTTCCTCTCCGAAGAAAGTTGTGCTACGGATTTTTATCGCTCAAGAAAAATCCGTCGACCAGGGTTGGGTTTGAACCCACGAGCATCGGGTCCTGTGGCGAGTACTTTACCCCTAAGACTACCGAGGTCGACAATTTGATATAGAAAATTGCTGTAAATATGCAGACATGCTTGACATATGATTTGGTATCACTGCATTTTTAGCGGAATTTTTGGGGCGGAAATTTGTGTGCATTTAATGTAAATTTCTGGCTTATCCTTGTTATATTGTACATTCTGCTGGACGCATTTCACAGCCTAATTAAAGGAATAAGTTCTATCTAATCACGACCGTGCGCATGGGGGATGTTTTTCCCATTAGGTAACATAGGTTGGGGCAGGGGGGGGAGGGGGGTGAACTAATGTCTACATGTCGATACATGGAGGGAGGGTGGGGAAAAAAAGGTAAGAAAAATAAAGTCTCGTGGTTTATGGATGACCCCTAAGCGATGATTTCACTCTGTTGACTAGAGTCAAGTGACCTGTCCAACCTCCAGATCCTCCGACAACTTCCTTTCCGTACACACCAGCTCTTATTTTCGTAATTAATTCAGTCAACTATTACCGCGTGAACACACAACTATTTTTTTAGCACCGCGTCTTACTAACCGTTTGGGTTATACTAATTATACTAACCACGCTAGTGGTTTTAGGGATTAGGAAGGTTGTATTTAAAGTGTACCCGCATTTGCGTGGAGGGAGAATGCATAAGTTTTTTTTTAGAAACCCCTCTCAGTACACCAGACCGAGATTCGAACCTCGATCTCCCCGTAATCGGTAGTCTAGTCTACTGCAAGAGTAGTGTGTTAGATCATCCGGCCATCGATGCGGGTTACCTACTATTGATAAAACAAGTAGCTATCATGGAAAAGTGTACGTAATTTGGTAGTAGTGCCGGTTCTAGTTTTAAGTGCTGTTTTAGCTAAAAAAAAAAAAGCCTGTGCATAGGAGATGCAACTTATCTTACACTTTCAAATAGAAATGTGACTTCTCTGTTATTCAAACAAATTTAATACAAAATTTACTTGGTGAAAAATGTATGGAAGCGGTTTTAGTTAAAAGTATTTTTATAGAAATACTTACAATTCACAAAATATAAACATTTGTTTTTAAATATAAATGATTTTAATTTATGGTCTAAATAAAAAATATCTGAAAAGAATTATATTTTGTAGGTAACTATTCTAAAAGTAAAAACAAAGATCAATACAATGACTGTGTGAATTTGTGTAGTATTTTTCATAGTAGCTAATGAAATCGTTTCACAATAGTTGATAATAATTTCAATGTTTCTTCCGTGAATTAAGTCCAAAAACAATGCCAGTGTGCTATAAAGGCCTACCAATGTTATCAGAGGTAAATGAAGGACAAACAAACTATGAAATATAAATGCATCTAAAAAATAAAATTCAAAATGAGACAAAAAGTATATATGGACAAAAAAAATTAACTTATTTAAAGCATTGGCTTATAACTGAAATAGTGTGTAAAGCTTTGAGGTCATTGATCAAACATTTTAAATTTATTTTGAGATTAAATAAAAGCATTTTTGCCTGTGGGGTAGGTTGTCATTTTCTGAATGTTTAACGTCCACAAAGTGTTAATTTAACACTAAAGAGGGCCTTATTTTCTTTACAATTATCTGGGGTTAAAATTATCAAATACACAGTAGGGCTATAATAGACCTGCTGTGCACATTTAATTTTATTTGTGCATTTTTGAGAGCCTGCGAAGCTAAATGAAAAGTAATATAGGTACATAAAGTATTTATTCTTTCATAAGTAATTTTTTTTAATAATCTTCATATTTATTTGGTAAGGAGTAATAAATGATAAGGTTATATCCTATTTGGTTATTTTTTATTTCTTTCTCATTTTATATAGGCCTTAAGTTTTAGTCTTCTATGACGACATTTTCGGTGATTCAGGTCTCAGGAAACACAATGTAATTGTAAATTATTGTGTAGAAATATATTAGTAAAATGATAAATTTAAAAAATTTAATATTAGAAATGGAAATAGTTAAAAGAGAAATTAGGGTAGGGAAATAAAAAATATAGACTTGTTTAATCCTAGGTCTTCCCTAAAAAGAGATTTCTATGCATAGTTAATTATATTTTAGAGCACTAAAACTAAACAAATTTTGTATTAAAATATTTATATAAAGGTACAAGATGCAATAAAAATGGCATTTCTAGGTTTCTCATATATCCCCCAAATATATGTACATCCTGTAGGGCTACTGATGATAATAAAAAGTGAGTATCAAAACTTATCATCTGTCCCTGTGCAAATAAAGAATGTATCATTCTTCGTGGCAAAGTGCCACCTGCACAAATTATTCTCTGTGATGTCATGAGTACAAGTGGGCAAGCCCTCTCCCCTTCCTCCCTAAAGCCCCCCCCCACACCCAATTTGCATTCAGCCATTTCCTTATTGAGCTGAAAAGACAATTTTAAAGCTATCAGAGGACACAACTTTAACTCCTTTCTTGGGATTTGAGTGCAGACTATATTTTTCTTTGTCTACTCACTAGAAAAAATAGTTTAATTTTCAACACACACAAAAATAATTTACAGTGAATCAAATAGTATGGATTTTAATATTGTCTTTTGGTCTAATCAAATGTGTGACCCCCACAAGCGAGCTAAACCGACCAATCGGCCAAAGTCAGAGATAATATTGCCAACATTTATGGAAATAGGGTGTCATGTGATCAACACGGCAAACCCTCCGGCCATTAATCTCAGTTTTCTATGACAGCGATGCTACTTTTTAATTTAATTAGCTCATTTGTTTTCACGAGGTTGAGTTTGACCCCGTTCCAGATTCGCTGCTTTTCGGATAACTTTTGGAAGCACCAAGTATCAAACAAAGGAACTCTGGACTTTTAGCCAGGCATTCTGTCCACTTAAAACATTAACTAATGTCAAAATCTATTAAAATGTACAAAATTTTATTTTATTTTATTTTCATAGGCTTAGAAGGTTAGGGATTGGTTCGTTAATTTTTTATTATAAACACACAAAATATTGGTTTAAAATTAAAAAACACAATATTAGTTAGAATTATAGGGTAATTAGTTTGTTGAGTATTCCAAGCAAAGTTTTTGGGAGAGTTCTAAATGAGAGGGTGTCTGGAAAAACTGTGGACAAGATTTGGGATGTGCAATGTGGTTTCACGCCAGGTGGAGGTTACATGGACCAGATATTTGCATTGCAACAAGTGATTGACAAATGTATGGCAGTAAGGAAGAAAGTTTAATGTGAATTCGTTGATCCGGAGAAATCGTGCGATCCGGTGAATAGGAGTTTGTTATGGAAATGTTCTTAGAGAGTGTGGTGTGGATGCATGGTTTAGTAAATGTGATTATGGCGAAGGATGGATCAGGAAATGATTGTCAGGTTAAGGTCTGGCTACACGGAGCCGCACGGCCCTCGGCCCCGCACTTTTCCTTTTCCGGTGGAATGCTATCCATGTTTTTAAATGCAAGTGGCTCAGTGGTTAGAGGATTGGCGTACTAAGCCAAAGGTCCCAGGTTCGATTCCTGTGTCCAGGTGTCATTTTTTCAATTTTCAGAATATGATATCTAGATGGAGTAATTCCCACTAATAAGCATAAATAATAGCTCTGGCTATTAATTCTTAAAAGATAGATGCACAGATGCATGACAGCTTTACATGGGGAAAAAACAAGTCTCTAAATGTATTAATCAATCCAAAATTGTATTTTGATTGACTTTAGCTTGGTTAGTTAATTTTTTATTATAAACACACACAAAATTACATCTTTATGATAAAATATAATTATGTTTAAGTGTGTTGGGGTTTTTTAAATTGGCAAATCTGTAGCTTTTGCTTTCAAACCATTTTTGGTTTGTTTTGTAGTTAAATGAGTTTATTTGAAAGGGTTAAATAAAGTGATAATGTCACCTTAATCCACTAAAAGATCTATCCCATTTGTAAGATATGAGTTTAAGGAAAAAAGCAATCTGTTCAAGGCATATTTGCTGTAGACTTTTGCATTTCACAATACCTGAAGAAATAGGTGAGTCGAGCGAATATGTTTTAAACTATAAATCAAATAGTCGTAATATATCTATAGGCCTATAGGCATGGCTGACTTGTGTCTTAGGCCTATGTAATTAATAAAGTTACAAGGTAAGGTTTTTTTAAATAATACTTTCAAAAGGAATTGTAAATGTTCTTAACCCTTGGGGTGACGGGAGCCTTTGAAGTTAATTTGCATGAAACAAATAATCCCGAGCATAAACCAATTTAATTAAAGACAAAATTAGTGTTTCCAAGCATATTAATTATGAATGTCTGGATAGTCTGCACAATATTCACTTGCTTGTAGGCCTACTATAAATATGTCAAAATATTTTACATTTTATTTGGCATTCCTTCGTTTTTGGAGGACCTTTTGGTGCAGAATTGTAGTTTGTGTGTTGTATAGTGAATTAGGCCTATACAGCAGAATGTCTCCCATCAAGAGAGCTATGGCTACATCAAGTTTCTTTATTTTTTAAATCCCTATAACAAAGGCCTTTATTTATCCAAAAATACTGTTACATGCTTTAAATTAAAACAAAATTGACAAGAGCTCATATTGCCACTATAGGCCTAGAGTAGGCCACACACATGACACCATGGGTAACACACTATCAATATTTTATCTTGTTGGCATTGTAAATCCCTGTCTACCAAGTCCGTAAGCTCCGCATTCGTATAGTCCTTAGAAATAGTCTTTATTTAGCATACCATTCGGGTTATGTGTCTAGGTACTAATTATGCTAATGGGTTAGTTAGGCCTATTGAGAAGGTCGAATACACAGGAAGTGAACCCGCACACACGTGGAGGGTGAGTGGAAAACCATTTAGTAAACCCCCCCCCCAGTTCACCCAAGCGAGATTCGAACCTCTAACTCCCCGTCCTCGGCAGTCTAGCTCAACACGGAACTAGTGCGTTAGCTAACTATTCTACCAAGGCAGGTCCTTAGAAATAAAAATCACATTCACACAATCCATATCCCTAAGCTATTGACCACGCTAACCAATGAGAAAGTTTTAGACTTTGTCCAATTCAACTCTTTGAAAGAAAATTGTCTAAAGTATGGTGCAAGTGGACATTTTATGTGAAGCAGAGGTTATTAAAAATACTAATGGGAAGTTAAAACTGCCAAAATGACGCCACTGTTTCTGGGAACTTGGTATTTCTCAGAAAACTGAGATGCCCCGCTCCATGGAATTTTAATTTTCAAAAAAACATTCTGAAATAACTCTGAACAACTATAGAACAAATTTCATTTTGTATTTGTTTTCATAGCAACAGATTCTTTTGCTGTCATTGATGCTCTTCATTTTGATGTGTGCGCGCATATTTACTTTGATGTGATTGGTAGTCCTTAGCAGTCCCGTATTGATTAGTCCTTAGAAAGTTAAATATGGGTCAACTTATACACAGTGGTAAGGACTAAGGACTTGAGGATCAGGACTCTGAAGACTGTGCACTCGATTAGTGTTGAGTCAGCCTCTCAAGGGCCACTAAGCAAATTAGATACAAAGTCTGTAAACGAAACATGGAGTGTGTCTAAAATGTATCCACCAGGACACTTTGGCTGTAATATTCTGACTGAAACGTAATATGCATCTATCTTATGCACTTTAGGGCACCATAAACGCATTTCTCTTGAGCGGTGTTTCCAAAATTGAGTTCAGTGAGGTAAAATTAAGAGGCCCATGACATTTATTTTAATTAAATACATTAATAGTTAAATATATTTTAGGTACATTTATATCTGGCAGACGAGACAATATTTGAAATAGGAAGCATTAAATGAATTATAAATTCTCTCTATACTCTGAAACCAAACCGACTTATCAGAACAGACTTAATCCGGCTACAGACAAGCAAATACAATTATTGTTGTTAATTTTTTATGGGACATAAGGAGGACAAAACATTTAGGCTTAGTTGCCTTCCTCCTGGAAAACTGTACAAGAGTGTGTAGTAAAGTGTAGGCTACAAGTGTGTAGTGCACAAACTAATCAGAAAGAGCCTTTAATGTTATCACTTAATAAATAAACTTCTATGTATATACAAGTTTTAACCACACAGAATTCAATCAAAAGTTAAATCTTACCGTATCTTTGGTAGCTTGACTGGATACAATCGACAGGATATAACTTACAACATTAAGAAATTTACCATAAACAACGAATGATCTCCTTTTATCCTTGATGATTAAGGAATATATGACTTTACCATTAATGTAATAGGCCTACACTGCCTTTGAAATAAGATAAAATCATACTTCAGATATAGCCTGGGTATAATTTAGTAAAATCCCTCTAACACTTCACTGTCAAAATAATATATTACAATTTTCAAGTTTTCACTTTTTACACTTTCACATAAATTTCGAATCACTAAACACACCAACTATACAATTATACTCGGAACGAAATTTAACATCCAAAATCCTTCACTTTGATACCAATCACCGAGTGATAAGACCGGCAGACAGGCAACACCTTCCAACTAAACACAACACTGTTTCATCAACTCGGGGAAGTAGATCAGATGTTAGAACAGCATCTCACAATAATTAAATAAATTAGTCAATGTTAAACATTTGAAATGCTCGTATTTTTCAAATCCATAAATTACACAAAACCATGAAACAAAATAAGATAAATGAAGCAGAAAAGTTGAAAGTTGCAATTAACAAGTTGATCTAATTCCCCCACCTTTTAAGAGAATCAAGTCTGCAAATGGCGCCGGAAACGAAAGAGACGAAGAAAGTTTTTCATATATTAATACCTACTATATTTTAGTGTTAATAATTTAGTTGGAGCTTTTATTAGTGTATCATTAGCTTTCAAGAGACACTACATATAATATAACTTAGTTCACAATATAGTTCACGCTATTTGCTAAACGGTGACACACCCCTAATGGTTGTCACAAGTGTTAAGATCTACAATTGCAGTTAAATTAACGGTATTTTAAGTACCTAGTAAAACTGAAGAATGTACTAACTACCTCACATATTAATTCTCGTAAATATATTTGAATACTCACCAATATTTTTATCCCACCAAAAGAAACACACATAAAACTAAAATATTCGCTCACTACTTCACTTCTACGATCTGAGTCAGAATGAGCTGATACATTTGCTAACCTCACCCCCCTCAATTGGATAAAGTTCTCAATCTTTGAATAAATGTAGATAATAATTTAAAAGTATAGCTAACAATATGTATAAGAAGAATGAAAAACAAATAAAACTAAAACACAATTAAAATAAATAACTCTTTTTGACACCAATATATTAAATTTCAATTTAAACTATTATTTTATTTGCACTTGGTAGTATCATCACACTGTTGACCAGAAATTTGAAAGAGGTAGGTTTAACTGAAATAATTTTCAGTTGAAGCCTAAACTTCATCAACTTCAGAAGTAGCGGTACTGTAGCTTTTTTTTTTTTTACATTTTCTTAATAATTACACTGATTAAATTTATATTATTAGATATTATTGAGCCATAATAAACGAATAACATGTACCAAATAAAAATATAAACCAGTTAAAAGCTACTCCTCTTATTCTCTTATTCCTATTTCAGACAGCTTGTATAATAGAATTTCTTGGTTGACAGTGTCAAATGCCTTTTTTAAATCAATAAATAAAGCTCATGAAAGATTAACAGTTAGTGTATCAGATTTCCCCTTAAATCCATAGTGGGGTTGTTTGAAAAATGTATTTTGTCTAAGAACTTAAGTAATCTAACTTTGATTATTTTATCTAATATTTTTGATATGGAAAAAATAAGTGAGATAAGCCTGTAGTTTGATGGATCACATTTCTAAGTGCCACCCTTATACATGGTAATAATTTTTATATTTTCAGCTGTTCCAGAAATTTACCTCCTTTTATATTTATTAAATAGAACATAGAAATAATATGCAAAAAAATTTGAGCAGTGTTTTAGTACTTTATTTAGAAGATAGATCAAAAGGTAAACTTTTTGAGCTTCTAAGATCTCTTATCATATTTTTGACTTCCATTACATCTGTTAAGAAAATTGAAAATGCCCAGTCTATAGTGGCAGTGTGGTATGTCCACTTATCATCAGGATATACAGGAATATTCATTCAAAACATTCATGAACATTCATTCAAAAAAAGTAAAAGAAATCCCTACTATCTAACTTTCTATCTCTTTATTTAAAGAAACATTAAATAACTTTTGATTCTTAACCCTCTATACTATAGTGTAGTGGTTTCAATTTAAATGTTGGCTAACCTCTCAAGCTAAGAATAAAACAAATGACAGTTGCTATTTGAAATCAAAATATAAATGTCTCTGATAAATGAGAAGAGAAATAGCGGGATTTTCAGAAAATTTGTTATTTCAAAATGAACCTGACAAACGATAAAGCTCAGCAATTGTTGAAACTTTCTAAATCTCCAGAAGAACTTCACAAATTTGTGGATGACTTAGATATAAAAACGGTAACAATTTGTATTTTTAATTGTTTGATTTATTATCTAGTTTATAAAATGAGTCCCTTGTTTTGAACTTGCATTATTATACCTAGACATGGCCCAAATAAATTAATATTAAACATATAAGAAACTCAATAAATTCATTTTTATACGATTTAAGGGGCTTCATCCGTTCATAGTAGCACTATTTATAATAGGCCCCCTACAGTATGATTTGGCTAATTCGAAAAATTGGATAATTTGAACCCATCATGATCCCTCGCGAAATTCCTATTAAAATCACTGGCAAAAAATTAAATTTATTACAAATTTTAGAGTTAAATATTTGAATATTTCTAAACCTTACCATTGTTAATTTTTTCGAGTTTGTATTAATTTAAAACCTATCTTACCGATCTTAATTAAATCACATTTAAATGCAAAGAATGTAATACAAAGTTATTGACGAATAAAGTGGGGAACTTTGCACCGGTGCACCGGTCTTATAAAGTTCGGGTTGAGTCACCTACAGAGTGGTAAGGACTAAGGAATTAAGGATGTGGATTCTGTAGAGAGTGCAATATATAAGTGTGGAATCTATCTCTTACAGAGTACTAAGCACCTTACGGATACAGAGTCTTCTGTAGATAGGCCTTAACACTGATTTAAGTCTTCAATTTTTGTATGTAAATTTTTCCAACTTTTATTTTGTGTTTGAATCCGTCTTGTTTTTTCGTTAAATGAACATATTTTATATGTTTGTATGTGTGTTTATATGAAGCATATTTTGAATTTAGGATATTTCAAGGATATTCCTTGGACTTAGAATTAAAATAGATGCTCTACTGTAATTTTAAAATCTTAAAGTCTTTTTTAGTTAAATAATACTTAGTAAACTAACTCAACACTAACTCAAAAATAAACAAATTGTGACATGTGAAATTGAGTAAATATATTTGTTATTTCTAGCATTAGAAAATTATAAATATAGCCAGGCCTACTTGCCTAAATATATAAATCTCTAAAAAACATAAATAATTAAAAATGATGGAAATGTTCCAACATGAGACTTTAACAAAGCAATGATATGATTTGCTTATTAAAATAAACCATCCCAGCCTAACAAAATCCAACCTTTCATGCAATAACAAAATGTTTCTCTTAAAATAACCTACCCTAAAATAGGCCTATATTAAAGAAAACTCCGGGGGCTGGTACCCATCATCAAACTTAAATATAACTTTTTTATAACCAAAATATCAATATTTTATGATTATAATCGCAAATAAAATGGCAATGTTTTAACTAATTAGCTTAAAACAAATTTGAAGTAAGTTTTTATAGATCAATTTTTGATCATTTTTAGACCAAATTGATAGGTTTATTATAATATACGTTCAAACACGTTCTCGATTGGTTGTGTTCCAGGTAGGCCTAATGTGTAATAACGAAACCCAAATATGTTTTAACCTAATTGGTCAGTAAACAAAGGAAAATAATACACATTAAGAACGTATAGAACTCTTATGAAAATAATATTAATGACAAAGATATTCATTTTTACCTATGGCTATAGTTTTGTATAAGCCTATTTAAATATTACTGTATTAAAGTTAACTGCATTGTTAACAAACACTTGCTTATTGTTTCTTATGTACACTTATGTAACACTTAATCAATTCTATTTAAATCTATAGGCCTATATATGTCTTAATTCTGAAATTTTTAAGATGTTTACTCTTAATTTTTATTATTATTATTATTATTATATTATTTTTTAAACTTTTATTCTACCAAACAATTTCAGTAGGCCTGCTTGTAGATTTATTAAAAGCCAAATGTACTGATAATGGCATTTACTTTGTGCTGGAATAATTTATTCAAGAATTGTTTCTCTTCCTAGGTGCTAAGCTCTTAGGGGCACATTCCATCAAAATGTAATTTTTTTTGTGTTTAGTGAGATATTTAATTTAAATGAGTTAGTAATAATTTTTATTTAAGGAAATAACATGTAAATATTGTATCTAATATTAAGAATATATTTTGTTTAAAAATATATTAGGTACCAACATAATCTCTTTTCATGGTTTTATTACAGTCGGGACTTCTTTGTCAGCAAATCACTTTCATTTAACTTTTAAGCTTCTGAAAATATTAATAAAAAAGGACTGGAGGAAAGAATATAATACTTTTTCACACATTGATAAGGGGGATGTCAACCCTTATTATTTATTGATCTCTTCCTCTCGCTCCTCCCCTCCCTCCCAACAAACCACCCCTCCCTCCCAACCAACCACCCCTCCCCTCCCTCCCAACAAACCACCCCTCCCCGGTATTTTGGGACCATACTATTTTGCATGCTAGGCGTATAACCCGAACGGGTAGTAAGACGTGCTAATATATATATATATATATTATTTTGCATCACTCAGGGGGTGTGGTTTATTTATAGTATACAGAATACAACTGGGACCCAAATTTTAAGTCTCGCTTAGGGCACATGAAACTCTCGCACCAGCCCTGTCTTTTACCAAATTTAAAATTTCTTTTAAGTAGGCCTAGTTGAATTGTTTTTTAAGTTTATATACCATTATGACCATATAAAAAAAGTTTTAATGATTAAAAATTCCAATGCTTCACTCATTATCCTTATAAAGCGGACAAAATAGATTTCTTTAGTGCTGCATTCTGCAACCTGATTAGTGGTATTAAATTACTTTTAAAATTATTTTCTTATATCATAGTTAAGGATGACAGGTGTGAGTTGATCTTTTCAAAATAGTTAGTAGCACATTCGGAGGGAAATTATAAGAAAGTTTCTTAAGTAGGATCTACACCAACTGGGGCCATAATTTTTTTTAGTGACATGGTTCAAATGTAGTCACCACAAAAGTGAGCTATTGTCGACAGGGCTGCCCACCCTGGGTATAGATAAAGATACTGGAAGTAAAGAAAACAAGATAATTTGTCTAGTTTGTCACACAATGGGCTACTTATTAACATCATAATTTTAAGAACACGGGTAGGTCTCTCGACAGTCGATGTATTTCAAGATAGTGATGACCTCACTTTACCTTATTAGTTCATACATTGTTTCTTAATGTGTTTATGTAAGTTATTAATAACCCAAATGAGCAGAAGTGTGTTTGGCCCTACCATATCACTAAAAAAATTAGCCTATGATTATATTATTATTTTACAATGTTCACTTCATAAATATGGACATATTTTCACTCTCAGAAATGGCTTATTTTTTTCAGCTCTGCACGATAGTGAGCTCCTCACTAGAAACAAGGCACATTTGCAGTGTTTTGAAATGTGTGTTTGGAGGCCTCGCCCCATCGTCAAGCTCTTGTCAGATGAAGCGTTATCGGGTGAGTATTTGATGTTTAAAACCAAGCTCATTTGCAACTTAATTCAAGGTAACACGCGTAATTGGGAACTCAAACTAAATATCAGGATCTGTTCTAATTCTGTTTTCTATTGACAGAGAGGTCAGGGCTTGAATCACAGTTGGGTGTATTAAGTTATTTTTTTCCCTTATATTATTATTATTAGTAGTATTAATATTATTAGCACCGCGTCTTACTACCCGTTCGGGTTATACGCACTTACGCTAATGTGCAATGGTAGGGTGATTGTGAGATGAAATGGAGGACCTACAGTTTAACGTGGAATCCGAACCACGGTGGAGGCCTGGCATTCCTCACATTCACAAGTTGTGATTAATACACGTCTTGTCAGAGATGAAGGAAGGGTTTGGCTTTTCCCTTATAATTTTCCCGCTCTTTCCAAGTAAATTTTAGTACATTCCCTCTAATTTATACCTTCTTCTCCTCCACCTCATTAGTGAAGTTAAACGTAGATAGCTAAGACGGGGGTAAAAAAGGGGGAGGGGGTAGGCCTATTAATTATTAGGAAGGAAGTTTTTAGGATGGACAGCCATGTTAGTGGGGATAGGGGGATGAAATCAATCACATGTTGAAAATCAACCCCCAAGTGGAGCCTGTACAGAGATTCAAGCTTTTACCTTCCCTGTCATCAGAAATCCAGTTCATTGAAGACTAACACCTTAGGTTGTGTGATCATTAGTGCAGTCGTTGATCAACATAAGTGGTGTTCTAAAGTCGTATAGCTTTATAACTGGTAATTTATTTCTAATAAACTAATTTAATGTCGGGTACTCAGGCCAGGCCTCTTGTTTTAATTCCCACCTATTAATTTCTTTCAGGTTGTTGAGAGAACTCTTTTGGAAATTAAAAAGAAAAAATCTCCGAAAGAGATGGATATTATCTCATTAATTTCCAATGAGATAGACAAAATGGAGGCCAAGCATGTAGCGCATCTTGCAGATTTGTGTGTCGACTGGGCTCAGAATGGCAACACAGAACTGGTGGGGTAAGTGAATCTTGATTTGTGCTCAGCTCTTATTGGGGTCACCAGTGGGTGTGTCAATAATAACTTCACATAAAACAGTCAACATATTGTGTGATTAGAAGATTGACGCAGTGAACTAGGCCCCTACTAGTATATTATTATTATTATTATTAACACCGTGTCTTACTACCTGTTAGGGTTATACGCACTTACGCTAATGTGTAATGGTAGGGTGATTGTGAGATGAAATGGAGGACCTACAGTTTAACCAGGGATCCGAACCATGGTGGAGGCCTGGCATTCCTCACCTTCACAAGTTGTGATTAATACACGTCTTGTCAGAGGTGAAGGAAGGGTTTGGCAATCAGATAAATCTGTGCCGGGACCGAGGATTGAACCCCGGACCCTCAGTACAGAAGTCCGACACCTTACCCCTAGACCATCAGGTCACCCCTACTAGTAGAGTTCTCAGATTTTTTCCCCCCATAGGCATGCCTTAAAGGTGCTAATTATCTGTTATATAGTAAATTAACTTTTTTTTTCTATTGGAAATATGAAAATATGTAGGCCTTAAGCACTACTTACATGCAAACAGCAATATATGCGAATAAATATTAACTAGCTTAGGGGCAACCTATGTAATGCTTCAAAAACCTTTGAATTTACTAACTATACCTGTATTTGTAATCCTCGACCATGGTTTAAAACTAAAGATAGGACAATTGGATCCTCAGTTCCTTTGAATCCTATTGTATTTGAGAGATTTGATATTAGTAAAAATCTAAAAAAGTGGGATTCCATGTCAAATCAACAACGTCCTCTACCTCAGATTCTTTATAAGGTTTTGAATAGCTATTTCATATGAGATATTACTTGGTTACATTGGGGGGTGGGAATTTGCCATTGAAATATATATTTTGGTAGTTTTTTTAATATGTTGTATAACTTATATACTATTACTACTATTACTCATTAATAACGACAACATTTGAATATGGGATACAAATAGGTTCAGGAGCCATGCTAGATTCACTAAAACAGGAATACAAATATTTGAATAAGAATATTGAACATACCTGAAATTTGTATACTTGTAAACATTATATAGGCATATGAAGCACTCGTTTTGTATGCATCCAGTTGACTGTGAAAAGATGAAACTCCCTGTTTTGTCAAAACATATGTTCTGCCAGTTGCGGTCAGGGGGTCAACTTTTGTAAGAACTGATGACACATACACTACTAAAATATCAGGAACTTGTGGATAAACATATGATGGAGCTAGTCCTATGTGGATGTTTACAACTGTTTTTGATTTCATCAGTGTTTTCATGTACCACAGAGATAACACATCTCAACCATCAGTGTTCATCATATGCACACGTAACAAATCCATGTATGATACTTTCAAGTTTGAACTGGTCTTTAGAGGAAAATACCTTTATCAGTTTCTCTGGTTGTAACAGGACTTCACATTGGATCTTCTGCATGCAAGAAATGTATCTAAATTATGCAAATATATCTGTACATTTTCATATTTTTCAATTGTCACAAGCATGAATATAATTCCTTTTATGTTGTGACTTGCCCATTCATGTAACTCTCTCGATGTCATAATTTGCTCTGCTTAGGGCTTCTATAAACTGGCTCTAGCAGCAAGACACTTCACAGTTCCCCCTACACCATCACAGGCATTTTTACCATGTGAGTTGATAAAAAAGTGTCACTCTGCTGTGCATCTAAACTCTTGGTGATGTAAGCTCAAATTTGTAAAGTTCTTGTGAATTTTCGATGCTGCCCCATCTGAAAGATATATGTGATTTTTTTCAGTTGGGAGTAAGTAATGTTAAGGAATTCTATTAGCTTTCTCTGAAATGTATAAACTGCTGTGATATCATGCTAAATGCACTCGGAGATCATCACAAGGCTTTCATGTTTAACACTTTGGTTCTTCTGATGTGTCTGGATAATAAATAACAAATGGTTAAACTGTGGATTGACCCACTTGAGTGGCTGTGTGGTCTAACGCGCTACTCTTGCAGTAGACTAGACTGCCGATGACGGGGAGATTGAGGTTCAAATCTTGGTTGGGTGTACTGAGGGTGGTTTTACCAAAGTGGTTTTCCACTGTCCCTCCATGTAAATGAGGGTATGTTTCCTCTGAATATAACCCTCCTAATCCCTAAAACTATTGGCGTAATTGGTACATAAGTATATAACCCATGCAGCCACTGAAGCAGGTTTCAGCCTCTTAAGTCAAAGTTAATCATTCTAGGTCATACCTGACCCTGAGGCTCTTGAGATGGGCTTAACTTGACCTTTTAAATAGTCATTGCAGTTATATTAAAATTGTGGGAATTATACTCTGTGAAAAAATTAGGGACGAGGGGCTAATACTTTTTAAACATTAGCATTCACTCGTTGGTAAAAATATAATACTTTTGTTGCAGTTGGAAAACTGTCCTCCCGATAGTATTGACTTATCTGAGTGACCAGAAAGTCGTGGACGCCGGTGACAAAGAGATGAAAGGACCAGAGTTTGTTTCTCAAAAGATACATTTGCTTTGTGCTGTGTATTGGAAGCCTGAGAGTGTCATACACTTGGCTAGCATGTTTGTGTGAGTGGATCAGTATATTTTCCTTAGATACACATTGCTGGTTAGTTAGTAGTTTAATAAAGAGCGATCTCAATCACTCATTTATATTATATTAGCTGGTGCAGTGGCGTATTCTCTGGGTATGCTAGTCCTGCACCACATACCCATAATTATATCGACTAGTTTTTTTAAATTCAATGTTATTATTATTAGCACCGCGTCTTACTACCCGTTCGGGTTATACGCATAAATTCAATGTTGTCTGTGCTCACTGTGTAAATACTAATGTTTAAATTGTTAATAAATATACATGTAATGAATTATTAATTTTAAAACTAATATTGGTTCATATTCCAAGAATACTGTGTTTTAAGTAATTCTTCTTCCAAAAGGCTCTACTTAACACAATAGAAAACCCAGGGCCTGCTGCTTGAAAACCGCAAGGTCAAGATAGGGAGGCTCTAATGACCTTGTCCAATATCTAGGGGGTTGCAACACATTCCTTTCCGCTCGCCCACAAGTAATTGGCCAATGAGCTTGGGATTTTACACCCCAGGTCATGCTGTTTTAGTTACACTTCATATTATTTAAATTTCTATTAACATTATTTGTGGTGTTGGGAAAACAGGTGGAGGGTCAAATACCCTGTTTGCCCCTCTCCCCCTTGGGTGCACCACTGCTTGAAGCAATGACGTGGTGATAGAGTATTAATAGTTCGAGATAATCTCCCTTATGTTAGTCAGAGTTTACGCATATATAGCTTCTAGAGCATAGATTCTCAAGTTGGGAGACTCATTTGTTTCCAAGCATCATTGTGTGAGATAAGTTAGGCTTTAAAAACTAGTTTTAATTGCAACGTGAGTTGGACAATCCACCTGATTCCCTCTCACCAAGATCTGATGGATGCTCGATCCATGCACCACTTCATTTTACTCTTATTGTGATTTTTTTGCTTTGAGTATTGCTAACTGTGTGCTTTTAATTACACTAGGTTAACTGAATAAGATCTGTCTCTCTTATGCATTCAGAAATGTGCCCATACCACTCTTAGCCCAGACATTAATATTCACTTACATTTCTAACCATGTAGATAGCATTACAATTTGAGGACCGCCTATGTGGTCTAGTGATCAGAGGTTCTGGCTACGGACCTAGAGGACCCGGGTTTGATTCCCGCCTCTTCCAGATTTTCTGAGAAGTCTTTCCAGATTATCTGGGAAGCAGAACCACTTTTCTATAGGCACACAGCTTCAAATATTTCCCTTAAAATAATCCCTTGACGTTCTTGGACAACGGTGGTTGAGGGTCCTGGGCCCCCAAATTTCCCCTACAACTTTTAGAGTACAGCATACCTGTTAATTTTCTCAGAATACGCCACTGAGCTGGTGTACCTCTTCTTCACACAGGGAATCTATAAAGTAGCTTTGTTATTTTTAGTATATAAAATAAACCATAGATAATAGTGACCAAATCTTAAATTAGTATGTTTAAATATTAATTCTTTATCTGTTTAAATTGTGATATAGGATGCAAAAGTAGTCTAACTAATCATAATGTGAATATAGATATAACCTGAACATGTTTTAAAAGCTGACATTTCTTTTGAAGATTAAGTTACAACTTCTCTATACACAATACTTTGAGTTCTTGCTTGTTGGTGCTAATAAAAAATAAAGAAGTGTCATAATTTACATAAGTGTTGTTAAAGGGATGAAATTAAATCTAATCAAGACTATTTCAGCATTTTTTTTTACCGTATCTACCCCATTTAACCTTTTTCATCCGTTTTACACCTTTTTGTCCTTTTTACAACTTTTTAATCTTTTTACCCTCTTTACCCTAAAGTAATACACTTTTTGCCCTTTTCCCTTTACCTACTGCCCTATATCATCTTTTTTACCTCTTTTACCCTTTATATACCCTCTTCACCCTTTTTGTGGCTTTTTAATCTTTAACAGTTTTTCTTGTCCCTTTTAACCTTTATACCCTTTTTGTTTTTACTGGATTTAATTTTTGCCCTTTTACCATTTTTGCTTAATTGTGCCCTTTTTGACATTGTGGTCCTCTTTGGACTTTTTTTTGTTGCCCTTTTTTGGTTAGATTTAATTTTTACCATTTTTTGAGACCTTTTTGTCGTTTTCACTTTACATTTATTACCCGGCTTATTGCTGAAGAAATATTTTAGGGTAAAAAGTGCATAAAGAGTTTAAAAAATCTATTTTTTTGAGGGTATAATGGGCAAATTTAAATTTTAAAATTCTTACTTCCAGGGGCACATGTTTTTCACAAGGGCTATTATTATCTAAATTTTAGAGCTGTATGTGCAGTAAAAATTCCACAATGCTCATGACAGATATACAAACTCTTAATCCTGTTAATATAGATGACAGGATTAACAAGAAAGATGGATATAAAACATATAAAAGGGAACAATTATAGTATATCTTTTATACTGTAAAGAAGAACACATTTCACACTTAACATTGCTGCCACTGGACAAAGAGGTAATTGTTGCCTTTCGAAGAAAATCAATTGCTATGGCCTGCAAGGGCTGTGGAGTCAGAAGCAATTTTGGGTGGAGTATTAGTCCGAGTCTGTAAATGTACCGACTCTGACTTCTGCTTCAAAATAACACTTATAATATTATAACAATATATGGTAAACATTTCATTCTAATTTTATACTTTTTTATTCTTTAGGGCCAATATTTTTAATTTGGATTGGTGAATTTATTTAAATGTAAATTCACAATGCGAAACAAGCTTCCCATAAAGTAATCTGTATTTGAGTATCTTACCACAGTAAGTTTGTTATTACTAATTAATATACTTTAACCATTTCTAAAAGAGTCAGAGTTGAACAGTTTAAAAATAGAAGATTCGGGGTCGAAAGTTTGGCGTACGAACTCCACAGTCCTGGTTACTGCCCAATCCCCCGACAGGTTAGGACAAGGACGTAATAGCTGTTAATTGCTACCGCCCAATCCTCTGACCTAGGTCTCTTCCTATTGTTTATTTGGTTTGCTCTTTTAGGAATTTGCGTTGCAAGTTTCTGATAAATTTTGATAGAATAAAACATAAGTCAGAGGATTGGGCGGGGACGATTGATTTTTTTGTAAAAGGTAGCCATTACCTCTTTGTCCAGTTGGCACCAATGCAAAGTGTGAATTGTGTTCTTCTTTTCATTAAAAAGGCCATATTTTGTACGTTCTCTCTTATACGTTTTCTTTCCACCTTTCCTGTACCTTCATTCAAATTTAACAAAATACCTCAAAAAGTGAAAAAAAAGTTTACCTTACAGAGATATATTATATGAAGGAAGAGTGATTGTAATAAATAAAAGGAAATGAATACAATATGATTTTAAGGTGGAGGAAGTGAAATAAGCTTTACTTTATTATATATATTCACATCCTATCCATTCCTTTTCGTCTGTCCGCGCCCATTGATTGCCTTTACTTTACATTCTCTTGTTATTTTACCCGCTCTAGTGACATGAGTCTGACCCTAGAGGAGCACGATGAAGTGGTCGCGACACTGTGCAAGTGCATGCACCGCCTTGACCCTCAAGAAGTGCCCCCGCTGGTGTACCTCTTGCTGAATATGTGTAAGGTGAATCACTGCGTTACCTTGTACATGAACCTCGACCTCTACTTCACCAATAAGCTATACAAAGGCAGTCTGAAGGACACCAACACTGTTTCTGAGGCACTCAATGAGGTCGAGATGGGTGAGTTGGATGTATGACATTTTACTCGAGATGGTTCCTTTTAATCCTCGAACCTTCGAGGATATTCAAAATTGGATGATTTGAAAAAATGTTAAGATACAAGATTAAAAATAAATCTTAAATTTGATTTGTAGTCGGAATTTCTTAGATGATTAAAGGGTGGCCACTATTCTAGTAAATTGGTAATTATGCTTGAATTTTGAGTATTGGGAATTTAAAAATATTAATGGTCTTTATTCATAGATGATACCAAACAAAGCAAAGACTAGTCCAAAATAGTTTCTAGCGCTAGTTTCTCTGGGAAAGTAATTCAAAATATCTTCTAGAGCAAGCATGTCAAACTTCTGGCTCGATAAATGATTATACGTGGCCCAGGGACCTTTTTAAGTGCCAACAAACAATGCAGCCGGGAGCAAAAGCATTCGATAAAATCTAAAAAATTATTTTATTTTTTTTGCCAGGAAAATCGGGAATCATGTTATAAATTTATCCTAGAGTTTGAGTGGCCACTCTGGATTATGAAGCTTACTATTAATTTAAATCAACATAATTATTAGACAAACCTAACACGAGACCCCAGACTATTAATCTTCTACTTCACTGAATGTGAATTACCATTTTTAAAATGTTAACACTCAACTTATATTTCTTATAGCAACCAAAGAATTAATGTGAACAAAATCAGAACTAAATAAAAATAAAAAATATCAATGTGAATTATATTTGGAAGAAGGTACAGGAAAGGTGGATAGAAACATATAAAAGGGACGAACACAATATGGATTTTACAATAAAAAGAAGAACACAGTTCACACTTTATATTGCTGCCATTGAAATATATATTTTTTTCAAATCCTTGAATCTAAAATATCCTTTGAGAGTCAAATTATGCAGCCTTCTATACATATGGTATTTTAAAATATTATTCAAACACAGCCATCAGTAACTCGGTATCGGTGTTTATTCTGCTTCTCATACAATATTTAACTGTAGAGTGTTGGGGATGAACACAAGAGATGAAATAATAGCTCCAAGCATCCAGTGAATTCTCACGTATATAGCAGACTATGCCTTAAACTATGAGTGAAGAACGGGCCTGAACATAGGACATTTCCTGCGTATATAAGTCAAGGAACATTGGCATGCTAAAACAAGGGTTTCAGGTTCGATGCTCATGTCTAGCTGTCATTTTTCACTATATTTAATTTAATTGAAAGATGCACCCCACTGCATTGCTAACTTATATTTTTTGTATCAAAAGTAATTTCAGTCAATTGTAAAAAATATACATCATAATAGCCCTAAAAATTAGATTTTATATTTGGAAAAAATAAATCTCAATCAATACTTATTTATTTGAGGTATTTTACGAACACTTTCAGAACTGACTGATTAAATTATCACACAAGAATTTCTATGAGCGAGAGCGAAAGGCCTACCCTAAGGAAGATGTCCTACAGATTTTTATCGCTCAAGAAAAATCCGTCGCCCCCAGCTGGGTTTGAACACACGAGCATCTGGTTTTGAGGCGAGAACTTTACCCCAAGACAATTGAGGTCAATCAATAGATCTCAATTTTTTAAATTTTTAAAATTTTTAATAGGAATTTTTTTAAATCCTTGAATCTCAGCTAACCTTACAATTTTAAAGGCTGTGAATATTCAAAAGCACCATCTCTATTTTTTTAATCATCTTTTTATTTTTATAATTTTTTATTTTTTTTTAGATGAAACCAATGTAAAAGATTCTCGCGAGTCTGAAGACACTGTTTTACTTCACATCTATGACGCTGCCATGGCTTACCCTAAAAGTATCAGGGACCTTGTTTCATTCCTGAGAAATCTAGTCTGTGCCCCTGAACTTGTGACAAGACCTTTCATTTTTGCAGTGCTGCTTGCCATATCCACAATACATTTCCATGAAGATATGGTGAGTATTTGCTTCTCGGGTCATAAGTGTTTTCAGGCCTCTAGGGTAGTGGTATTCAACCTCTTTTAGTGGCATACCTCCAGAAATAATTTAGCTTCACCTTTGTACCCCCAAAGATGTTGGTGCATAATGCAAGCTATAATAGGCCTACATATTCTATAGTCGAACATCTAAAATAAAACTGACATTCTCATATCGCATGTCCCTATCATCCGGGTCTCTTATGGCTAACCATAAATATGGCCCTGACCCTAAATGTAATGCCTAGTTCCTAACCTAGGTTTCATTCTATCAAAACTCATCAGGAAGAAGTGAGAAACCCTTAATGCGACTTCTTAAAGGAGGAAACCAAAAAAATCAAAAGGGAGAAATAGGAAATTGGTAAAAGATGTTATGACACTTAGATAGAAACATGTAAAAGGAACAAAATAGAACATAGGGACAAACATAGTAAATTGCATTGGATGTGTGTGTATATATATATTACCTCAAAAAGGCGAAAAGAGGTTTTCCTTTTATATATATATATTTTCCTTACATTTATATTCCTTTTATATATAAATAAGGAATATATATATGTATATATATATAAGGAATATAAATGTAAGGAAAATATATATATAAGGAATATAAATGTAAGGAATATATATATATAAGGAATATAAATGTAAGGAAAATATATATATATATATAAGGAATATAAATGTAAGGAAAATATATATATATAAGGAATATAAATGTAAGGAAAATATATATATATAAAAGGAAAACCTCTTTTCGCTTTTTTGAGGTAATATATATTTGGAAAAGGGTACAGGAAAGGTGGATAGAAAACTATAAAAGGGAACAAGCACAATATGACTTTTACAATGAAAAGAAGAACACAGTCCACACTTTACATTGCTGCCAATGGACAAAGAGGAAGTTGTGTTGCGCGTTCTGATGGAATGAAAGCTAGGTCGGGTGATTGGGCAGTAGCGATTGATTTTCTTCAAGAGGCAACCATTACCTCTTTGTCCAATGGCAGCAATGTAAAGTGTGAACTGTGTTCTTCTTTTCATTGTAAAATCCATATTGTGTTCGTCCCTTTTATTGTTTCTATCCACCTTTCCTGTACCTTCTTCTAAATATCTATTACAAATTACCCCAAAAAAGTGAAAAGAGATTTTCTTTAAAGAGATCTACTTTTATGTATTCATATGTCAAATTATGTCATTTTTAGCTGTCACTTTTGATAGATGTAAAAATTTAAAGCATCTATAAAATAACTATATTATTAGTAAAGTGTTATCAATGTTTATGACCAACAAATGTGTTTATAATTTTTTAAAGGCTCTTTCAGTGCGATTGGACTTTACATTCTCATTTGAAGTTGTGGCCAAAGCATAAGGCCTGTGTGCAAGAATAAGCTGAGCGAAACAGAAGGTGAACCAAAGTAGATATCAAATCAATTGACCTTAAACTTGACTCCACTTTTTGTTTCGCTCCGACTAAGCCTCGTTCTTGCAAACTGCCCAACATCTGATTGTTTAGGTGTCAACACTTAATGCTTGGCAACATATTTCAATATGAGCTATTTAATACTTAATTGAAAACAAATTATTATTTCAAAGGCGTTTAGGATATTTTCTTATAAAGACTTATATTTTTCATATTTTGGGTTATGTTCCGTCCACAAGCACATTTTTAATATTTTGGGTTATGTTCCGTCCACAAGCACATTTTTAATGTCCACGCAGTGTATGCTATCATTTAGTTAATCCATTCTAAAGCACTGATCCATGCCTATTTGTTTTGCTGAAGAAAAGGGAGGTTACAATAAACACCAAATGAAGAAGAGGATTGTGTTGTCATTAGTATACCCCCACTACATCTTGCTTGGTTCACTGTTTGTTGGCAGGTCTGCGACTTTTTGAAACACACTATACTGAAGTGTTTCCTGGAGGAGGAGAAACGCAAGGCCTCACAGTGGCTCAGGGACAATATTACCAAGACAACCAGTATAGAGTTGGTTGTGAACGTACTTATACAAAATAGGTACAAACTACCCCTTCTTTGTTTTTACTTTAAGGACATAAGTTTGACATTCAGATCATTACTAGGGCCAAAAAAATCACATCTCTTAGTTTCTTTACTTGGTGATTAAATATAGTAGGGGTATGCTATTACTCTAAAATTCTAGTTTGAATTTTTTTATTATTATTGTAGTAGTTCGTTGAGCTAAACTTAAGTTTTCCAAAGTGTATTTTAAAATATTTGAATTTAAATTTAATTATTTTAATCCAGTTTTAAGATATTATTTCTTTTTCATAACAAACAATCCTCCCTCAATCCTTCATTAATGTTAAGGATATACAAATTACAACTTATTCCACTAAATTAAATGTATTTCAAAATCCAGATTTGTATTATCAAAGCTTNTCAAAAAAAAAATGTATCTCATGGTATTTGAACTCGTTGATACTTTCCAGTTGTTCTCGTTCCAGACATAAGTAGCATTTGGAGTTTAATTTGCTGATTTTCATGACAACTCTCTTTGTTTTACTCACATTCATCTTATACTTTTTGAATTTGGATATCCACTTATCCAGTTGTTCCTGTACTTCTCCCTCAGTGTCTCATCAAATTGCGACGTCATTCGCGTATACCAGGGCATTTAGGTATTCATTCTCTTCTCTTTTCATACATTTTAATACAGCATCCATTACAGTTACAAAAAGCAGCGGTGAAAGAGCACTTCCTAATCGAACCACCCTTTTGGTCTTAAACCACTCAGACCTGCCTTCTACAATCTGTACACAGCTCAGGCACTTTTAATTCAACATTCTAACTTTGCCAATCAAATTTCCTGGAACTCCTAATTTTTCTAAACTCTTCCATAGTACTCTTCTTGGGACGCTGTTGTACGCCTTATCCCGTTCCAAAAACACTTTTATTAGATCCTTCCCTTTCTCCCACTCCTTCTTCATGTGCATCCTTAAAGCAAAGATCAGGTCTGTTCTGCTCAGTGCTATGCTGTTCCTATTCTAGGACAGGCTCAATAGGGGCTCTCAGTTTTCCCTTAATAATTCTTTCCGTAATTTTCAAGTCAAGAGAAAGGAGTTTGTGTATTACCTTTTGCTCCCTTTATTGAACAATGGAATAACTATCCTCTTAGTCCAGTCATCCAGCACCTGTTAGTTTCGCCAAATTGTTGTTAGTGTCCAATACAACCAATGTATCCTGGGTATTACAGCTGCTCCTACCGTATCTGTTGTGAATTCATCCACCCCACTCTTCGTCCCTCAATTCCACTATGGTGTCTTTGCTTCCTACACTCTTCCACCTGTTTTAACCACATATTTTTGTTGGCCAGACTAGTTCTCTACATTTACATCTTGTATTTCAGTGGTTGGTAACATATTTTTAATTTTATTGTGGAACTTATGCCTCACATCCATATCCTTCAGCTTCCAGTCGTTTATCTTTGTCCTTTTCCTATCTTCTACTCTCACCACTTTAACACCATCTAGGTCCACCACTAACAGCGTATGATCACTAGGGATAACTTTAACATCCCGTACTCTATCACCACATCTCCTACATCAGTTACTATGTAGTCTAGTACAGACTTATATCTGCCATCCTGTTTTTTGAACTAGGTGTACTAAGCAGTTTTATATTATCTAACCTCACCAACATTACTCGGTGAATAAACATTCTAAAACCATTGAGTACTAAGATACAGATACACTAAGACATAGTGATAAAAAATGAAAAGTAGAAGATGTATAAGTAACTAGTTATCCAGGAGCACTTTTGTAAAATAACACTTAGTCAAGTGTGCTTCAAGCTTTACTTAGATATTCACCTTTTATTTCCAAAAAGGTTTTAGTTCTAAGTACGCACCTAAATACTAATTTCTACTTTTTAATTTTGAAGTCAAGTCACTGTTATAGTGATTATTTAACTCACAAATAAAATTAAACCATAATGCTAATTCATCCTTTGAGTTTGTTACCAAGGTAACCATTTTTTATTTTTTTTCCCCCCACATTTGTGCAGAGTGCGAGACAATGTTCAGGTCCTTTACGGAATGTTGAACCTTGGCTTCATCCTGCTGGACATAACCTCCGTCCCTGGAAACATCTCAGACCTAGGCAAGCTGTGGAGCCTTGGCTCCCACATTGTGTTGAGTCTGGTAAGGCAGGAGTCGAGCGTCATCTCCAAGGCTCTAGAGAAACTCTCCTTCCATATCTCGACCAGGGGAGCCATGAAACAGCACTTTGGTGAGTACTCATGATGATGTTTGTTACGTTTTCCCTTTAACCAATTGGTTAGGGAGCCCTGATTCAATTATGGGTGCTTCCTGTGATAATATAATACTTGCAACATGGTTTTTGTCCCACTAAGGTGTTACAATTCTTGCCACTAATATTGAATATTTAATCTAAAGCTATCTAATCTAATCTAATCTAAGTCTATTTAGTTTACAAACTGTATGGTTCTAGAGACCTATGTTTAAAATAGGAAGTTCATTCGAAATACCCATTTAAAGTAAAATGATAAAAAAAAAACTAATAACTGCAAATTTAATTAAGATAGCTTACCTATGGAAAGAGGAAAAATGTGGTAGTAATCCAATGTACAAAGGTATCTTCTATTCAACACAAATAGAGTAATATTTTGGCCTTGTTGCCTGTATCAAACAAAAACGAGGGAAGACAGTTTACACAAACACTAAACTACTCTATTTTGTGTTTCTAACCGTTTGTTTTTTAACTCAAAATTAATTAGGTTAGTGTTTGTGTAAAGTGTCCTTCCTCTTATCTCTTTTTTGTTTAATAAAAGCTAGGATTGTGCGAATAGGAGTATTTATCGAATCGAATATCAAAATTTCCAACGAATATTGAATAGTAGATTTTTCTTACATTTTTGATAAAAATAATTTGAACTAGTAAATTCCTATTGAAAATGTGGTTTTATATTTAAGTATGCAAAATGCAAAAAATTATTTTAAAACATTGTTATTTGAGCTGGTATTAATAAAAAAAGACTGAATTTAAAACAAAATTTCAGGAAATTGAGAGGAACTTTTGATCCAGTTTTTTTAGACAACGGGTTTCACCTAAATCAGATTTTTTAAATTTTATAATAAGTTTTTGAAAGAAATTTAAATTTAAAAATTGCATGGAGAATGTTTAACTTGGCAGTGTAGAGATTATATTTCTTTACATTAAACATTATTATTATCATCATTATCGTTATTATTGTTGTTGTTGTTGTTATTGAGGGTAAAATAATGGGGTGATTAATGAACAAGGTCATATTTTGATTCTTTCATCATTTCTTTTATTTCAAAGTGTAGTTTTCATTTTCTAATATGCACGGCCTACTTTTGTTTGTGTGATGATTAGTACTCAACCCAAAGTTTGGTTAGATCCTAAACAATTCCACTGTCAGATGAAAGCCTATGCAGCACTGAAAAAGGCTTACTAAACCCTATGCATGACTTATTTGGTGCTGACTGACAGTTCACAGCTGACAGCTGACGGCTTTGAAACGTTACCAGACCAAATTATTAATCCCTACGTTGAACCATATGATCTACAAAAAATATGTGTTTAACAGCTGTAACTTCTGACAGTCAAAATTTTAGGTATATACCTAAATGTTGAGTGTCAGAAGTCAGCTGTGAGCTGTCAGTCAGCACCAAATAAGTCGTGGAGCTACTGTAGGTAAATTAAGTATGCGGTAGTTTACTCTTGCTTCCCTCACATAGCCAGAAGATACTATTGCACATCAGTCTGCCAATCTATTTTGTCTGGGTCACCTCCCTGTCCGCTAACAACAGACTTACAGGCGCACTCAACTGGTCGACTTTGCAATATTGCCTTCCCCTTCATTTTCACTCAATATGCTAGAGTATCTATTTCTATCCTTCTCTAAATGTTTCATTTCAAGCACTTTCACTAGTAGACCAAGCACGAGTCACAGTCACGTGGCTCCCAACTGTTTGTCTCTCCAATAGTCGTCATAAAACCCCTCCCCCTTCTTTCAACCCTTAGGCAGGCCACAACCTCTTGCATTCTAATATCGGTATTTCCCCCTCCCCTCATATTGAACAAAGGACAAGAGTATTTTTAACTCTGCGGCACCAGATTATCTAGCTACCTGCTTGTCTTGCACCATAAACATACTGATTTGGGTGAGACTTTTAAGAGATTTATGATACAACTATTTGCTCTTGCTGTTCAGAGTTTCAAATCGAATATTCATCCATTAATTGTTTGAAATTATTCGAAATTTCGAATATTCATACACACCTAATAAAAGCAACAATGCCAAAATATTACTTAACTTGTGTTTAAATGTATGTGTGACTATTTCTACTATAGAAGACAGAAGGAAGGAAATAAGGAAAAAGATGTCACATTTGTGTATTGGATTCTTCCCACTTTTTTCCTCTTTTTTAAGGTGGGATTTCGTCATTAAATTTACACTCAATATTTTATTTTTATTTCTTATTTAGTTTTATCAATTTCTATTATTTTAAAATTATTTAGCAGTTGGGGCTTCATTGTTAAATACAATTAAATTAAATAATAATATATGAGGATTAATCTGAACATATTTTTTCACATAGACTGCTTGTATGAGCTGAGCATGCGTGTCCCGATGGCCATGTATGAGTGCCGCTCAGAAATCACCAAGATGCTGCAAAACCTCCTGTACAGGCCGAGCAGCGAATCTGAGTGTGTCATGAAGGCGCTGATCCCCCTCACTAAGACATTCCCCACTCTCAAGGACATGCTCATCATCAACCTCCGCAAGGGTCTCTACTCTCGGTAATGACACAGAATTAGGCACTAATTAAAAATTAGATATGGGATGAATAAACTGTTTTATGTGTCTGAATAATCATTTTACTTACAAATCCTGAGTTTGAATCTAAATTTGAATCTTATTAAATATGGTAAACATAAGGGGTTTACTTAAATACGTTAATTCTTGAGTTACTAAATATAATATATTAACTTTATAAAAATGTATCAAAATGCAATTATTTTAACTTAAAATGGGCTCTTCGAATCCCCAAGGAAATTTGAGGATTTGAAAAAAAGTTTAATTAGAGGAATATATTTTTTTCTTTTTAATTTTTTTTTTAGCTATGCATATTATGATATAATCTATTAGAGGAAAACTTTTCGCTTTTTGAAGTATTTTGTTATATTTGGAAGAAAGCACAATAAAGGTGGATAAAAGAAACATTTTTGCGTATTATGATACACAGGATGTCTCCTAGGGGTCTGCGAGCTTGGCTTTTTTCATTCGAGTTGAACTCTAGTCAAGTAATTCAAAAAGCTTCCGAGGTTGAGTGTATTCATAATTTTAAAATTTCACCAGTCAAAGCATACATATAACTACTACAGCTCTGAAATGTGATATTTTAAAAATATATTTAAACAACACATGTTCTTAAAATAAGAATAACACTAATTTCTTTAAATAGTAAATACTGTACAATTTAAAATAAAAGTATATAAAATGGAAATTTTTGTTTTTAAATTAAAAATTACACTTTCGAAAACATACTTTAAAAATAAGAACAACACTCAATTTAAAATATAGCCCTAATACACAGACAAGGAAAGAACAGATCCACGGTCGCTAGGTTAAATGTGCTTTGCTCCTTTTCGAGGCTTTACTCCTGCAACATTGGGATTGCTAGGTGCATTCCCCAGTGAGAGAGGCTTCCCCCACCACGTCGCCACTTTTCCTCCACTCGCACGCCCGAGAGCCTGAAGCAACAAACACCCCAGTTTTCAGACACGGTTTTTAGGTATTAAATCGGAACCTGCTTACATTTCACTATATGGGGTTGTAGATAAGCTATTTGCGAACAAATAGTGCTTTGAAAAATCACTCTATGGCCATTATTGGCCTCTTCCAAGTCGTTTTTCGGGAACACCTGTTTTTACATATTTGTGATTTCTGCAAAAAGTTATGATAATTTTTTCACAAAAATTTTATTGTAGGTAGGCACCAACAAGAGTTATAATTTAAGCCCCGAAACAAGTTCCTACGACAATTACAGCCCCTGTAGTTAAATGTCAAAAAATGGCAATTTTTCACGGTTTTTATTTTTTATTGAAAAAAGTTGTGAACCGATTTCAATTGACCAGGGCTCATTTTTTTCGTCTTTTTAAGCCCTATCACGGGCTATTTTTTGTTTTTCGAAAACAAATTTTTTTCACGCCTTAAAAGTGAAAATACCAGTTTTTTTGGCACTTTTATTATATATGAAAAAAGTGCATTGAGCAAAAACATTTAGTGATAAATAAAATGATAGAATATTAGGAAAATGGTAGAGCACAAATAAAAGTAACAACACTGACACATATTTACACACACTTCAATATTTCGATGCTATTGTAGCATCTTCCTCAGGAAGTAGTAATTAGTCTAATTACTACTTCCTGAGGAAGATGCTACAATAGCATCGAAATATTGAAGTGTGTGTAAATATGTGTCAGTGTTGTTACTTTTATTTGTGCTCTACCATTTTCCTAATATTCTATCATTTTATTTATCACTAAATGTTTTGGCACTTTTATGAATTTTTTTAACGTTAAATCTACAAGGTGATTTAGTCCAAAGTATATACACTCAATTTCTACGATCTATCTCCTAATTATCACTTGGAGAAAGTGGATGGCAAATTTATTTTAAGAAGAAAACTGTCTTATCTGGACTACCAGTTATACTGCAAGAACCACTTAATCAATCTTGATGAAATTTTACATGGTACTTGTTTATGTATTGAAAAACATAAATCAGCCAGCATACTGTCCCAGAAGACCTTGCGGTGGCATTAGATGACGTCATCAAGATAGCTACCATCTGACACCACCTCACAACATTCACCCAGGTATATTGCAAAAACAACTTAAGCAATCATCATGAAATTTTAGGTGGTATTTGTTTAAGAAAGAAACACATAAATCTGCTTGTAAATTAAATTTCCTAAGGAAATATATAAGAAAATTATGTAAATTTGATACTAAATGTGATATTTGTCATTATATATGAAACCACGTAATTCATTAATATAACATAAAATCAAGAACGTTCCAATTGAATTGGTTGCCAACAATAGTTAGTTGCTATCATTTCTGTAACAATGTCCTTCACAGGCACATAAAAGTGTACAATTAAGTCCACTTTTAACACAATGAAACCTTAAGCAGCTGCTCTAGCACTTGCGGGCGACTAGCGCAGTGTGTCCTCACGTCTGGTATTGTTGTCCATACAGGTTCATACATGAAGTCTTCACTTTTCTTCCATCTCTAGACACATGGGTCCAACAGCGTAGGGTTATCTGTCAGACAGTTTTTCCAGATATTACACTGCAAGATTACATTTCAAATGTTGCAGCAATGTATCAGAAGCTGGTGGGATTTTGTCGGGTAAAGAGGATTCGTCTAGCCTCATTAGCATCTTCTGCAGTAGATGTATTATGATACATAAGCACCACAAAACGATGAAGCACAGAGAATGCAAGACTTTTATGCGTAAATGTTGTTGGGATGTCTAAAAATCTTGGAAAGCATCATCAACATCCCGAAATGACACCCATCCCCTCCAAGCACCTAAAAGCGAAGAAACTGTGTCACATCCTCTGAAGCAATGGTTAAAGGGAATCAAGCTTGGTATTCCACGGGGAAGTTGAGTGTATAATTAACAAACAGGCAGATATTGGACATTCTTCCCAGTTCCGTACTCAACCCATAGCTTTTGTAGGTCAGAGACAGATTTATGCATAGGCCTAATAGGCATGTGCCTACGGCGGCAGATTTTAGGAGCGGCAAAATTTGAATGACGAAAGAAAATACGTATTTTTTCTGCCAGTTGAAATAATTGTATGGCTTCATCGTATGGGTGATTGCTGTGGTTTGCTGTATCTGCGTACCATCATGACAGAGGATTGCCTTAATTCACTGACAATCGTCTTAGTTGAAGGTCACTTATTGGATAAAAGGGATTGGTCCGGCAACATCGACCAGTTCGCTCAGCCGAAATCAAGGTGAAAGATATTATCGACTATTTTCTTATGGTGTAAATGCTAATATTTTATCTGTAGTGACATGTTCTACATTCTACTAATGCACACTTTATATTAATAAATTATATAATATTGAATTTGTGTGTTGTGAGTGTATTTATTTCAATTGTTTAAGTCATTGCTTAGATTATTACTAATTTTAAAACCTCACTATAATAAATAATCAAATAATGTAAGCACTTTTTATCTGTCATTCCACAAATAACACTTGTGTATTTGGTAAATGTTTGTTGGGTATGGGGGGTGGTAGAGGAAAACAGGGATTTAGAAGGTTAGAAATGAGGTAGGAAAAGTGGGCGGCAAATTATCTAGTGCCTATGGGTGGCAGAGAATTGTTGAAAATCCTAAAGCATTCTAGGACTCAAAGAACCCAATATGAATTTTAAAGTATAAACTACCTACAGCACTTATCAAAATTGGCTTGTGACAAATATTAAAAGTCGATAAGCTTGAATATTCACCCATATTCTTGATTTTTTCTTGTTTCTTTCTCAAGGGATCCTGTCCTCAAGAAGATGAGTGTTTGTGGTTTCTTGATTATCCTAAAACAACAAGGGCTCAGGGGCATGTCTGTTCTAACTCAGAGCTCAAGTGTTCATGAGAATCTCTCTCTCCACTCACAGAACCATGTAAGTTTATATATATCATAAAATTTTAATGGTCTTACATAAATACAAATCTTAGGGTTGGATTTGAATCTTTTTTTACCTGAGATGAGACGCTCGAGTCTCGCAAATTCTAGGCTATTTGGGAGATTTGATGTTCATATAAATCTCAAAAAAGCATATCAAATACAATTATGAAGATCTTAACAATAATTTAATCAATTTGGTAAAAGGAACTATATTGACTTGTGTAGTTGGGAGAGTAATAAAATAAACAAAAAGAACAAAATAGTATTAATAATAAGAAATAATCTACCAAATAAGTGTTCTCTATGCTGTTTATGACATAATAAACATGATAACAGTTAGTATGGGTGTGCAAATATTACTTTTTTCGAATCGAATAGTAAAATTTTGAACACATGTTGAATAATACAAATCACATAGTGATTTTTTTACCTTTATGCTGAAATTGATTAATTAATATCATTATTTTGAAAGGGTTGTTTAACATTTTGTAAATGCAGAAAATACTATAAAAATACCTGGTACTTTAAAAATAATACTGACTTTTAAAACAAAATTATGGAATATTGCAAAACAAAAGATCACGTTTACTCTAAACTTGACCATACTTTTATAGGCATTTTTAAAAATTGGCAAATATTTATACTTCCAAAAACTGGATTTTTCAAATTATATATAAAATGTTTTAACTAATTCAAGACAGGTATCAATTTTAATTAAACCAAAATAAATCTTGTTTTGGTTGCACATTGAATTTCACAGAATTTTTATTTCACTATAAATAGTTATTGATAGATTACCGTTATCTCATAAATTAAAAAAATAACTAAAACTTTCAAAACCTGTTATAATTTAAAACGCTACTGACCTATAAAAGTTGTTTATTCAAACTAAAAGTACATCCATCATCTTAAAAAACCCAAAATCATACATAACAGAAATACAACTGACACTCATTCAATATCCACTTAGTTTTAAAATAACCTTATGGTAAGTAGTAAAAGATATTAAGTAAAATTAATAATATATTGAGATTTTATTAGGGATAGTTAATTAGTTAAGTGGAATAAGCTTGGTTTAGTTAGACATCCCTTCAGTATTCAAATTAGTTTTGAAAATTTCCTTTATGTCTGTCTGTCTCTCTCTCTCACCCCTACTCTCCTTTTCTGTCACTCTCCTCCTGTCTATACTTCCTCTCTTCCCTTTACACTCTCCATCCTCTCTCTCTCTCCCTAACATTCTCTACTCTCCTCTCCCCCTAACACACTCTATTCTCCTCTCCCTCTCCCTAACATTCCCTCCTACCCCTCTTACATCCTTACACCCTCCCTACTACCCCTCCCTCTTACACTCTCCATACTCCCCTTTCACACCCTCACACTCTCCATCCTCCCCTCTCCCTGCCTAACACTCTCCCTCTTTCACCCTACTTACTCCCTCTTAATCCCTTACACACTCCATCCTCCACCTCTATCATGCTTACACCTCCTCCTCTCCTACTCTCACCCTAACACTCTCCCTTCTTCCCCTCTCTTTCTTGTACATATCTTGCACACCTCTCTCTCTCACACACACACGTTTTATTTCTTGAGCTCACAGTCCAACACAAAGACGTTGACCTTGGTTATTTTCAACCCTCCCTCTTTTCTCTCTTCCATAGATAAAGAATTGAAGGCCATTTTCTTTCTAATAGGAAGCATCTTTGTTTTTTAAGTTTCAGCCCTACCATTTTTTGTTCATCTAAATCCATGGTTTGGAACAGAGATGAGTAGATTCCTTATATTAGTGAGGTTGTAGTTTTATTTATTTTCTCCATCTCAACAGTTGTTGATCTGATAGCTGTCGATCACTTTGTCCCCCTCTATTAACTCTACTATGTCGTTCCCCTTCCAGTTTCACTAATTCCCTGTACATTAAGTTTACTTTCCTCTATCATATTTAAAATATATTATTTTCTTCCCATCAGCGTACCAACAACCCTTTACATAGATCACTCAAAATTGCCTAACTTAAAAACCACTGATTGTGAGATAAAAATAATTGCCGAAGGATCTAACTTAAAACTTTAAATCTCATTGCTCAGAAACTCTTAAAATAAAATACCAGTAAATTTTAAATAAATGCCTCATAGTGTGTCTTAATAGACGGGGAGAATTCACATGGTGAAGTGACACCCTCAGTGCACTCTATGTCAGTCATTCATGCACACAACTCTTGTTGATTTATTAAAATTACTTTACTTAACACTTATGTCCCACTATGTATGATATTATGATCACTGAGTACTTTAGTTTGTTTGTTTATCAAAATTATGATGAAAACTTTTAAAGGCTTCAGATAATATTTAAATATTATTTCTTTCTTTATAGAGTAACTCTTCCTTCACAGTTGATGACGAGTCTACATTTATCGAAGTCCTCGGCATTCTAAAAATTTGTTTCACAAAATATGAAGAAGTGAAAGTCTGTCTTTATGAAGGTGAGGTTAAACATCTTTTATAAACTTAATTTTTACATTAGAGTAGCTATGTTTTTGTTTGCAAGCAAGTAGTGAGTATATCAATAGATTTTCGTTAATATATACTTGTAAGAAACTACAACAAAATCTCACTCTAAAGTGTTATGCTTTTTTCACTATCTTTTTTACAATATGAAATGTCCTAGTTTCTTTGTGTAGAGATCAGCATTGTCATAATTCTTCTTGGGTTCTTATAATTTAATCTATTCAGCTCTTGCTTTTTGAAGCAAAAAGAGGTTATCCTTATTATATATTTGTATCCAATGTCCTTTTCCTTTGTTTGTCCTTTATGTTTTTTATGTTCCTTATCTTGTTTCTATCTAAGTGTTATATCAATTTTTACCAATTTCCTTTACCCCCCTTTTGTGTTTTTCGGTTTCCTCTTTTAAGAAGTTGCGTTGCGCGTTTCACATTCCCCCCTGTGAGTTCCGATAGAATAAAACCTAGGTCGGGGGATTGGGCGGTAACGATCCATTTTCTTCGAGAAGCACCCATTACCTCTTCGTCCAGTGGCAGCAGTGTAAAGTTTGAACTATGTTATTATTTACATTGTAAAAGCCATATTGTGTTTGTCCCCTTTTATATGTTTTCTATCCACCTTTCCTGTACCTTCTTCCGAATATATATTACAATTACTTCAAAAAAGCGTAAAGAGGTTTTTTTGTTAAAGAGATATGTTTTTAATAAACTCTTTTTAACTAACACAATTTTAGCATATTTGCTAGAATATGTTCGATTTGATTCAAACTTAAAAAACCTGCTTCGCAGATGTCTAGATGTCATTAGAATCTTCAAACAATAAAAACATTTCTTAACTGCTACTACAGAAGACTATGAATTCAAAAAAAGATAACAGCAAGCTCAATAACCCCACACAGGTGGTCACACTGCTAAGACATTAAGCTCACAATACACTAGTTTTATAGTTTGAATCTCAGCCAGGAACACACTGTCCACCCTTAAAGGTAACAGTTTAATCTTGGCTAACTACACTCTGACTCTAACTTATAAGCTATATCATAGTGGAATAATGTAAGCTAAGCTTGCTACCATACAGAATAAACAAATAGTACATTGGGGATGGTTTTCCAAATGTGATTTATCAGTATTATTTTCCCATCTCCACTTCATGCTAATGCGGGTGCACTTATAAATTAACCTCTCACTTGCGTCGTTGGCTGTTTGGTTTGACAAGTCCCTCTTGTGTTGGAATGGACTGCCAGTGATGGTAGGGCCTTTTTCCTGAGTGCAGCTCTTCATGCAAATACATTCGATTAGTGATACTTATTTTTACTAATGCACAAAATGCCAGGGAAATAACTTTTTGATGTTGAAAAACACACTTTTAAAAACAAACCCACAACTATTCAACTCTCTCAGAACTGTAAGGATTATTGTTTAATTTCAACCTAAAACTTCCGAGTTATTTAAAAAAAATAAAAAGAAGCAAAAGTATTTTCTATACTTAATACTATGAAAAAGATTCCAATGAGGCAAGAGTCTTAATCTATTTGTGGACCAGATGTGTTTCCTTCGTATCTTAGCCAGGTAAAATACAAATTATATAAAGTTCTCTCTAATAAACAGAAACATAAAGTCATTTGATATGACTGAAAAGATAGAGATTCTATGAAAACTATAGCGAAATGTTGAGAGGGACATTTTGTCAGTAATATTTAAAGAATGAACCAACAGTTAATTTTTCTCTTTTCCCTATGGGGGATGGTCACCAAGATAACAAAACAGAGTCGCCGGCCTAACTGACAGGAAGAAGAAACAAAGAAGCTTTGAGTAGTTACCTTCTTCACAGTTTGAATTTTTCAGGTTCTCGTTGGCACAAATTCAAACACGGTGAAGAAGGGTAGGGATGACCGGTAAGACGCGGTCCAACTGCAGTATTTAGTAGGGTTGGCCCAAATAAACCAAACACTCGTTTAAAATATGGTCCGGCTGTGGTAGAAATTGTAGACACTCGTATTGCAATAATTATTGTAGTAGGACTTTGTTCTCAAATGTAGCATCAATCTTTTGTTCAAGAATATTAAGAGTCAGGTTTATATTCAAATTATATTTATTTAATAATGTGTAATTTGTTAAATATGAAATTTTTAATTTTTTAAATCAACAGTGCAAGGTATATTTTACAATACTGTATATTAAATATAAAATGAAAACCCAGTGCAATAAAAATGTTATCAATTAATATTTACACTATACAATCACTATTTTAACGGCCAGATATAATATATGAAAAATGAGCGTAGCAATATAATACCTTTTTAATTAAAATTGTTTTTGTTTTTATTCTTAGGTTTGTGTGATCCTTCAATCTACAAAGACCCGAAACTGTTTACATCCATCAGGGTGATGTTATGGTCCCAAATGTTGGAGCATTACCAAGAGAATGAGTTAATTCTACCGCCCTTGAATTTTAAGGAAGCAGTTGTTGTTAAAGGAATAAGAGCTGTTGTTAAGGTAGTCTAACACTTCAGTGAATCATATTTCATTTTATACTAGAGATGTGCTAGAAGTTACTTAAAAATTTGAGTTCGAGTCAAATTTTAGTAGCTTCATGAACGCGACTTGAAGATTTTTACAAAACTCGGACAATTTTAGTACTAGGAATTATCAATTTTTTATTCAATTTTGAACTATTTATATCATAGCAAATAAAGTCCCTCAATATTTCCTTTTGTCTAACCAAACAAAAATTGTAAATTATATTAATATTAATATTTTCCTGTGTTTGTCTTTTATGTTTTACCTTTTGCTTGTTCCTATCTATGTGTCCTATCATTCTTTACAATTTTATTTATTTTTGCAAAGCAAAATGAAATAAAAGAGCTTCGTGCTTTGAATTAATATAAAATTATAAATAATGCCAGACCCATAGTTAAACTTAATAATCAAGTTTGTGTATTATAAATAGAAATGGCTCGAATTCACTTTTTATATCCCGAATCTTTTAGGTATGAAGCTAGATTCTTGAATTAGAAAACTTTGAAAACATTATTAACTCCACCCCAAAGGCTTGAGTTTTTTTTATTCCTTCTATCACAAAGGCTTGAGTTTTTTTATCTCTTCAATTCCGATTTTGATCACATTAATTCTAAAGCTACTTTAGAAAATATAAAAATTAACTATATGCTCAATTTTTTTTAATAATTGAGCAATTATATCATTTACAAAATATACAGTTTTGTCGTATATTATTCAATTGGGCTTTGGTTTTTTATTTTATCCTGATGCTTGGTTTAACCACCAATTTGAAGCATAATTGTTCCTGGTAAACAAATTACAATCCAAAATTTGAAGGGAAAAAAACTTTCCATTCAATATTTTTAATCCTCATATCTCTTTCAAGGCTGCTGTTTTTTTAGCTTACCTTTAGAATTAAACCTCCGTCCTTTCTGATCACTTGATAATAAAGTTAAGCACTGTTCCAAACCTTCCAGTTGTACTAAAGCTTAAATTTCACATGCAGCCTTATGCTCTGACCCATACATATGATTTTAATTATGTTTCTACTGCAGGAACCTTTGGCTCAGCTAGTATTTGTAAACCAGCGCATTGTGACAAATAAACTCATCCCTGGGCAGTCGGAATCGTTGGAGAGTGTTACGGTGATTCTTGAATCCCTCTGTGACCGAATGACAAGGTGCACTTTGGATGACTTAGACATGGTGAGTCCCCCCCCCCCCCGTCCAAAGGACAGTGTTTGTCAAAGTGGGTATTTGCGAACCGACTTCAGTATATGAGCCACAAGTTTCCAGTCCTCAGTGAGCTGCTAGGAAATAAATATTATAGATGTCACAGTTCCTGTTTTTCTCGATTTCATTTCTCAATTCTGTTTCCTCATAGTTTACAGTTTTGATACCTTTACATGCATCCAACCTCACATTAGTATATAACAAAATGTCTATGCTTGATATGCGCAATATTACCTTAACACAAAATTAATATTGAGTATAATATTCAAAATGTACTGATACTAAAGAGAATTGGTGAAATAACTAAAAATGGTCACAATGAAAAATTACCCAATTTTTAATACTGCAATTTTGTTAAAAGCCAGAAATATACTGGGATTGAGCAAAGAAACAATATATCAAAAATTGTGATATTATGGTAATATTGTTTCTTGATTCTTTCCAAAACAGTAAGAATCGAGGAATTGAGTTTGACATTCCTAACAATTAAGTTTCAATACTACAGTTGGAATCATGTCGAGCAAGAGATAGACATAGATATAACCTGCTATAATTTTTTAAATCGAACCTTTGTAATATGCCTAAGTTGGCAATATTTCATCGCGAAAAAAAAATTGCTACTCGGTCACATTAGACAGTTTAAGCGACACCAATGTAGGAGATTCAAAAAGTTTTCTTTGTTTAAGAAATACAATTATAAAGTTAGTTTTGCTCTTTATCTTCGTCCAAATATCAGGCCAACAACACTTGATGCTAACACATAACCAATACTAATGAGACCAGCTTCAGTGGCCAAATGGTCTAAGGTGTCACTCGCATCCTAAACTAGCCTGCCAATGACAGGGAGATCGGGGTTTGAATCTCAGTCCGGTCTACTGAGGTTTTTTTTTTAATGATTTCCCACCTTCCTTCCATGCAAACGCGGGTAGATTACCTTTAAAATCTTCCCCACCTAATCCATACCCCCTTAGCGTAATTATCATATATGCATCCAACCTGAACAGGTAGTCTAGAAAGACACAGTGGTAAAAAAAAAAAACAATAAAAACTTATCATATAAAACAAATAATAATTGAAAATTCCATGTCACTGATACTTTTATTTTCCACTATCATCAGAAAAATAACGAGTTTCTGTTGGACAACCTTCCTGAGTCGCTGCAGAAGCAAGAAGTGTTCAAAATGATGTTAGGCACCTATGAGGCACTCATGAGCTACCTGATCAACTCGTGGACTGTAGAGACGACTGACCAAGGTCGCAAGGTTGCTCTTCTCTTCAGCAGCTACCTCCAACTCTTTGAACTTACCAAGGTACTGCTTGAATGACAACTCATCATAACGTGCCGCTGTCACTAGACCAAATGGTCGTGATTATCCTCTTAAAGGAAACATCTTGTTACAACCTAAACCTTTGATCTAGATTTCATTCTATCATAACTTTTCTAGAGCGAATGTGATGTAATTCAAGCCTCGGCACATTACGCTAATCGACCTGTCTGAGCATTTTTTTCAAGTATGTCACAACTTCTGTATTACCAAGGTTTTCAATTCAATTTTTTTAGAAAAAATGGAGCCATTCTTATTGTTATGTAATGGCTGATATAAGTTACTGGAGCTTCTGATGTTAATTATTAATAATTTTTTCTTTTAATAAATTAAATATTTATTTCTCCCAGTGTTGGTGTCATAATATTATTTTCATGCTAATGTATTAAGAAAATATATATTTTTATTGGCTGCTAAGTAGGGATGAATGGGAATGACTTTTTTATTTCGGATCGGGACGGGAAATTAGTCAAAATATTGGGATTCGGGACGGGAACGGGAAATTTTAAAATTGCCCTTTAGAATAATATTATATTTAAAATATATTGATTTCCAAACTAATATGGTAAGACTTGTTAAAGCTATAATATTATTAAAACTCTCTTCGGTGGCTGCATGGTTTAAGGCACCATTCTCGCAATATACTATACTACCAATGACGGGGATATTTAGATTGAATTTGGCCGGGTGTATTAAGGGTGGTTTTTCATAAATAGTTTCCCACTCTATCCATGCAAATGCAGGTACACCTCTAAATTCAATTTTCCTCATTCCTAACACACTAGAGTAATTAGTACATAGCTGTATAACCAGAGCGAGTAATAAGACGCGGTGCTTAGAAAATAATGCTAAAGGTAATAAAAACAATAAAAAATAAATAGAAGTGTGTGCGAATAGCATTTTTTATCAAATCAAATGAAATTTTGAATTAATATCAAATAATACAATTAATAAAATAGTTAATTTTATTATATTTTTGATGTAAATTATTTTTATTAGTTAATTTCTTTAGAAAATGGTGTTTTATATTTAATTATTTGCATATGGAAAAAAAACGTACAAAACATAATGTTTCTCAATAAGGAAAACCTCTTTTCGCTTTACGAGGCAATAGCATTATATTGGGAAGAAGTTACAGGAAAGGTGGATAAAAACATATAAAAGGGGAAAAACACAATATTGTAAAAGCCATAATGTTTGTCACCTCTTCAATTTGCTCTAAGATAGAAACTGCAAAATATTAGCTAGGTTTGAAACCTCTTAAAAGTTACTTTTCTTAAATGTTCTCTCTAGTTTTAACACCCCTTGTACTCCATTCCTGTCTGGCTCGGAAACAACAGACACGCTGAACCTTCATAAATGGTTGACCTTGGCAAGCTACTTCTTTTCCCCCCTTCCTCTCCTTTTTGTACCTCAAAAGATAATATATCTCTGTCCTTCTCTAAATCTTTCAAGCTCTTTCTCTTGCTGAACCCAACAAATCACTGTTGATAGACAGAGCACAATAAGTAATTTGCTTCCCAACTTTTCTCTTTACAAGACATATAAACCCCCTCCCCATCCCAGCTACCAAGTTTGCTAAATAACAAAGAAGACTGTACCAAAGAGATTAACATTGATGAGTAAGTATTAAGTGTTAGAACATGAGCGCTGTGCGCCCTTTGTTTTGTTTCCCGCCCAAAACTTCGGGAAAGAGTCGATCCTGCCGCCGGGCCAGGAAATAGATAAATTCCCGACCTCCCGGTCACCCCAACTGCTAAGTGATATTTCATTAGTGTCCACACAAGTTTACTGGATATTCACACTGCTTCATCTAAGCTTTAATTATTTGCAAATCTGCTTTGCATTATAATATGTATTAGACTCCTTAGCTCATCTATCTATTATACTAAGTATGTTATTTCAGGTGTGATTCCCAGGATGGCCGAAAAAAATACCACTGGGCAAACTGTATATGTATATGAGTTAAAGTTCTTTTAATTCGAGTCAATCTCAATCAAGCTTTTCTTAAATCTCCCAAGTATCGAGTAGAGCTTGAGTTGAATAAATATCTAATTTTAAAACTTAATTATGTTAGTAAAAAAAAATTAATATTATTATAATTTTTGTTAGCACCATGTCCTACTACCCATACAGGCTATATGTTAATGGTTAGGGATGAGGAAGGTAGAGTTTTGAGGAAGTGTACCTGGGTTTGTGTAAAAAGATAGTGGAAAACAATTTATGGAAAAAAAAATCAATACACTCGACCAGGACTGAACCGCAATCTCCCTGTCATCGCAGTCTAATCTATTGTGAGAGCAGCACCTTAAACCGTGTGTCCACCGAAGTGGGTTTTAATTATTTAAAAAATATATACCTATAGTAAAATATAAATTAACTTTTTAATATACCCTAGTAGTAACAGAAACATTAATTATGATTCAATTCAACATTCCTAAGTACAGTTTTTTAAAAGAATTTATGAAAATAGGTTTGGGTATGCAGATTTAGCAATATTTATATGCAAACAACCCCTTACCCACAACCCCCTGCAATTCTCTGACCGTCTGGAGCACAGCTGTTCACTTGGTCCTAGCCTCTTACCAAAGAGAAAAGTTGAAGCATTAATGAGTTTTAAGATATACATATGTATATTGTATGAAAATTTTTACACAGCAAGTAGCCCATTTTGCACAACTTAGAACATAAATTTGAATTACTTAGAAGTAACTAAAATCATTTAGCCATAGGTCCTCCTCCATTGTTAAACATTAGAATCAAGTAAGGTTTTCTTAACACCAATTAAATTTTATCAATACAAAAAAAGGAATCATAAAAGGGCACAAGTTTTCTTATCTCATTTTGGACAAAAACTTTGTAAACTTTGAAAACGGCTATTGGGTTAAGTTATCATAATTCCTAATAAAAAAAACCTTCAGTTCAAGTTCACTTTATCTCTATCTGAAATTTAATTGGTGTTAAAATAACTTTATTTAAGTCTAATGTTTAACAATGGAGGAGGCCCTATGGTTAAATGATTTTAGTTACTTCTAAGTAATTCAAATATATGTTCTAAGTCTAAGATAATTTTGTCAATTTAAGACATGACTCATTTTTCCCAAGCGCTCGCAGTTATGTATGTTTCCAATCCAGGCTAGCTCAAATGGAGCAAAGAAATTGAAAGAAGAAGGTCGTGGCAAGAGGAAGCGAGACTTTTACACCACTGAAGGCAAACCTCCGCCCACTCTCCTTGATTTTGAGACGACCCTCAGAGTGCTACAGCTGCTTCTAAAGTAAGGGCCACATTTTCTCCTCCTTCATCTCTCAGAATTTTCTTCTTTACTTCACTGATCCACTATTTGAATCCTTTCTTCCTAAGCTCCTCTTTCCCTCTACCTCTCCTTCTGAGATGTCATGAAGAAGACCGTACCTTCTAAGGATGTGTTTGATCCAGTTTGATTTGTACGAAAGAATCGCATCCAAAATGGTTCTATTCTCACCCACTTTTCTGAGGACTTCTTCATTTGTCACCCTGTCTGTCCACCTTATCTTCTCAAGTCTTCTCCAGCACCACATTTCAAAGCTCCAAGTATTCTTTTTCCATCTTCCTGAGAGTTCAGTGTGATGTTCCAAGTGTAGAATTTCCTCAGTTCCAAACTCAGCTTTCTGGTCAGCACTAACCTCTTGTTGAAAGCTTCCTTGGTCATGGCGATCCTTGACCTAATCTCCTTGGTGCATTGGGCTCCTTTGTCCGCAGACTTCCTTGTACTTGTACTTGAGCTGCTCAATGATTTTTTAGCTCCTGGTTCTCAATTTTGATTTTCAGCAGCTCTTTATTTTTTAAATACCCATCACTTTTGACTTCTCAATTTGATCTCTCAATTTGATCTCTCTGCAATATTTTATCCTTTTTCATCTGCAGGGAGAAGTTGGGAATTTAATGCACAAAAAATTGTTTATATTCAAAAATGTATGTGGGTTGGTGACTGGTAAGATCGACAGCAAATTATCGGTGAAAATGCTCTCAGACCCAACCCTAGTTTTTCCATTAAAAGTTGGACTGTACCTACCATTCTAACCCCCATTTCAAATGGTTGCCATAGAATATTCCAAGTACCTATTTTTAATTTTTATTAATATTAACTATGGTTAATTTAATGAGAAAAAAAGAGTTTTTATTCAAAAATTAATATGTATAACTTATAGGTAGGGACATGCAAAATTCGTATTTGCGATAAAACAAATTCATACGTCTAAATGAGTGAGAGTAAACATATGGTGTCACGTGGGTGCAGAAGTTAAGTTGTCGTGTAAGTACTAATTTCGGTGTCTTCCAAAATGTGGTCAATAGTTGGGTACAACATTTACAAAATTTCATTTATTGTACTCACATTTTGATAATTTGTTCTTATATAAATATAACTACAAATAGCTTGTCATTTTATATAAAAGTGTGAATTAAATGTTCTAACTTTATATAGCTAGAGCCCGATACTGTGTTTACTAAACACGTGAACCAAGATTTTAACCTAAAAACAGATTCTTATAGGCGAAACCTCATTAAAAACAACGCGTCACTATGGCAACCACCATTTTAACTTTCAGATAAAAGTTATCAGGTACTTACACCTCTTGATAAAAATGTAATGGATAAATACATTTTTTCTGGCAGATAAATGCTATCTTGCAGTAACAATACACACTTTTAACTTATCCACCAGATAGAAATATTTATCTTCCAGGAGTCATAAGACCAGCCTTTATAATTATAAAATGGATCACAGGAAAAATTAGTGTTTTCAGGATATCCAAGCATTTTTTATTATAGCATTAAAAATCACGATTTCTACTTTTACACATTACGATACCTAAATTTTGATAGATAGATTTTTTGTTTATAGCCTTTAAAAGATTTTCACGCTAGGTCCAAGCAAGGACATTAATATATATGGACCTTGCTACAGGCGGTCATGTTTGGCAAAATTATATCTTCTTAATTTTTATTCCAGTCTCCATTTTTGTTAGTAGTTAAGTCTTTTATGACAACATGTTTCGGTGCTATTATTTGGTCCAAGCCAAAGTTTATAATCGATTATTTCGATATTGTTATTCATAAGCCTCGAAGGTAATGATATTGATATATCGAGTTTGATGTTACTAAGCGTGAAATGTTTTGTGCGTATAAATTCTATTTGATTTTTCTCTGAATATGTTAATAAATAGTTAAATACACAATATGAACACAAAATTTAGACAGTTTTTCCCTAGTTTTTTTTAACGAATACTAATTTCTCATATTTACATAAATAATATCGCTTTCAGCTTATAATATCATCGCTCCTTGAGAAAAATAACACCACATTTCCCCAAAAAATTACATCACCTTTTGCATGTCTCTACTTATTGGTATCTTTGTAATATTTAAAATAAATTAAACGTTTGACTTCCTTGATCGATATGATGGGCATAAGAACCTATCAACCCAGCCTTAATCATATTTGGGTACTAAATTAAGATTTGTATTTGACCCATTTTGAGAGCCAGTCTAATTTGTTCCTTCTGTGCATTGTCTCTATAGAATGTAACTATTTGTTTTTATTGTTTAATCATGATTCTCTCTTCACAGTGACTCTGTTAGCTGGTCCACAACAGAAGCAGCCAAACAGCTGAAAGGGAAGAGGGAATTTCGTCGTTACATCATGCGAGTGGTTCTCAGTCTCATTCAGAAACATACTTCCCTAAAACAAACAGATTCGAGATCATCTTCCAATTTTGTTGAATTCCTACAATGTGGCAGGTACTTGCACATATTGTATAGGGTTTTACAAGTCTAAATAAGAATAGATGAAAGCTTCTAATCCTCAAATATCTTAAATCCTTGAGGATATTTGCGTATTAAAAAAAAAAATTTTTAGAGCTTTAATAGTGCTTATTTATTATCCAGCCCCAACATAATTATGAAACAATCTTAACAGGTCTAAAACATTAACTTTACTGAATGTATGAATGTTATAATGAATTAATGAATGAATAACAACAAAAAATGTTTATTTTTAGCTACCATTTCTATTTAATATAAAAACTTAAGAATTATTATAGTACAATAAAGTCTCGGAAACTCAACACTCTATAACTCGACACGCGCGCGTGCACACAGTTGTTGCCAGTCATCACAACCCAAGGTCATTCAACTGTATAACTTCTGTTTGTTTGTATAACACTCAAGTGGAACAGTCGTGTTGTGGTGTTTTTACAAATGCTGTGTTTGTTAGTTTTCCAATTCAGTAACGTGTTATTCAAATCAATACAATATTATAGGTACAGTACTGTACTGCATTTCTGTATATTACATGTATGTATATACACCATTATATTAACACTTAATATATTGTACTGTACCTACATTACTGTTACTGTACCATACAATACTACAGTATAGTACAACTGTACCTATAATATTTGGTACTGTACTGTGATTCATCCTTGTTTAGTAAACATGACATCTGAAAAGAAAAGACAGCAAATCAATGTCGCCATGGAAGTGAAAGTGGATACAATAAAGAGACTTGATAAAGGGGAGAGTATAATTAAAATTTCTGTAGATTTAGGTGTTGGCCGTGGAAGAAAGAACGGTCAGAAATTGAGTCTTGGTGCACAAAAAGAGTGTGCACAGAATATTTGAAGGAACGAAAAAGTATGAAAACAGCAGAATATGAAAAAGTCAATGAAGCGCTTTATCTTTGGTACAAAGGACTTAGGGAAAAGGCATCACCTGTTTTAGGACCTCTCTTACAGGAAAAAGCCCTTAAATTCCATGAACAATTTCAAGGAGAGCCTGACTTCACTGTGAGCACTGGATGGCTAGATCGGTGGAAGAAGCGATATGGGATAAGGGAAATTAACAAATTAACATTTGGGATGAAAAACTTTTGGTTGATATCAAGAGTGTTACTAAATTTAGGAAAAATTTTCAAGATTTTATAGAGAAGGAGAGGCTTTCCAGAGACCAGATTTATAACTGTGATGAAAGTGGTTTAAATTTTCATATGCTTCCTAGAAGAACTTTGGCATCAAAGGAAGAAAAATCTGCTCCTGGCTATATAGCAAGGATAGAGTGACATTCTTAGCATGCAGAAATGTAACAGGTGAACATAAGTTGCATTTTACACTTATAGGAAAAGCAAAGAAAACCACATGCATTTCAAATCATTAAAAAGTGTAATAGTGGAAGTTTTGATTTTCCTCTTTAGTACAAGAACCAGCAGAGTGTGTGGATGAGTGAAGAAATCTTTAAGGAGTGGTTTTTTCAACAGTTTGATCCTGCTGTTGAAAAGTTTTTAAAATCTAAAAATCTGCCAGGGAAAGCACTTCTCTTGCTAGACAACGCGACAACACACCCTGATACTGAGAAACTCCAAGATGGAGATATTAAAGCCATGTTTCTTCCTCCTTATGTCACTGCATTATGCAAATTCCTATCGTCTTTAAAATGTTAGCGATAGATGAGTGTTGTAATATGATCGAAAAATTAAAAAAGATTGATATGTTTGGTGTTGTGGGATGGATTTCTGAATCCTGGAATGAGCTGAAGCCTACAACCCCTGTTTGTTTGTCGAGGAAACTTCTTGATCACACGGAAAACAAGTTTGATGACAAAGAACAGGAGGAAACAGACATTCATCTTCTGAAAATCTAATGCAGAAAATTGCTGGATATGAAGGTTTCAACTAAGGTGATGTTGGAGAGTGGTTGGCGCAAGGTGAAACAAGTCACCTTATCTACGATAACGGTATAGTGTCAGCGGTATATGAAAACGAAAAATAAGATGAATCGAAGGATGAAGTCAAAGATGACACAAAAATTAAAAAGATGAGTCATAGTGAAGGAGTAAAGGCTGTTGAGGGTGCCCTGTATTATTTTGAACAGCAAGGTGCATCAGCGATGGATATTTTATTCCTCCGCAACTTACGTGATGACGCAGCTAGACGCAGAAATCAGTATGAAAAACAACTGAAACTCAAGTTTTTTCTCAAAACAGAACTGGGTTTTATAAATTCTGTACGCACAAGTAAGTTTAAGTGTTTATAGTTTTCATGTAAGTTAGTTATGTAGTATACCACATAGTAGGTACTTTATGTAAATTTTAATTTTACTACAGTATGTATGTATGTGTAAATTGGCACTGATTAAATAATGTAACACAGTTTAGGGTGTCCAGTTTTAGTGTGTTGAGTTATAGACTATACATAGACTTTTATAAACTGTATTTAGAAACTGGGCAAGTAAGTTTAACGTTTTATTTATTTTATGCAAGTTCATTCGTAAAACTCAACTTTTCAATAACTCTACTGTAAAATAAACCACTTTTGTTTACCATAGTTTCTAGGTTTTATATTCTATTTTTGGAACATTTATATGTAAAATGAAGATTCAGATTCAAGTATTATTCGTCAAATCTTTTAGCTCTAAAATCGTAAACATTGTTAACTGTGTTCCATTTATCTTTATATTAGCTATAATTTGTTTGTTCCTATCCCTCTTCTCTATTTAAACTCAAATATTATACTAACTTTTAGTATGTCATTATTTTGAATCTTTGGCAGGATTCTTTATGAGCGGTGTGTGACCAAGATTCAAGAAATAGCAGACTACGACCTAATTTCAACGGTGGTCGCTCTCGAGTGCTTCTATGAGCTGCTCAAAATCTTGCTTGCGCGTTACCAGGCCAATGTCACTAAGTACCTAGCAGACATAGGTTAGATTAGTTGAAACATATTCTAGTTTAAATTATAAATTAAATTATACGTCAAACTTTACTCCTTTCAATACTTACTAGTATTGATAGAATCACTCTTAGTAACGTTCCAACAGCTTAGCACAGTTGGTAGCTTGTCTGCCTACTGAGTTAAGGGTATTGGGTTTGATTCACGGCATGGTTTAAAATATAACATTGATGAAAATATGAGTCTACTCTTTCACAGTGATAAATTGATGGCTGAGGACTATGTTGTGCCTATCCTAGTCTTAAGTTAAATTATAAGGCATATCAAGCTATGACAGGCCTAGCCAGCCGGTAGTGAAAAAGTATATGATTTAAATAAAAAACTGACCCAGGTCACAGGCTGGAAACATTAATGGATGTAAAGTAAAAATCTTACTAATGCAATTTTATATACTTCACATCTTACTTCTTAGCTTTCAAATTCCTGTAAATGATGATTCTGGCAATGGCATTTTTAAAAAAATGTGGAATTATGTTATTGTGTTATTAGTTTTTTTTGTTGTTTCATTTTAATGTTGGTAAATTTTAAATGTATTCCAAATTACCTTTGTGTTATAATGATCTTGCATGGACCATTGTTAATCTCACCATATTGTGTCATATTGTATTAGCTATTAATGATTTAACTTATTACTGGCCTAAAGAATTAGGGGTGGGTAGGATTCAGAATGTTGCGCAAAAGTTCATGAATCTATCCATTTATATAAGTCGGAAGGGATTGGTTATTTCTCGCAAAGTTTCAGGCGCGAAACAAAGCACACTTCATGTTCCGGCAGGTACTGTTAATTCATCACTGTTAATCTCTTTTGTAAACATTCTTCTTCTTTGTTCTGGAGCAAGCTTGTAATGAGGCAAACACATTTTGAAGTGTGTGACACTGTGACTCATTGTGCATTGTCTCTCAACAGCTATTGGTTAGATTTGCAAGCGAAAGAGCTTGAAAACGATATAAATTCTGTGTTGAAATGAGGGGGGAGGAAGTAGCATGCCAAAATCAACCATTTATTATGAGTATGAAGCTCCAGACAGGAAGAATAGATTATAGTGGTGTCAAACAAATAATATTTAAAGGTTATCAAACCTAGATTTAGTCTAAAATTATTTTAAAGCATAATTTTTCGTTCACATCCTAATACTTTGTCTCATTTTTCGTCTTGCAGTAAAAATGTTGTTCCCGCCCATCCCTAAACAAAAAAAAAAAAATCCCTTGGTTGAAAAATTTAAAAAATATTGTTTTTTATATCTACCATATTTGTTCAATTCTAAGACGCTTATTTTTTTACCCTTTGAACATCTCTAAAAACGGGGTGCGTCTTAGAATCACAGTTTTTTTCGAACAATGCTATTGATGGCTCAGAAGACGATAAACTATGGAATAGTGAAGATAAAGATGGCTCAAAAGAATCAGGCTAATACTGATTCAAAAGGGAATGATAATAATATAACTACTGATAAAAAAAGATACTAATTTTGTTAGTAAAGTTAATTCTATAATAACAATATTTCTTATAAATAGAGTATTTTAGATTTTTATTTTATTTATTTTCTTAGAATCAAAGCTTTTTTCTGTTGGTGGTGCTAAAAATTAAGGCGTATCTTACAATCGATGGTGTCTTAGAATCGAAGAAATACCGTAATTGGTTTGATGTTTTTTTCTAAATATACTTTTTTTAAAACCTGTCAAGCATTATTAGATTGGTTGTAGACCAATGGCGTTATAAAAGTCAAATATATAGAAATGTGCAAATACATGTAAGCTTAAGTCAGTTCTAATAGTTGTTTGAACTTCACTTTAAAAATTTGGGTATTCAAAATTTTTCAGTTTAATTAGTTTGAATCAATCTTAATTATTTTATAGTAAATAGTCTGCCAATTTTTATTTTTGTCTGATTAAAAACAAACTATAACTTATACATATATATTAAATGAGTTAATAACCAAATTTGTATTATAACATTTTTAACAAATATGTAGTATTCTAAAAGATGTATATTTGTTTTTATAGTTTATGAATGTATCTACTACAGCAATTGATCCTGAAATATTTGTAATATGAATAATTGCTCAATATTGCTCCTAAAACTCGAAAAATACTCAATGATTTAATTTAAACTAGATTCAAACTCTACTTGAAATTAAATATTTTTACCCCTCCCCTACTTAACAATCAAAAAATTATATATTATTATCTAAAATACACATTTATTTTCAATTAATTGTAGTAAAATGTTATTTTAAAATTATTTTTATACATCAAATCTAAAACTTGACTCACATATTATAACAAAAATATACAAAATCAAAATATTATATATTCACATCCAATGTCCTTTCCCTGTCCTTGAGGTTTTTTTGTTTCTCTTACATGTTCTTATCTAAGTGTCCTATATTTTTCTTTACCAATTTCCTTTTCTTCCCTTTTGTGTTTTTTTGTTTCCTCTTTTAGGAAGTTGCTTTGCGCGTTTCACACTCCTCCCTGATGATTTCCGATAGAATGAAACCTCAATTGGGTAGTAACGAGTGAATTTCTTAAGAGGCAGCCATTACCTCTTTGTCCAGTGGCAGCAATGTAAAGTGTGAACTGTGTTCTTTTCATTGTAAAAGCCATATTGTGTTTGTCCCTTTTATATTTCTATCCACCTTTCCTGTACCTTCTTCCAAATACATATTATATAAAACATAATTTAACAGCCTAGCGTATTCACCCAACCTAAAATGATAGTAAAATTTTTATTCAAAAATTAAACTTTATACACTTCTATTGTATACGGAAAAATATGCAACTAAACTAAATATTATAAAAACCAAAATTGAATGACGGAAATCATTTTGTTTTGGTATTTAGCAATGTGTATAAAATTAATATTTTGATAAAATTTTGAAAACGTGAAAATTGATTTCTTCATTTTAATACAATATTTATTACTTATCAAAGAGTAAGTCACAGTAAATATACGCCTTGAGAGAAATGAGCTAGCTTCAAACTTCTTTCTATTCTTATTGTTTAAATATTCAAATCACAGTAAATATAGACCTTGAGCAACATGAGCTAACTTCAAACTTCGTTCTATTCTTATTGTTTACATATTCAAGTCACAGTAAAACTGTTTAAAGCAAGAAGAGATTAGTAGCGACCCGCCTCGGTGGCGTAGTTGGCTAACGCGCTAGTCGTGTTGAGCTTGACCGCCGAGGATGGGGAGATCGAGGTTCGAATTTTGGTCGGGTAAACTGGGGGTGGTTTTTCCTAAATTGGTTTTCCACTCTCCCTCCACGCAAATGCGGGTTCACTTCCTCTAAATTCAACCTTCCCAATTCCTAATCCATTAGCGTATAACCCGAACGGGTAGTAAGACGCGGTGCTAAATAAAAAAAATAAAAAAAGATAGTAGCGCCTGAGACCACATTCATAATGAACCCTGTATCTCTATTAACATGTGTATTTTGGCTTTTTAAAAAATAGTAAAATATGATCCTACATTGATTCTAAACAAAGTGACTCAAAGGTATTTTGGGGTCATCCAACTGTTTCTGAAACACATTGCCTTAATAACCTGCGGTAACTCGATTTTTAAAGGTGTTAATGCTCTTGGTGGTGTCGACGGACAGTTAAAACGTTTGATAGAGGACTACAAGAAGCTCCTAGAATATTCCGTTGAGTCCGAGGAGGACCATATGGACGGGGAGTTTGAGCCAACTATCAGGAAGATCACCCAGATTGTCGTCTCCACCCTGGCTTTGCTGCCCCTCCACCTGTCAGAGGGTCATTTGGAACCAGTAAGTATCTCAATAGTATTCAGCCTCTCGGAAAGGCTGGTGAATTTTCTTGTCTAGAGAAAAAAAAAACAGTGTTCACAAGGTTTAAAGTATTTCTCTCATAATAGACTGGATTGCTGGTGACGGCGAGGTCAGGATCTGAATCCCTGTTGGGTGTACTGAAGTGGCTTTACCTTAATGGTTTCTTACTCTTCCTCAGTGCAAATGTTATTATTGTTGTTGTTGTTCTAAACATAATTTATGTTCTTTTCCTTGAAAAGCTATTATTTTGTTTTTAATTTTGAGGTTAAAAAAATCTGATTTTAGTAATAAAAAAAATTCAAAGTGATTACTAGCTAGTTTTTATTAATATAATATAACATATTTATTAAACTCGACTGAATTAAAAAAACTTGAGTTCACAGAGCCCTAATTATAACAAAATATGTATGGTTAAGTGTTACCTAAATATATACATGTGTTGGGCTAAACCACATTAATTAACCCATTAGAGTAGACATACGGAACTGTTCTGTATGATAAGAAAATGCTCCAACAACCGACTTATGGAACTGTTCTGTTCACTTCAAAGACTACATGTTTCTTTTCTTCCGCAAGCTCTAAAATGTACAATTTCATGCCAGTTTATTTATACCATGGTCTGACATCAAGTAGGCCGTGAAATTCTCATTTTATTGTGACCTTGTTATTATTTGGTTTGTTTATAGTTTAGTTATCTTTGGATTCAATCTAAACAAATGTGGACAATAATTGCGGGAAAAGTGCATTTCTAACAAAAGAAATTGAAGATTTATTAGATTTATTAGTACTAATTAGGAATTCAGAAATAGAAATAGTGAAGAAAGTGATAGAGAGTGTTGTGGACAGTGTCACATAATTATAATGATTCAAGCAGCAAAGAAGATGGAATAGAGTTAGCTCAAGGTGATTGTATTACAAGCTTATCATACAATAATGAATTATTAAAGTTGTTTTGTGTGAGTATAAGACATTAAAAAAAGTATTTAATCAAATTCAAAACAAAATAATAAATTCAAATAAAAGCGAAAGCCAGAAAACATTTATTTTGAAACGCTGCAAAAAAGCCTATTTTTACCCGCATTTAATTCCTGCCACTATGTACATTTATGTGAGAAAATATGACAACGTTAATCGGTTAAGAAAGATAATAGCTCTAAAACAAATTCTGATTCTAAATTTGAAGAGTAAAAAAATTAATCTTGAATTCAATAGTTTCTCAGATCCTCATTGAGACCAAGATCCAATTTCAAATTTATTTATTTCTAATACTTGATAACAGTTGTGCACCAAGATTAAATTGTGCACTAATCGTCTGAATTCTCATTTGCATGATGTGTTATGAGTCGTGCAAGTCATATAAGGCAATCTTCCTCCTTCAACCCCAACCACCTTTTTTACCTTTTTTCTATCTTGCTTAAATAGGTTTATGTTTGGTGTAAAACCTATGCTGAGAAGAAGCACATGTTAAACGAAGTGGCTGCAAAAAGCTTTGTGTCCCTCTTGCTCCAACTTCATCGTCGGTGCAAGACAAGAGGACAACTTATTGAGAGCATGGCCAAACTACTTTGCAGAGATATTGGACAGCTGGACCCAGTAAGTCCTCAATGTAGAGTTTTATACAACATTTATATTTTTAAAAAGCTTTCACTAAGGTTGTGTTTAAGCAGAGGACCTAATTTTTACATTTAATTTGATTAAAAAGTAGAGTTGGGTCAAATCCATTATTTTACGAATCCGAATCGCCAAATGGAAGTGTGAAAAGGGCAAGAATAAATTAATAAATAAGTGTGTTTGTTCCTATCTATACCTAACTTAACTATCCTTTCAGGTTGGCTTCCTTCACTATCACTTTACATCAATGTTCACTGTTTCTACACTGTCTTAATATACATTTCCGAGCCATTAGGCAATAATTCATTTAATAAATATTGGAAATAACCTGCAGGTGGTTGAACAGTCCATAATTATGTAATCGCTTGTTTGTGGGTTGGTATGAATGGAGGGGCTGAGGGCTGTTGGTGTTGTCAGAGCCAAGTGACAGGAATTTGAGTTAATTTTATATAATATCTTTAATGATGATGAACAACTATGCTGGAGACACAAACAATGGCTTTCACTGTGAAAATACATATGTTTCGCTCTTTACACTGCTGCCATTGGACAAAAAGGTAAAGGTCGCCTTTTAAAAAAAATGTTGCTACCACCCAATTTCAAGCATGAAATAATGTTTAAGTTTCATTACATGGAGTGAATGGCAAAAATTACAGGGTGTGCATAGAATCTAAAAGTATGTTTTCAGGAAAAAAGAAAAAGGTTGTTTCCCAAAATATTTTAAGTTGAAACTTCATTTTTATTGAAAATCCTTTCAATGGAATAAAACACATTTATAATCTTAGTGGGCTATTTTCAATATTTCTTAAAACATCATTTTAGGACGTTGCGCTGACCAAAGTGGTGGAATACAAAATAGTGACTCAGAAGCTTCGTATGCCCTTATTCTCACTACTGTGCAGCGCCATCAACGCCAACTTGAACGAAATCTTCTGGATGGTTAATTGGCTCCGGTCTGAGTATATCTCTCAAATGAAGTCTGGTGTCACCGTCATTGACAATACAGGTTGGTTCCATCATTTATTTTCAAGGGTGGGCAGGATTCAAAAATGTTGCCAATTTTTCTTAGGAAATAACTTCTCAATTGTAAGACTAATATTTAATCATGGAAATTCTCGGGATGCGGATGCTATTTTGGACATCCGCTCAGGGCTCTATAAACAGGGAGCTCTCTCTAATCTGCAACCCAACAAACAGTTGTCAGAGTCTCCCTTGTGATTTCAAGAGGAAAATAGTCCAAACACCTTGGCACGGCCTTCATTTAACAACTTAGGCTAATGTCTTGTACATAGGGCTGAAAAGATTATTATTTAGCCTCTTATTGTCCAATTTAATGTCCATATGAGAGGGTAGGGTACAAACCCGCTATTGTGGCAAACATTGAAGTTTGAAACCTTAGTACAGCTTTAAATTATGCTATGTGTTAGCACTGTGGTTTTTCCATATTGCAGTTCTCTACATTCTTTAAAGTCAAATACTGATCATGTTTTTATTATTATTGTTACCGGATCCACCCGAATCCAAGACAAACCCCAGTTTTTCAGTGGATATGGATAAATTTTTTAAAAGTCGTATTTATTTTATCATGAATGAAGAACATAATAATTATGGTGTACTTATTTTGTAATGCTAACAAATTGTTATTTATTTACAAAACAAAACACCTATGTTGACTTAAATTCTAATTAGGGTTGCAGAATTGTTAAGGAATTTCTTTTTTTTTTTTATCGCAAATATTGCTTTTGCATAAGAAGGTTAACTTTGAAAAAGTTTCATAAAAATAATGAGAAGTTAACTTTTACTATGACAAATGATGATCGTTAGTTAAAATTGTTTTTAAAATCAATTCGAGTTTTATCATCATGTCTTACTTGACATTAGCGTATAGTATCGATTATTGCGATACCAGTCGATACTATGGATATCGAGTATCGTATCGTGCCACAACTATATAGCTTTATTTTTAACGATAACCTAAAAATCTGTGAAAATAACAAAAATCCTGTGATCTCTGCTATTCCTTTAAAATCCGTGAAAATGGATAAAATCTGTAAAAAAAAAGGCAGGCCTGCACTATTCTATTATTATATAAAAAAGATGTAAAATGTAACCTTTTGATGTAGGCCTAACCCAAACCTTAGTCTGCGATTTTAAGACGACCCCTAGATTTTGAAGCTACAAATTTGAGGGAAAAAACTTGTCTTAGACTCAGATAAATATAGTATCATCATCATCATTGTTATTGGTATTATTATTATTATTATTATTATTATTATTATTATTATTATTATTATTATTATTATTATTATTATTATTATTATTACTGTAATGTCATTTTACATTTAACAACCTTGGTGGTCTTAGGGTAAATTGCCCGCCTTACATTCCGATGTTTGTGGGTTCAGACCTGACCAAGGCTGACAGAATTCTACCTGGAAACTAAAATCCTTATCACAATCTCCTTCACAGGGAAAGTAAATCCATTGGCCCCAATGTTGTTGCAGCATATAAAAGATCGTTGGAAGGTATATCAAATACTTTTCTGGCAACATGTATAGGTTCTTTCTCACTTGTTGATAGAAATTCAGTGTAGAAATCAACAGGAAACTAGAGAACTTTCAGGGATCCCCTAGTACATGTGCTTTCCACCCAGATGGTGTGGGTTGGCGGCACTAACCGGATAAAGGGCCTAGTGCGCTCACTGCTTTAGATGGATGGGAAACACATTAGGACCAACTTTCAGGTTGTAGACTTACATTCAGTCAAGTGATCAACTAATAATCTGGACTCTGGTTGTTAGGTTTTTTCTTTAATTGTGTATAGGAATAAGGAAGCATCATTAAAGCTATTACAAATTTCAGATTCAAAATAAAACAAAAAAATGCAATCTTGAATCTGATTTTTTTTTAATTTTTGAATATCCTTTAAAGCTATTACAAATTTCAGATTTAAAATAAAATAATAAAATGCAATCTTGAATCTGATTTTTTTTTTAATTTTTGAATATCTTTAAGAATTCAACTATTTAAAGGATACATCACTAAAAAGCATTATAAAACAGATCATTGGGAGGAATTACGCAGCAAAGAGCAGGAGCTCTGCCTCTACTTGAGCCACACCATCCGAGAGCTGGCTATGGTGAGTGGAGTGTCCGTACCGGTGGGCCAAGCTGTCGACACTGTCCTAAATACAGTGGCACACCTCTACAACCTCCTGAGCTCTGTCGTCAAGTACTTCATCATGAGGTCCCCGAAGGACAACCCTGTCTTCAAACTGGTCAAGTGAGTTAGAATTTGTGCACTTATGGAATTAAAGAAGTGTGGTCCATGACCTGATTTATTCTGGTCTGTAAATCTTTATATATTTTTGAATAAATAATAGTAAAAAATGTAAACTCATTCCACATCATCGAAAAAAATATCATTACTTTTCGATGTTGCTTTTGTCTCGCTATGCTTTCTGTATTATGCAGATCAGCCCCTAAGCTATGAAAGGTTGGACCACACTGAGCTAGAGGATGTGATAGACAAGCAATCATCCCCAACGACTCTATTTTAACAGCCGAGAGTTCAATCCACTACACCAAGGAATATCTATTTCACTCACAATATAGTTTCACATCATAATACCATATGAATGCTGGTGCATTTCCTTAAAATCAACCCCAAAAAATAACAACCTATTTATACTCTAAATATTTAAATCCACACAAAAATAACACAATAATATTCTTAACATGATTAGCCCCCTACTGCCCCCCCAAAAAAACCCCTCAACAAAAACCAAATTGAAAACTTAAAATAAAATTTATCATTACAATTAGTTTTTTGTTTACAGATTATAGAATGTGAAGATTTTAAGTTTAAAAGAGTAAATTTAAATCACTTTTCAACTTGACAACTATTATTTTAATTTTTTCAATTACTTTTAGCTGTCATAAATTGCCAAAGCTACTGTGAATCAATTTTTAGTTTCACTTTATTATGCCCTCCCATTCAACAACTGAGATCATAGGCAGAGTTCGAGGATAGATAATGGCGTTGTCATTCGTTTTAGAATAGTTTCAGGATCAAAGAAATATATGGATCTCTTAAAATGCTACATTCAATTTCTAAATACTGTTTTTGATTCTATAGTCATGGAAATTTACAAAAATAAAGAAAAAAAATAAACTAGTGCTAATTTAATTAAGAATAGGAATCATAAATATAATATAATTATATAATAATAAAAAATTCAGATAGTAACTAAATGTTAACTTCCTTTCTTATAATCCATATGTATAAAAATGAGGTGGCTCAATGGCTAAATAATTTTATAGTAAAGTAAATTGATAGAACTAAAGAAAAAGGAAAAATAAACTGCTAAGAGTAAATTTGATGAAGAAAGCATGTGCATTTTTGCATTAGATTTATCCTCTTTCCCTAGGTGGGCTTTCTTCATCAAATTTACTCTTAGCAGTTTATTTTTCCTTTTTCTTTAGTTCTATCAATTTACTTTACTATAAAATGTCTTATAATCCATTCATTATAACATTCATACATCCAGTTAAGTGTTAAATTACTGGTATTAGGCCTGGTTAAGTTTATCCTTTAATTTTATAACTGGTTTTAAACCACCAATAAGAAGTATTATTTTTCACTTGAAAAATTGAAGATTTTTTTTTAAGGATTTGCGTCTTGAATTTCAAATATCCTTAAGGATTCAAGGGCCCATCTCTATTTCTTTTTCATAGTAAGGAAAACTCAAAAACAATATATTTACATATATTTTAAAACTTTATATGTGGGTTGTGTTCTACCAGGCTGGAGAGTGTCTTCTTTGTAACCAGCACAATAATGGCTCCAAGATTGAATGATTTAATTAGTCTTGTCACTGTAAGTAAGGAAGTCATCTTAAAATTAATTTTATACCGTAAGGCAAGTCACAGGATAAATTATACTTGCACCGCCACATTTTCATTATATTCTCCGCGTGACAGTATTGAAATCAGATAAATAATAATTGTTGACATCCTTAAACGGTGATTTCTCTATAAAAAAATAGGTGAAATTTAATTTTTCATTCCAACATTATTTTAATAAAAATAGTAATGGTTGTGTTAAGTTAGTGAAAAATTAATAAAAATACATTTGTTAGAACTTGTAGACACTTTGGATAAAGTTTACTACCTTTTTTCCATATATGTATCACTATTTTATTGTCTCAGAAAAATACCCTTGAGAAATTTGAGATTCTCTTATGTTTGAGTAATTGTGTTGTTTATTTTATCTCCTTAGGAAAATAAAATCACGGATGAAGAAGAGAATCCAACCAAAAAAAAGAAAGTGGATGATCCGTATTTAGTTAAAAACAAAATTCTCCGGGAGTCCAAACTGATCCCTAAAGTGACACTTGCCAGAGATCTGTACGAAAAAAGTGTAATAAAACTGTCTACAAAAACTAAGGTAAAATTCATATGGTTTTAGATATGTTTTACTAAAATATCTAACATTATCTTTCTATTGAACAGAAAATTAGATTAACCTTAATAAATTTGAGATCAATTCTGATAACCAGCCAATCATTTTGCTTACTACCTGCACCACTGGCCACGTGGAATGAGGCATCACTCTTGGTGTAGGCTGTATTGCTGGTGAAAGGAGAAATTAAGGTTCAAATTTTGATTAGGAGCACTAAAGGTGGTTTTCCTATCCTCTCTCTATGCTAATATGGGTGCATAATATCTTGAACAATATAGGTTTCAAAGAGTCAATGATTCAAATATCACATCTCTAAATACAATCTTTCGACGTCCATTCTTCATTTGTTTAATTAACTGGCATAATAGCATCTGGAAAAACTATCATGATTATTTATTTGTGTTAAAACTCGCCTTCCCCATATTCACTGTTAAATCCCTAAACTAATTCAAGCTCGCCTTCAGCAAAATCAAATGAGGTAAGGTTACTTTCTGCCAAATTAGACGCTATTCACTCCATTTTAATAGGAAATATACTAACAATAAAATTAACATGATAAATGATAACTAAAACTAAAATAAGTACAAAATAATTTTAGCAACTGAGCATAAGCCCCAATAAAGTGTAATTATAATTTGAAGATCATCCAAGCACTATAATTGCATAGACCTATTCTTACACAACATAAAACAAATAATAAAGTAAATAATTTGATAAAAATGAAATAAAAGGAAAAATAAACTAAAAAGTGTAAATTTAATGAAGAGATCCCACCTAGGGAAAGATGTAAAATGTGGAAAGAGTCCAATGCACACAGGTGACATCTTCTTCCTTTTTTTCTATCTTCTTTAGTGCAAATGGTACACACACACACACACACNACACACACACACACACACACACACACACACACACACACACACACACACACACACACACACACACACACACACACTTAAACACAAATTAAGTGATATTTCGGCATTGTTACCTTTATCATACACGAAGAGAAGGGTGAATTACCTTTATAAAAACACTAAATTACTCCATTTTGAATTCATAAAGAAACTTTCCTTATTAAATTTACACTTATTAGTTTATTTTTCCTTTTTATTTATTTTTATCATAATAATCTATCGGTTGTAATTTCTTCTAGTATACAACTTAATAGCATCATTAAAAGGCTGAAGAACACCAGTAAAACCTACTTTATTTGGAACCTTATGAATTTGAGTGTAACTTAAAACTTTACGTTGTGAAAAAATTACTAATGGAATTATTAAAAAAACATTGTGAAATGTTTTGTGTTACTCTTGTTTTGTAGACCAAACTGAAGGTATTGTTAGAGTGCACCAAGAATAGAGACTTTAAGATCACAGCTGATCAGATCAGGAATAAAACTTTTCAACCAGATGTAAGTACATTATGAACTTTATCTACATGCACTCTATTTTATAAGGCCCTTCCTTAACCCTTTCCCGGCCCTATTATTAGAGCCCAATTCCCCATCACTATCCCCTTTATTTTTAAATAAACTATAAGCAATAACTCGGAATGTAATTAACATATTACGTTGACATTTTTAGAAGCAACTTATTATATTAGGGATCACATTGACATTACTAGGAACTACATATCATAGTCCAAACATTATTTAATTAATATTTACAATTAGTTTTCAACTCCAACTCCTCTTTCCTGATGGTATTCAAGAAAACAATTAATTCTGCAGAGGGGCAAGTCATGCAATTACGAATTACAGGGCATTCAATGTCTGAGCTGTGCCAGTAATCGGATGTTTCTGGCAAATCAAATACATCCATAAAAACCAATATTCCTATGTAGGCCATCATTTCTTCCTCAGTAGTTTCATACCACTCTTGATCTACTTTACCACTTTTTACTGCCTAAACTTGGAATATTGTAGCCTGTCAGTAAATGTCAACAAAGGCGGTTGAAAACGCCTTACAGTAGCAGCACAATCACTACCCCCATTTAAATTGTTTTCCAGATCACCATCACTAATATTAAATAATTCAGGATCTTCATTATCATTATTACACTCAATATTGTTATCATCAGAATCATCATATTCACTGCCAGATACATCTTTATTGAGCTACAAAACAATCATATCATCTTGTAAGGAGGTCATTCTAAAGCAAAACTAACAGTTAAACTAACAACGCTAAGAAAATAATAAATTTAATATGAGATAGACCTCTATATTAAAAAATAACAACTAAATATAAAATAGTTGACAAATAGCCTAACAAATGACTTAGAAAGTGCCGAAATACGGCGAGTGCTTTTGAGTATTAAGGCCGGGAACGACAAATTAACAGTGAGCGTTTTCAAGCGCTTAGGCCAGGAAAGGGTTAAGGCTGTATAAAATCCGTACTTTATGAGTTATTGATATCTACACAACTCGCATAAGGCAGCAACAGACTATGGCATAGTTTTAATTAATTTTAGTTTCCCATTGACAGAAAGGTCAGGGTTTGAGCTCCGGCTGGGTGTAATGAACGTTGATTTTCCTAAATGGTTTCCCCATCTCTCTTTCCGTAATTGTGAGCATTTGTTATACATTTTACCTTCCTCATACTTACCCAATTAGTATAGTTAAATTCATAAAGCTTGGATGGGTAGTAAGGCATGTTGCACAAAAAGAGCAAGATAAATTAACCCCCCATTTTGGGTTCGATTCTCATTTCCAGATGTCATTTTTCAACTACATTTAACATAATTATAATGTATCCTTGTGAAGGGGTGTAATCTGTACCTAAGATAATTTCCACAACTTGCTATTTTAATTTTGTTTCTTAGTTATTATTCTCTTACTTGTATTGGTGGGAACACAGACTAAATGTTAGGCTTATCTAATATGGTTTGTCTTTGTCAAGAAAGTCGGGGTTCGAATTTTGGTTGGGTATGCTGAGGGTTACAAAGTAGATTCCTTACCTCTTTCGCCTTACATGCAAGCATGGGTACATTTCTTCTAATTTATACCTTCCTCATTCCTGTCCTATTAGCATAAGCAAAATGTGTATAGCTCGAACAGAAATTAGGGTGAGGGGGGAGTAAATTTAGTGGTAGTTTAAATCTTACCAGTGCAATTTTAGTAATATAACGTGTTTTTGTTTTAGACTTCTATTTCAGAAGGAGAGTGATCCAACTGCCATCTCATAAAAAATCTCCACCTGCCCTCGTTAGATTACTAACATTGTGACTCTCAACATAGTGAGCCATTGAAGGCTCATAACTTAATAGACATATTACTTTCTTATTGCTATTTAAATGGTGACAGCCAACACACAAAATTGTGTGTCACAAACTGGATTGGTGTTCTTCTGAAAATAGCTGAACTGAATGTAAATTTTCATTGAACAAAATTGTAAACAATTCTAAGTTATTAGACATTGAAAGTGATTCCAGATTATTTTGTCATTGTTTTGTTATTTTTATAATATACTAAGTGTTTTATTTGCTATAAGAAATTTGAAAGTTGCACATGATCCAAAAATGTTATGAAAGCACAAAAATATAATATTTGGTTATTTTCTTGTTGCTTTATATATAAGCAAAAAACCTACTAAAACATATTAAGATATTAACTAAAGTGGTTTTAAACCAATCCCGCTTCCTTAGTTGTTCCACAAAGAATAGCTTTCTACTTTAGCGGTTTTGTTTGCGTTCTGGTTTTTCATGTGATTTAAATTTAAGATTGAAAGTTTTAACGAAAGGTTAGGTGATAACCAATATTTTATTATTTTAAAATGTTTTGTTAGCACTATCGATGACTTAAAAGTGCTCATAAAGTTAATATCTATCTTCTGGATAGCAAGCATCATACATCCACATTAATGTTATTTTATAACAGTGTGCCATATCGTGTTCAATGTGATAAGCTATAATTAGACTGAGATCATATTTTTCTTGCTTTGAAAATTATGGGTGAATATCGGTATAATGATAATGGCTCCTATTAGTTTTACTTTCAAAGAGTCCAAGACTAAAGAGATTCCTCTTTTAGGAAACTCCTTTTGTGTTTTCCTCCCTCCCTCCCTCCGTCCATTCCTCCCTCCCTCCCTCCTGAAAAAACTTAGGCCAAGGGAATTCCCAATTTATTTCATGGGGAGACCGACCAGTGTTAACTGTCGACTTGAACTGTTTTTTTTCATGATAGCCATATTGTGTTTGAACCTGTCGAATCTATCTCTATTTTATTCCATTAACAATATAAATTTTCTAACATTCTATGTTGATTATTTGTGTTTAATAGGTTAAGTTTGGTTTTTCCTTGAAGCAGGGTTTTTTATTTTTTCAAATGAATCCAGAAAGTTGTTTTATAGTCAGGAAATGTAAATGTATCTGATGATGTTGAAATAAATAATGTATATATTTAATAAAACTTGTATCACTGATTAATTTTAGACAACCTTCCTTTAATTTAATACAGGGTGTCTACTCACCTGGAAAACCTGGCATTCTCAGGGGGCCTAAATAAATAAAACATTGCTCCAGTATAAGCACAGAGTTTAATTTTCTCTACACGGTGATATCAACAGTTGAATATCTGTCAAGGGTGTCCTGTAATTTAATGAAAACCTTTTCTCTTCACTTAAAAATTATGTGTGTATGCTCATGACAGATATTTAACTAGTGTTGATATCACCACGTGAAAAAAAATAAACAAATATTTTGCTATAAAAACTGCAAAAACACTGACCTTTTCTAGTGTACCCTACACCGCAACCTTAAACTGTTATTGTTCAAAATAATTATAAAACGTTAAAAAAAGTTAATTTTTTTCAAAATTAATCATCTATTAACTATTATATGTTTTTTTAAGAAAAACAAATATATATATATATATATATAAACATTTATAAAGAAAAAACTAAACAGATACCAAATCACTGGTCGTTTCTTGAAACACTGAAGTTAAAAAAAGAATCACTCATCAATTGTCATTGTATCTTTAATTTGAGGTCTAAGGAATAAATAAAAGTCTTGAGATATTGCTCTATAAAATCGTAATATTAAGTTTTTACAAAATACATTCAACCAATTTAGATATTTGGCCAGGGACAAACAGACATGAACACAGACAGAATTGTAAAATCCACTTTTTTTGTTTTGGACACATTTAAAACAGAGATTCATCAAATCTCAGGGTCAAAAATTTTTGTGATTTCAATACTTTCTCTTGACATGAGAAAGTAAAAATTAAACCTCGTATAAGCATGTATATATATAATTTTTTATACTATTGCTGGATTAAAATGTATTCTTGTCCTTATTATGTATTAACATAATATACTTAAACATGTGTACTATATGCAGCTTACTAAAACCCTGTAAACACTAAAAGTAATAGCATTGTAATTGGGACAACTTAGAAAATACAAACCCATTTTTTAATTTTAAACAAATCACTCTGTAATATAGCCAGGATTTCATATCGAGAGGGGTCTATAGTAAAGTTCCTCTTTCATCCCCTATCTAATGGCCTGGTCGAACATACATTGAAATTGTAATAGATCACAGCTCACTTAACTCAAACAAGCACATACCATGGTACTGATGGACTAGAAGTTATATAATATTTTAAAAACCAAGATACCATAGAAAGTTGATAAAAAAAAAATATATATATATATATATATTAAAACATAAAAAAAATTAAAAGCTTAAAATGAAATAAGAACCAACTTGAGTAACCGATCACTATTTAAGCATATATTGACTATACATATCCAAATCATAGGGTACATGAAAGAAAAATCACAAAGCTCATATGGTCTAGTTTTCCGAAGACAGATTCGTAGGGGTTTCGAATCACGGCCAAGTTATGCCGAAGGTAGTTTTTCCTAAGTAGTTTACCCTCTCTCTCTACACGCATATGCGGGTACGTTTCCTTTAAATGATATTTTTGCAATACCCACCTCAATAGGGTAAATATGCTGGTAGATTGGAAGGGACATGAGATATGGAACACCATTTAGATAATACGAACATATTTATTGCTAGCATTCTACTTTATAATTATCTTTACTATATTATCTATTGAAAGTGACAAATACAGGTCACATAAGATTGACTTATGACTATCTGAGAGAAGGTCTAGTAACTTTTAATATATCATTATTGTTATTAATAGAAACTGATATTATCTATCAAAAGTAACGAGCAAAGATCACATGACTTGTATAAATACGTAAAAGTAGATCTAGTAACTCTTTAGTTGTCGTTTAAGGTCCATCCTATAAAAATTAAACTTTGGCAAAACCGCCGTGATGTTAGACTCGACTCGACCCGGTCAACGTAAGTATAGAGCTGGTTGCATTCAATAATCCGTCAGGGGTTTCTCAAGGCAAAGGTCGAACTGTTTATAGTGTCGTGCGCGTAGTACAGAACGTATCGGGTTATCGCAACTTATACCGTTTCGAGTAACACAAGATGAGGAAGGCGACGTTTGATAAAATACACAAATATATGTGAAACACAAGATGTGGAAGGTGACGTTTAATAAAATACACAACTATATGAGGAACACAAGATGAGGAAGATGACGTTTGATAAAATACACAACTATACGAGGAACACAAGATGAGGAAGGTGACGTTTAATAAAATACACAACTATACGAGTAACACAAGATGAGGAAGGTGACGTTTAATAAAATACACAATTATATGAGGAACACAAGATGAGGAAGGTGACGTTTAATAAAATACACAACTATATGAGGAACACAAGATGAGGAAGGTGACGTTTAATAAAATACACAATTATACACTTATAAAGAGGGGGTAGTAAAACCACAATGAAAATCGCAACGTGGAAAAATATTTCTGGTGTTCTCAACCGAAACACGGCCAAAGATGTTTGCCAGTTGTGTGCGCTGGCACTGAGATAATTTCACTAGTTATTATGGATGGAAAAAAATTATGATAATTTTCTAACGAGGTACAAGCCCAAGATTTATGGTTTTCTTAACCTAGAACAGCACTATTTAATGTTATAAACTCAACAAGAGTGCCTGTAATCGTATGAAGATAGTTACCAACTGAGTTGGGTAATCGGATGGTTGGTGTAGCTCTGAGCCAAATACAATCGTGAAGTCTTAAGTGTTAATATTTCAAGAACAATGAATAAATACAGACAAACTACTCGCATCATTGGCCAAGTGCACAAAGGCATCAGTCTAGCTATGTCCAGGTTACAACAACAACAAACAGGTTGTAAGGGTTATTTATCCTGACCGGGTGTATTTTGATGATTTTTGACGTGAATACGTCTTTAAATTTGCTACCATACGGGGGCAATCCAAAAAACCTAATGATAACAAAATCGGGGGATACAGTTTGGTGTTGTAGTTTCGAATCTATCCTCTACATCCAAAATTATACCACTGGATAGCTAGAGGATCAAAGAATTCATTACGATAAGCGAGAACAGTGACGCATCGCGCGCGGTATATAACCCGTTTCATAAACGTATTCACGTACAACACACGGCCGTGTTTCCTTCTCACCCTCCAAGAAAATGCAGTTACATTTTCTCTCAATATTATCTTCCTAATAATAACCCCAATTAGTGTAAATATGTGGATAGCTCGCATTGTTAGCATGACACAAAGCTCAAAAACCATTTAATTTTTAAATAATATATATATTTACCAATAAAATCAAAATTATGTATTTGAAGTCAATATATTGTGATATTATTTTATAACTACTAAAAGACAAGTTCGGGAAAAAAAATATGAGCAAAAAAGTAAAAAAAAAAACTAGGAAGGGGGTAGGAGAAAGTGGATATAAGGGAGAGGGGGGGGGGAAAGGGGTCAGCTATATAAAAAGTTTTAACCGAAGAAGACGTGGCCAGATTTTTCCCAAACCCCAGGGGGGCAAAATCGAACAAAGCCCACATCTGAGTGGGTGGTGTCATAACTCCCGGTATGCACCGCTCCTTTCATAAGAGACAAATGACATGCGACACAGCGTGCGCATGTGTTCAAACGGTTCACATTTATTCTTCTGTCTGCGCATATACAAGGAACAAGGATTTTAAAAAAATAATCATTTTTTATAGTGATGTTGTTTTTATACTTTAAAGATTGTTGTTTTGTACTCGTTTTTTGTAGACATTTCCTTTTTTTATTTTATTAAAAATGTTTTTTTTTCTCAAAGGGATCGTGCAGTATATTTATGACAATTTTATCACGGTGAAGCACCAAAACATGACGTTTGAAGTTACGCTTGAAGAAATAGAAAGAGGAGCATCAAAACACATTTCAATAATAATTTCGAAAACGTGAGTTAAAGAAAAGACCCCTTAAAACATTTGAAAAGAAGTCGAGAGTGAAGAACCTCTGGCTCATAACGCTCATACATTCTTAAACCTCTAGGGAGTCTTCGAGCTTTGGATTTAAGGTGGCCGTCTACTTGGAGGAAAATATCTTCACGCTGTTGTATTTCTCGTGGAAATTACAATTCTGAGCTCCAAAACCACCAAAACAATATTTAATCATCTTAAAAAGTTTTATTATGACTCTCTTAAAAACAGGGAGTCGAACTTAAATATTTATCGGTTCTGGGTCTTGTTACGATTCTCCGAATACATATTTTAATGTTCCGGTTAGAGGAAATTAAATGTTCCTGCTATTTTCGGTTCTTAACTAGTTTCGTTCTTTCAATTTTTTTAATTAATAGTCTCACCACCATTATAAATTTCGTAGGCCTAGTTAGCAACATATGCCTATATTTTTTTTAATAAAACAAATTAAAAGTTATTTATATTAAAAAAATACAAAATACCATGACAAAAATCCTTAGTATTTCAAAATGAAATGAAGTTAAAGAAAGAAAGGCATAAAATTCAATTTTTAAAAATAATGTAATAATAGAAATGTATAATCTTAAGAACCAATTAAAATAATCTTTATGAACCTTAAAAGATATTGATTCCAATTCGAGATCTTGTTCTTTTTAAGCAATTTATTTGTAGGGTTCCTGTTGCGATTTTGATTCCTCAAAATTAACTGATAATTTAAGTTATCGGTTTTTGGTTCCAGTTAGATTCCCTGTCTTTAAAATTACTTTATTCGTTTTATAAAGGCTAGACTTATATTCATAACCATTCACTTTGATCGCAGAGCTTCGACATTTCTCGTGAAGCATCCTTGAAAATAAGAATATTTTTTTTAAATTATAAAACTTAAAATGGTTATTAATCCTAGAGAGATAATATGTTGATACTTTTCACCTCCGTTTTGGCGTGAACCTTATGTTGAAATAACAAACCAGTTATTAGATAACACGGGCTTTCTGGGCGTCTATAACAATAAGGATAGGCCTATAACCCAAACTATTGGACGTATAGAGCAAGGTGTCAGTCTCGTAAAATATGATCTATCTATGATCGAGATGGATCAAGGTTTGAATGCTGAGGTGTTTATTTAAAAAAAACTGTTTCTCAGTTCCCCTTCTACACAAATGTGGATACATTTCCTCTAAATTACACCTTCCTATCCCTACCCCATTAATGAAAAGACGCAGTCAGCCATAGCTGGTAGTAAAAAGCAAAGTATGGGAAAAGTTAGTCCAAGCAGACGGGACTAATATTCGGAGTTCATAGTCTTGTCCCAACCGTTTATAATCCCTTTAGACGACCTCAGTGGTCTTGGGGTCAAGTTCTTGCTTCAAGACCCGCTGTTCGGGGGTTCAAACCCAGCCGGGGTCGACGAATATTTCTTGAGCTATAAAAATCCGTAGCACAACTTCCTTCGGAGGGGAAGTAAGGCCGTTGGTCCCTTGTCGATTGTGGCATGTAAAATAACCCTGGAAACTATGTTAAAATACCTTTCCCGGCAAAATTGGTTCGCCCTTTTTGCTCTCGCTCGTGGAAATTCTCATGTGTTAATATAATCAGTTGGTTTAGAAAGTGCACGTTAAATACCTCAAATAAATTAAATTAAATATATAAACTATTTACTTGTGTTGAGATATTATACAGCAATAATATTCCCTCCGTTTATCCTGAAAGGTCCTACCTTAACTGATTACACTACGGCCCTATCATATAAGGTGCTCCATAGTGGAACCAAGAAAGCTAAGAATTAATAGCCAAAGCTATTATTTATGCTTTTTAGTGGGAATTACTCCATCTAGATATCATATTCTGAAAATTTACGGGACGAATCCTGGATAGAGCATTGGCGTACTAAGTCAAAGGCCCCGGGTTCGATTCCCGTGTCTAGGTGTCATTTTTCAATTTTCAGAATATGATATCAAGAAAGGTAAGCTTGCTAGCTTTTATAGTAAACGGAGGGTGTAACTAATTAAAAAAAACTATTTAAATGTGGCATGCTAGTTGGATAACGGGCCCTTAAACGTGCACCCCATAAAATAAAAAAGTAAAATATGTTATTTTTTAATAAAAGGACTAGGTTATTGTGCGGGATTGTAACGGCCACGTTTAAAATTCGTAACAGTCGATAGGATGGCCGGTCTCTCACACAAGAACACTGTGCGCGCGCTTGTTCACACCTTCCCGTGACGAGTTTATTCCGGGGCTTTTCAAAACGATTGCTTTGTTGCTGTTGTGTTAAAATGTGTGTTTCTTTGAAAGCTTTATTTTTGGTTGTCAAGAAAACATGAATAACCAGGTGTGAACTCAAATTGACACAGACGCTTAGCTTAAAGCGTTTAATTTCTAGTATGCAATTCTTTAAAAAAAATAATTTGAAATAAAATATTTTTATTTTATAGCCACGTATTTTTTAACAACCAGGCTATCCGCGCTTATTGTGAATTTTTTTACGTACGTATATAGTAACTTAAGCATGTAACTAAATCAAACCCACTTCGGTAGTTATGTGGTCTAACGCGCTACTCTTGAAGTAGACTAGACTGCCGATGACGGGGAGATCGAGGTTAGAATCTCTGTTGGGTGTACTGATTGGTTTTTTTCACACAAATGTAGGTACACTTCCTTTAAATATAACCTCCGAATCCCTAAAACAATTGGCGTAATTAGTACGTAAGCGTATAATTCACATTATGTTTTAAACGATTTTATCAACAGTGGCTGATAAACACGCTATGAACTTTTCAAAAATACTGGATCCACTAGCAAAATTTGAAAGCATATTCTATTATTCGACTTAACTGAGATAAAAGGTAATTGGAATCTTTTCGTTAGGCTGTAAAAATCATTTGATCATAAGGGTGATATAGAAAATTGAAAATAATAAGGGGGAGGGGGGTTGCATTAAAATAAAACCCTCTTTGATTGAATAAAATAGTAAGGCTTATACGATATCTATTACCAGAAATATTTGTAGTTTTGATCATGCATTCTTTAATAAATTGGTGTATTACTACGATATTTCTAAAGATGACAATCGGACCACATTGCATGATGGATCATCATCAGAGCTGCGGGCCGTACAGAATCGTGGATCGGGCCACAGGATTGTAATTCCTGTACTTAGGTTTACCTAAGTATGTAAGTAAAGTTTTAACTTCCTAGGTTTCTTTATTTGGAAGTTACAGAGTTAACACACACACATAAACAAATACATATTCTATTTTATTTATATGGGTGTGCATTGCGTTTTTAGAAGTTTAGTAATGTAGTGTGCCTGAATGTATACTCTCTCTTTAGGGAGCCGCCCTGTTGAAGACACAAATACTCACAATTTGATATTTATTATGAGATTGTAGCTTTGATGCTTCAAAACCACAACAAGAATCTTCAATTAACTTGGAATTTTCTCATGTGGCTATGGCAAAAAATAAATAAAAAATCAGTCAACTCAAAACGTAAGGTTGTTTATTATATCCAATTGGCATATATATATATATGTCAAATTTTAACTTAATTTTGATATGACCAATATTTTTAAATAACATACCACTAAAATTACGAGACAGCTAAATGTCTGCAATGAGTTTCAAGGCTGGGATTCTTTGTAGACTTCCAGAAATTCAACATTATATAACAAGTGGGTTGATTTCAAATATGGCTTATGACAAAATAAAGGTGTAAGATATCAATCAATATGTCCTGCTGGGAATAAAACCCTTCCATTTTAAGTTGTATGGGTTTTTTAACCATGAAAATATAAAGTTAGCTAATATTCAATGACATTTCACGCGAAGTGTCTTAGTTCTATGATCTAAGTTATTGTATTGGAACATAGAGCTATCCTTCCTCCAACAAATAAAAGTAATTTCTAACAGGGTCACAATATAACATTCTAAGATGGTTGAGGGTTGTTTTAGTGGTATTGAGGCCTCAGAATTGCCAGTTTCATGGAACATTTATCAGTAGCCGGCGCCCTTAAAAGCGTTATTTTCTGGCCTTTACCGGGACTATAGAGCACTAATAAAATAAATATCCCTAATTAAAACAGAACCAAGAAATCGCCTCAGTGTAACGAGGTCTGCAGTGCGCGCCACGGGCAGTGCACGACTTGGGAATGAGCACTTCCTCGTTTGGAGGAAAACTGGGACCACCCTTCATGCACATGCGCAGTGTAAGACAGATCACTCCTTTGTTGCTCGTCAAACGGCCTCCAGGGGTTCGTATCTCCAATATCTCCCCCCTCCCATTTTCCTATTAGCCCCTCGACCATATGATTGTGTCTGTTGATACAACAAACCAGCTCGTATCCCTGGCCGTATGGTCTAAGGCGTCAATCTCCATATATACTGGATTGCAGGTGATGGGGAGGGGTTTGAATCTCGACCAGGTGTATAAGGGAGGATGGGGTGTCCTCCTACCTTCCTCATATCGGACCCATTCGTGCAGACATGTCAAACTTGCGGCCTGATCCATGATTCTGTGAGGCCCACGGCCATTTTCAAACCAACATTCAACGCAGCCTGTTTCATGTTTTTTACCAGAGTTTTAAAAATACACTACTTGGGATTATGACATTTCGAAATTGGGCACTATTTGAGCAAATTTAGGAAGTGAGATTAATGTCAACCATTTTTACTCATAGCTCACCAGAAATCTTTCCCCAGAAATGGTTAATTTTACGCATACTTCATTTGAAATGTTTGAACAGTTTGTTCTTTTTATTATTTAAAGAAACAAACTCTGAATAAAATCATGTACGTATTTATCATTAATTATCATGACTTCAACACAAGACAGTCTACAAATATTGCTTTAAAAAAAATTAAACGTCTAAGTAAATAATAGAAAGTACGGTAAGTCTTGAAATTGTAAAGAATTTAATCTTATTTTTGTAATACAATTACAGTAAAACCTTGGATTGCGAGTAACTTGGTTTGCGAGTGTTTTGTAAGACGAGCAAAAATTTTCAATAAATTTTAACTTGATAAACAAGCGATATCTTGCAATACGAGTAGTACTATGGTTACGCTTTGTCTGCCGAGCAGTGTCATTGGATAGGGTCTCTGTTAAAGTCGCACAAAAAGAAAAATATTCCAGTGAGCCAACATAGAGCAATGATTCCATTAGTGACAGTGGAAGTCGTCTTAAACAATAACACACCTCCTCCTCTCCTTTCTCTCGTCTACCTCACACCAGCCACCATTAAATTTAATAAATACATTTGATTGCAGTACAGTTACATTTAAATAACGAAAATAAAAAAGGTATTAATCATTTTTAGATTAAATATTTTTGGGTTGTGGGACGAATCATCTGAGTTTCCATTATTTCTTATGGGGGAAATTCACTTTGATATACGAGTGCTTTGTATTACGAACACGTTTACGAAACGAATTATGCTCGCAATCCAAGGTTTTACTGTATGTAAAAAGTGAGTTTCTTTTACTTAAGGTAGTGACAATATTGATATTTTTTAATGCGGCCATGTCACTATTTTAAATACTAACAGTGGCCCTTATGGTTCAACGAGTTTGACAATGGATGACGATGGAAAAAAAACGGGAAATAAAAGCTGTATCTTGCCCCCTTCCCCCGCCCTCCCCCGTGCTTAGCGTCTTATTTCCTAACAAGCCTGTTCACATATTTATTCTAAAGGGCTAACGATGAGAAACATATATATTTATGCAATGTACCCACATTTGCTTGGAAGAGAGTAGGAAACTAATTAGGATAAGGAATCTTCTGATACCCAGCATCCACGTTACTGGAAAACTATATTAAACAAGACTGACGCTTTTATCCGCGTGTCCACCGGTGTAGGTATGTTCCATTATATGTATTATTGCAAGACGGTGTCACACTGTGCAGAGAGGAGAGGCGGACCTGTGTTTGAACAACCCATTGTTTTTGTCTAATACCCTCCCCCCCTCCTCCCTCCTTCTAGTCCACTAATGAACCGTGGCAGCCCCCCATGACGTCACCACATAAACCGCGACATGGCAAAAAAAAACTCATCTATAAAGATAGGTACACACGACACAAATTCTTGTAGGTACAAAAATCTGTGTGAGAAATTTAACAATATCTTGGGCACATCGATTGCATACAAGTTTTCCCTCAAGACTGTCCACACGCCAAATGCGATTGCATACAATATTGTGAGCAATATGGTAATTTCTTTGCTTATGTAGGAGTAATAACAGATATTAATAAAGCATTGCTAAATATACTGCATTTATTCTTTATATTTATTATGAAACAAAATACAACTTTCAATTGTAACTTTTTTTATTAATAATTTGATGCCTAATAAATACTTCACCATCAGGACCCGGAAGTTGATGACATTGCATCTTTTTTTTTCTGTGAAGTCGATTGCAATGGTAGCATAACTTGTATCTAAATACATTTTATGACCCTGATCTTAAAAAAATTACTTTTATTGTGCATATTTGATGGATTTTTACAGTTTATGGCATTTTGTGGCATATGTTTTTGGAATTCTCGGGACAATTTTTTTCTTGTTTTTACTCTTATCGTGCATTTTTTGTCATTTTTAGAATCATTACATAACAATCGTAACACACCACGAGTAAGTTTTTAATGCACAAATTCATTATTTCCATTTATTTGGAGCATTGGTTTTTTCGTGTACGGCCAGACATGAAACAATGAGTATAACCAAATGTTTTCTGACAGAACAGTATTTAGTAAGTTATTTTTAATAGGTATATTGGCCATACAATTTATTATTCGTTTCTTATTTTGCAGAATTTCACATACATTACCATAAGCAGACAAAAAGAACAAATTTTTATTTTGAATGGTTTTTGTTTAAGAGCAACGTTTGTATTTTTGAGAATACAATAAATGGGTTTTTATGTACATATTTTAAGTTTTTAAGGGATAGTTGAGCATAAATACACCATTTTAAAGTGCATTTTTAGCGTTTTTAAGGGCATCGACTTCCGGGGCCTGGTTATCATATGGTTCATTAGTTCACGTCTGGCAGACTGGCAGAAATAGCAAGGGGATATTTATTGTTAAGAATACAAATGTTATAAAGTAAAAATGACCGGCAAAGGACGTGTTTTATTCCCTGAAATTGTATACATTAAGTTATGCAAAGCAATCTTGTAACCTCTTTGGTTTCACACGACGCCATCTTTAGGTTACAATTTCTTGTACAACTTTTTGTATAGTGTGTACCGGGATTTAGATTCATTCCCGTTTATTCCGTTCCAAAATTGGTCATCATTAGTTCTTGTATATAAAAAAAAACTGTTTGTCGTTACGTTTTGACTGGCGGGTTGGATGAGCTTCCAGGAGGATTGATTGTTTTATATTCCGTTTACTTATGTCCCGTACACATGGGGGCGGAGGAGTGATTTCGTAATTAATTCATTAGACGTCAACTATTACCTTGAATGGGATTATTAGCGAAACAAGTAGTTATCATGGAAACTTGGGTGTCGTTTGGTGATAGTACAGGTCGTAGATGACAGATATATTCAATCACAGGTGCATGCGCAGAAGTAATACTTGTAAAACAAAACATCTCTGTTTATATATATTTAAAAAAAGGCTTGGGGTAAGTGGTTTTAATTATAGATGAGTCGAAACCTATATTTCTCTAATCATAATCTCAAATCAAAATTTAAATTCTCGAATCTTTAAAAATGTACAATTTTGGTTGAAGTAACTATATTAGAAATTTAATTTAAAAAATCTTTTAAGGCTTGGTGCCACTGACAAAATATGATATTTTGTTTGTAATGTCTATTACGTCATAAAAAAATAAAGATTACAATTTTTTAGTAAATTAATAATATAATTTTGTCATTTTTTGTGATTTTGTTACTCTGCCAACACAAGTTTATATAGTTCCTTTTACTAATTGCTTAAAATTGTTATTTGAGGTCGAGGTCTTAGTATTTATTGTTTTCAAGATTTTTTTTGTTGAGATTTTTACGAATCTCTAATCTCTTAAATACCTTGAGATTCAAGGAATTGAGGATTCGACCATCCCATCTCTAGTTTTAATTAATGTATTCTATAGCTTTATTAAATTGTTTAATAAGCGAGTTTTTCTCAAAATATACTCTTAAGTTTTAATTTATATATGCACAAACAATTTTCTTAAATAAATTATATTTTTGTTAATTATTATTATTATTATTATTGGGTGTTCTGTCTCACGACAGGTCTATTCCTTTTGTAAGTGAACTTAGACTACCAATGTGCCCCTCTGCCTCCTCCTTAAGCTCCCAAAATGTTCTTCTTTCCTTCAAGTCATCTAATCCAGTATTTGAGTATTCCTTATTCATAAGTTCCTCTTTCGCTCAATCTTTCATCCTATGACGTCGTGGAGAAGATAGTTCCTCCTAAGGATGTGTCCGATCCAGTTTGCTTTGTTACATTAACAATTTCCAAAACAAGGGTAAAACCAGTACGAATGTTAGTCACGGATAGTTTCTTGATACTCTCCATCATTCTTATTTCAGTACAAGTTTATCTACTGAATTTAGTATGAAAACACTACCCATGTATGTAGGGCATTAGAGAAGTTAGCCGAAACGTTCATCGTGAAAGTTAGAAACCAACTTAATCTAATAACTGCTTTGGTGGTCGCATGGTGTAGGAGTGACTTTAGAGATAGACTGGATTGCTGGTGATTGGAAGATCGAGTCTCGAATCTCGGTCGGATGTACTGAGAGTGGGTTTTTTCTAAGTGTTTTCTCAATTCCCTCCATGAAAATTCGGAAAAATGTCCTCTAATTTCAAATTTCCTCTCTCCTTAGCCAATAGTGTATATATGCGGCTAACCCGAACGGATATTAAGACTGGGTGCAGAAAAAAACTTAACCTAAAACAACCTTCTCTACTATGAGACTGACGTCATAGACCACGCTACCAGTGATTCTGGTTTTAAAAAAGGAATTCGAGTAATCAGACACGTCGTGTTCATTTTAAATCGACCAAATATTATAACAATCGTCTATCTCGCTTTCCCTCAGATCCAGTCTTGAATTAACACACTTTACGAGCTTTCTATTCTATTCTGAGTTTCATTGAGTTGAACATTCCATTCAACTACCTGTCCTTGGCGGTCGCGACCTTATAAAGAAAACGTTGAAAGAGGAACTAAAGAACAGTCCAATTTTCGTAGGAGAATCATATCTGACGGTTATAAAAACTACTAGCTCTAATTTCATGTATTTATAAGTCAAGTAGTGTGATTTGCAGGGGTCAAGTTTGATAAATAGTTGTTCTAATACTTACATACAGTCTGATCCTATTAACTACTTTGCCTACTTGGATATTTATTTCGAAACTATTTTGCAAAGCGGGTTGCATCTTAACTTGACGCACTTAAACACTAACACATTTATACGCCAATGTACAGAATAGAGAAAGAGGGAAGAAAATGAGAAGCTCATCCTGAAAGTAGTCTTGTCTATCTGCTGATAGCCCTTCCCCTCTTCCTCTGACGGGTTTATGCAGTCACTTTAATATTTTCGCCTTGAAAACATCGACATGCTTTTTAATTTTACCTTTTTCTTGTTTCTTCTTCTAAATAGATACATCCTACCACGTACTTTTTTAATCCACATCTTGGCAGGGAAACTCCTACATAACATTTTCATGACCAAACCAAATAGCCTAAGTTGTAGAGGATTTATAAAAAAAAATACGTTTACAAAAAACTATTTAGAAATAAAATAACTATCTTGTAACACTGTAGAACTATTTTTTGAATTACTTAAGAATTTAGGTTTTTTGTTTCAACGTTATATCTCTAAGACTCGCTAAATAAGACGTAACTTCATTATAACGTGACGTCATTAAGAAGCCGGTTTATTGAAAACTAGAAACTCATGTTGCCACATTTACGGAAATATAAATAATACAATTGTATTTACATGCTTGGTCCATTTAATTAAGAATGTAAAGACAAACTATACAATAATCAAAAAGTAAGAATTACTATAAGCTTTTGATAACTCTTTAGAAGAAAATCATAGTAAATAAATAAAATAAGATATTTCTAGAATGCCAAATTTTAGTGACTTTCAAATGATGTTGGCGGTCGAAAGGTCCTATAAAAATCAGGGTTTAGGATGTTATCAATTCTGACCACAAAAAAAAAGTATGTTTGTATTTTCTAAAAGGTCCTTCTTATCAGAATCTTTCTATAGAGGCATAATCTTTACGAAGAAGATTATTCGTAAAATTTAATGATAAATATTGCAAAGAGAAAGATTTATAAACATGTAAACAGTAACCACCTACTTAGTGATTGCCAATCTGTCTTCCGGCCTGCCCATGGCACATGTACAGTACCTCTCATTAAGGTAACTGATGATCTACATCTTGCGATGGACAAGCGACATGCAGCAACACTAGTAGTCCAGGAATTTTGTCGAAAAAAACAGGTAAACCCGGACAAAATTCGGAGAAAGCTGAAAATTTCAGGATCAGCTCAGAATTACATGCCTTACAACATAACAAAAGTCCCCTAAAATCCAAGGCTTGGCTTTTTTTTTATAGAAGACCCTGAAGTTCTAAAAGTCCATAAATACCTAGAAATCGTTTTAAAGCGTGCAAAAATTAGAAGAACGCTGAAAATTTCAGGATCGACTCAGAATTATATACTTAACAACACAAAAAAAGTCCCTAAAAGTTCGAGGCATGGCTTTCATGGCAGAAGACCTCAAAGTTCAAAAAGTCCATAAATACTAATAGATTATTTTAAGGTGGGAAAAAATTATAATAAAGCAGAAAATTTCAGGATTGACTCAGAATTATATGCTTTACAACATATTAAAAAGTCCCTTAAAGTCCGAGGTTTGGATTATTTGGTAGAAGACCCCAAAGCTCAAAAAGTCCATAAGTACCGCACTTATAAATTGTTTTAAAGCGGGAAAAAATTAGCGGACCACTGAAAATTTCAGGATCGACTCAGAATCACATGCTTTACAACATATCAAAAGTCTCCTAAAGTCCGACGCTTGGCTTTTATGGTAGAAGATCCAAAAGGTCAAAAATGCACTAGTAAATTAGCCTCCAAGGCATAAATAAAAATGAGTTTCAATCGTGTCCCAGCTAAATTCATCCCCAAGTGAATTTCTTAAAGTTAAACACACACAATTCTCTCAACTCATTAATAAATTTAATATTAGAGTTTATTTTTCAACATATACTAATTAGGTAGTCCACGTTTTCTTCACTATCCATAGTGATAGACGGTGAAGGGTAGTTGCTGCACACTTCTCCCGAACAGCGACACATTGAAGAGCACGCCAGCCCTCTCTTCTTACATTCGCAACCTTCCTTGCAGACACAACAGATAAGAGGAGATGCAGGAGCTTTTCTGGGACTGGAGGGAGAAATATCATGACAGGAACAAGCTCCTATTAACACATCAAGACGAATAATTCGAAATTTTGCAATTTTCTTTCAAATATATTATTTGAATTTAGATCAAATAAATTATTATTATTTAGCACCGCGTCTTACTACCCGTTCGGGTTATATGCTTAAGTAATAATTACACTAATGGATTAGGAATCGCGAAGGTTGAATTTTTAAAGGAAGTGAACCCGCATTTGCGTGGAGGAAGAATGGAAAACCATTTAGGGAAAACCACCCCAATTCACCCAACCGAGATTCGAACCTCGATCTCCCCGTCCTCAGAGGTCTGGCTCAACACAACTGGCGCGTTAGCCAACTACGCCACCGAGGCGGGTAAATCGAATAAATTAAAATGTAAGCAACAAAAAAAATTCCTCTTTAATAATATATTTACCTTTCCAGTAAGCTGCCAGCCCCAGTCCTTTGGTGTGAGCAGATTATCTAACCACTGTTGCACCTGCAGATACACTCTAAGTGAGTGTCGACGGGCAGCAGCACTGGTGGAAGCACGGCGATGTCGAAAGTAGCTGTGTCTGATGAGCTACAGTTTGGACACATATTTTATAATGCAGCTCGTCTAGGGAGTTGCAGTTTTCTTTTTTGTTCAGAGACAAAATAAACAGTTCTCCCGCTGAAGCTACTTCATCAGGAGTATCAGAAGGATTATTGAAAATCAGCACCTTTCTGGACAGCACTTTATCATTTTGGAGGAGGTCAGAAGCCAATTTCTTTCCTTTTCTGAAAAGGATAGATACCATATCACAACTTGTCATTGCATGAGTAAACAGGGGGGTGTTATTTACAGGACCTAGATCTTCTTGGAGCTCCACGATATTGTGAATTCTATCAGGTAGCGAGCTGCAGCTTAACCCCACTAAATCACAAGCAATGCTTATTGGGACATCAAGGCTCCTGCCAAAAGTAAACAGCTCTACCCTTTCCAGTATTTTACTTAATAACAGTGTTATACCATTTAATGCACAAACAAATAATCTAGGCATACTAATGAATGCAAATCTCACCTGGATAAATCAAATTACCAAAACTTGTAAAAAAAAACCTACGCTGCTCTTCATACCCTAAAAAGGGTCAAAAACTTTCTTCCGTCTCTCTCTTAAAGTTATGCTCGTCCAAAGCTTGATATTCCCATACTTGGACTACTGTGACATTGTTTATAGTGACCTAACTGAAGAGCTTGCACAACAAATACAACGACTACAGAATACATGCATTCAATTTATTTACAATCTTAATTACCAAGACCACATCTCTAAATACTTTGACAAACTGAAGGGGTTACGACTAAATGAACGGCGGACACTTCACTCCCTCAGTCTCCTACACAAGACATTACAGACTTACTCACCGCATTACTTAGGAACCAATTTTAAACTACTAAAGAATCATCAGCAGCTTAATACACGTGCTAAAAACTCTACCCTTATAAACATCCCTATTCACAAATCTGAATCTTATTCTCGTTAATTCACAGTTGCAGCGTCGCTGGCGTGGAATGCGCTTCCTCCCACAGTAAGGGAGTTGAATGGGTTGGCTGCTTTCAAATCAGCAGTCAAACGAAATATTATTTCTAAGAGAATCTAGCTCTTCATTCTGTTGTAAACATTTTAAATAAAACTGTTTACAAGTAAATGTTGGAGTAATTGTATGAATCGAGAAATGAATGGAAGAATGGGTGGAGGTAATCTAACGATTATATTTGAAATTTTAGACAGTCATTTTATAATCACTATTGTTATTATAAGCGTGTTTGGTTTAATTGGTTAACTGTAATACAAGGTAAACTAGCCTTAACTTCGCCAAAATGTTGCAAAATAAAGACAATAAATAAATAAAGAAAGAAAATGAAAGAACATTGACATTATTTAATACATTTACAGTAGCGATGCGTAAGACTCGAAAATATTTTGAGCAGATGAGAAAAAAAATCCTCGATCTCGTTTCGGAAAGTTAAAAATGAATCTCGAAAATTAGAGAAATAAAAATTAAAAAAAAAACTGCTTTAATCTTATTTACAAACCAAACAGAGACTTCCCGAAAATAGGCATTTCTTTTCCCCAAAAAACAGTCTTCATTAAGAAATGTTGTTGTTATAAAATATTGTTTATCAATATCAACTGTTACACCTCAAAATTAAATTATAAATGGTATACATTGTAATTATCACAATTTTATTAATTTCATCTAAAATGTGCGTGCGTCTTAATTGTTTGAATGGAATTCAGGATCACTCACTCGGTACTGAACACCTTTTTTTTTTACCAAGACATGATTGAAAAGTCATATATGAATAATGTAAAGCATACCATGACCCATAACCAGAAGAATGTCTCATTGAAGATGCTAGAAGTACCCACCGCCCACAATCATCTAATATTCCACATAATAAGTATTCAGTCCTGAGTGAATCACCCTGTATAAGATAATACAAAGTAAGCGCCAGCCAAAATGTCAAAAGCAACTCTATAGAGCTAAACTATTTACTTTAATATACATTAGTTATATTTTTGTACTTTCAAAACAAGTTTACTGTCTCTTTCTAGCGTTTCGAAATGTTTTCATATCCTCGTCTCGATATTGTCTCGAAATGAAAAAGTGGTTCTTGCACATACCTAATTTATAAACAATGCATGAACCTCCTAACCAACTATGTTACTAATGAATGGTTAAAATTTACAGTTGCTATCTCTACATTGTTTGTATTAAAATGAACTATTTGTTTGCAGCTGTCTGTCGATAATCAACTTTATGTGTATTGTTATCTCCGATACTAACAAGGAAATCATTCAAAACAATGAGGTCGACAACCTATCAATCTATGTATAGTTGTAATCTATGCTACATGCAACGTAAGTGGTCGCCTTAAGATCACATCTCACGTCTGATTATCAGGGAACTAGGTACACACTTGCGAATTGCGATCGAACAAAAAAAAAAGAGTATTGAAATTCGATTTTCTGTGGCTTCCACTTGATACAATGAAACTGGAATCAGTTAAAAAAGTTGTTTCATTTTAAAATAACTATTTTTAAATTTTGTTGTATTTTTTAACCATGGTAAAACGTTTTCATTGCTCTTAAATGCCCCTTTTTTATAAAGTAGAATACAGAAAATTGCACTACGATGCTACGCCTGTATCGAGCTGTATTATCTACACAACTAGGTGTTTTCTGTGGTCACACAGTCTTTTGAGACATTTTGTGTCGAGTAAAGCCAGCTAATAGAGTTTGATTTGTCCTTTTCTCATACATAGAGAAACATTTCTTGAAACTTGGATGGCTCTAGATTCTATTTGGAAGCTTTTAAAACTGTAATTTGAGTTCAATACGTAATCCAACAATTAAAAAAACGCGTCTACCTACCCATCTGGGATATACGCATACATTAATAAAGATAGTGTAATAGGTATGCGGAAGGTATACTTTTAGAGGATATGTACCCGCATTTCCGTGGAGAGATAGTGGTAAGCCATTTAGGGAAAACAACCCTCAGTACGCCCGGTAAGGATTCGAACCCTGATCTTCACGTCACCGCCAATCGAGTCTAACACAAGAGTGACGCGTTAGACCATGCCATCACCGGTGAGGATATAAATATATGTATTTTAACAATGCTTTGTACATTCCTTAGCATTATTTTATTTGTTTTAATGTATTTTCGAAGTTGAAATCTAGACTATGAGCTGGATAAAAACTGAGACTTGTATTTTTGTAATGAAGTAACATTAAACTGTGTACGAAATTCCTTTTCACCGCAAGAAATCGCGGTCCTGTTGAAAATAAGCAGCTGTTTCTCAGAACTCAGATTATCCGGAATAAATGGATGCAAGGACGCAATTTATGTTTCCCGCGTAATGAATAGTTATCCAGTTATCCTATGAAATATCACCGCTAACTTGTATCTTGTTTTGACATCAATTTATCGTCTTCAAAAATGTGCCCAAGAATGGTTTCAAGTTTCTTACGTCTTGGAAACTGCACCTACAATAACTCTTTTGAATTATTTATGTGGTTTTTTTTTTCTTCTTCAGAAAAACTTAAATAATTTTCAAAATTACCAGTTCTTAATTTTAAAACCAACATTGTTTAAGACCTTTCCCAGTATTTGCATTTTTTCTATAAATAAAGTTTTACAATAATTGAAATTTTAGTGCTTAATATTTAATATAAATACGGTCCAGTTCAGTATTTCCCAAACTGTGGTACTCGTATCACCAGGGGTACGCGGTGAACCACTTAGTTCTATTATTGAAAACATATATTTTTTAAGAATAGTAAGTTCTATAAACTAAATACCGAAACCAGCTTTGGTGGCCACATGGTCAAAGGCGCTACTCTCGCAATAGAATAGACTGCCGATGATGGGGAGATCATGGTTCGATCTTAGTCAGGTGTATTGAGGGTGAATTTTCCTAAATGGCCTACCACTATTTTTCCATGCAAATGTGAATACACTTCCTCTATATTCACCCTTCCTCATCACAAATTCCTTAGAGTAATTAGTACATAAGCGTATAGCCCGAATGGGATTTCAATTAAAGCTTGGTTAAAATTTGAAATGACCACGTATACTTTACAAGTTAGTAGATTTTTTTTAAATATATAAACACATATTCGATCCCCGGCTCTTCCAAAATGTATCTGTGGGTCTGGAACGGGGTCAAACTCAGCCTCGTGAGGACAAATGAACTTCTTGAATTGAGTTTTCCGCGGCATCGCTAACAGCAGGGTATGTTGATGTAAAATACAGGGCTACCGACTGTTGTACTCAGTAAATCCCTAGGGAAGAGTGGCAATAAGTTTATGAAACGGGTACTGCACTGAAATGGATTCATAACCTGCTTAGTTATCTGACCAGGAAAATGACACGCTCCTTTCTGACAAACTGATGTTACGGAAAATACACAGCAGAATAAGGAAAAAGGAAGCAGCTGCAATGAAGCAGAAGACTGATATAAACTTTTTAAGTGATGTGTCTATTTTGGGTGTACTGTACATTGATTTAAACTTTTTTTTTATTATCTTAGTACGTGAAATATAATGATGTGTTCATAAAAGCAATCACGATAGGTGAGTACTAGGTTGAAATTAATGTGCTACAATCTCTTGTTTTACTAGATATGCGGATTATCCGCTATTTTGGGTTATCCACGACACTCGTCACCTCCATTACCACGGATAATCGGAAGATAGCTATATATATTATACTACTATAAAACCACATGGCTGACTCACTCACTTCCAGATGAGCTAGAAACTTGAAATTTGGCAAGCTTATAGCTTCTAGCCTGTAACCGACGGTAAAATTCCAAAAAGTTAAAAAAATTAGTTTTTAACCCTCGAAAAAAAATTCCAAATGGCGGAGTAGCTTTAAAATCTGTGCGGACCTATCTTTGGATCTCTCTTGTGGCTAAACGGTAAGACCTATCAAAAAACGAATTGCACAAACAGCTACGGATTTGGCGAGATCCACAAGTTTGGTACTATTACTTTTTGTCGTATCTCCATCGGTTATACCTTAGATAGATATTTTTTGATTTTAGGTACTATAGCACATTTTCCACAATTTTTTTGATTTTCTGGCACACTTATGGGATAGCTAGAATCATAAAATTTGGCTGGCATATTGGCACATCCAATTGCCATAAGCGTGCCAAATTTGATGATTCTAGCTGCCCTTTAAGTATGGATAAACTAAAATAATGCGTGAAAAATACAATTCAATACCGGTAACTTTAGGTTGTTAAGTTCAAAACAACGCTGGAATTACATTAGTGTTACATCCACTTTCAAAGGAAACTCAATGTTAAACGAGTATTGTTACGGGGTACGGGACTGGAGAAATTTAGGAAACATATGGGGACATATAAAAATGCAAGTATTGTCTACTTAATTGCTTATTTTAAAACCATGAACTCATGGTTTTAGAAAGCACACTATGTAGTTTTCTTAAAAAACTAAAATATTAAAAGAAATTTAAAATTGAGAGGCTTAACCTTAATTCTACCTAACTAGGATGTAATAAAATATTATTATTATTATTATTATTACATAATTATGGACATATTTACACGCTCAGAAAGATTCAAAATGTTTTCCCCTCTTATTTGTTAGCACGTAGACTAAGGCGTTAGTCTCATCTGATGTGGTTTAGAGGTGACGGAGAGGTTGGAGTTTGAATCCCTACCAGGGGTATTGAGGCTACTTGTCTCTGAATGGCTCACAAATTTACCAATACGAAAACGCGGGTAGATTTTCTCCAAACTTTACCTATCTATGGGTAGTGAAACACAGTGGAGAAAAAATATTAAATACTAATAACTGACTCGTGACTTTTGAATTCAAACTCAGATGTTTTGGGATGGATTCTGAGACGTCCGACACACTATCCGTGCGTCCAACCTTGCATAGGTTTGCATAATATTCAAGTGTGTTTTGAGAGGATGTCCAAATTTGTTTTCAATTTTATAATTTAAACAAAAATGTGTTTATACTAAAAGCAATCTTTCACTCGTCCAACTGTTTTTTTTAATTCAACTCAGTCTGTTTTGATACATGGCGCCAACTCTGTGAGTGTAATTACAAGCCACGTCCAATGATTTATTCAGTTAACGAATGTGGACACATAAATATTAAATACAATATATGATATTTTATTCCCACAAAATAAACACAAATTAAGGCCATTACTTCCTAAATTTAATTCGTTGGTCTGGGTGGATATAACATATTTATCTGTGTTATTGGCCGTTCCTATGGCTCTGAGGTTAAAGAGAGAGAGCACGAGTCTAGAAGATCATGGTTCGATTCCAGGTGATGTTGATGAATACATTTACTATAGGCAAACAGCAATCCAATTAGTAGATATCCAGTTTATATGGTACTATCTATTATATTAGATGTACTATTCCGCTAGTTTAATTTATAATTCATATGTATTTATGAAATGTGTATTAAATAAACTCATTTACCCATACAGCTCTCTTTTTTGTGTGTGTGTGATTCAAACGAGAATATAATAAAATGTTGTGACGCTATGAATAATTATAGAAAGAAGACGGAGGAAAAAGAGAAAAAGTTTTCACTACACGAAATAACCACAGTTGTAAATCATACGATTATGGTTATTAACTTATTACGAAAAGGATTATGCAGGTGAACATGTTTAAATGCTGTGAATTCTACTCAAAAAGAGAGAGACATTTTACAACATTTATAGTCCACTTAAACAAGATATTTTATTTTGAAGGTGAGACGAAACTTCTTTGGTGTGGCCAAGAGAAAAGAGGCGTTTAAGTAACATCAGCTTTTAAGTTCTTTTTCCTATAATTTAAAAGGTGAAATTGGCCCTTAAGAAACCAAGAACTAAGGTATATTCTCCACATTCATCGATGGGGCTTAGTACAAGAATTAGTTGTTTGACAAAACCTAACATTCAACTACAAATTTTAGTTAAATTTATAGCTTTGTTGTAGGTGTGTAGCTGACACCTTGTACAATATATGTGTATTTATACACAAAAAAAAACTTATTTGTGAAGTTACGCAGAGGTTTTATTTATAACAGAAAATATATTAAAACAGGAGTGCTACTTTATTAAGCTATTTTTTTTTATTCGCGAAAGTAAAAATCAATGCCTTTAATAAAAAGAAAATATAAATGTGGCTAGCCAGTGTTCTCATACATAAATTTTTCAGAACACCAATAAAATTATCTCGCGTAGAATCGTCTATTCTAGAGCCACCATATTTCTCATAAGCTATTCTTATTTCCCATAATTTAAGATGTTTATCAGTGAAAAATATCCCCCCTCCTTCTCTCTTCCCCTACTCCCATAAAACCCCCCCTCCCCAGCATCCAGTCAGAGATAGTTGTGTCTTTAGAGAATAGCAGCCGACTCCACGGGGGCAAGGGGGATTGGCCATACCGAAGCTTCCTTTGGCGCGATACACAAGAACGTCATTAAAATACGACAAGAAGTTTTTACCCTGCAGTGGCGTACACAGAAACATACTTTGTGGGGAAAGGGTGGAATACAAACTATCAAAACTATTATTTGTATATTATATAACTATTGGGGATTTTAAGGAGTACTTTTAAGGTGCATAGGGGCTTAACGCTTTGAATATTTAGTATTAAACCTGTTCTTAAAATATAGCCAATGCTTCAGTGCCCCATATTTTAGCTACTCTCGTATGAAGAGAATTGTAAACGTGAGCATTTTAGACCTCTAGATAATGATGAGTCTTGAAGTTAAATGAGGCCCAAACAAAAAAAAAATGGGGAAAATCTTAGTTAAGATTAGTTGATTGATTTTGGAGGATTTTAATTTTTTTCTAAAATGGTTTTAACAATTTTGTTTGAATTAATAAATGGGTAGTGTTTCACATGACAAATAACAGTTATCTTGTTTTTAGGGAAGCATTTGTTTAAGAATAGTTTACTAATGACTGATTTTTGATAAATTTGAAACCTTTTAAAAATGGCTCTGATGATTTGGTTAAAATGTGAATATTGGAAATTTTTTTCCTGATAAATAATATTAACAATTTGTTTTTCTTAAAAAAATCTTTTGAAGGTAGTCTGATAATGAGTGATATTTGAGAAATTTAAAAAAAAATAGTTTTTACGGTTTATTAAACAATTCAAATGTTTTTCAAAAAATTTACGATTCTGTTCAAAACTTGTAATTGGAGATTATTTAAAATGGTAAAAAATAAAACCTAAATTTTTATTTTTCTGAATTAAAAATTAATATAGTCTAGGTATTGTTTACTTAGACAGATTCTAGAAAATTAAAAAAAATCGAAAATGATCTTTAAAATTTAGTTTGATATGGGTAACTGAGAATGGTTTTTTCCTAATAAATATGACACTATCTTTATTTTTACAAATATTAACAAATTTAGGAGGGCTTAAAAATTATTGATCTTTGAAAATTTGAAATTAAAATAAAGTTTGAAACAAATTTGTTTAAAATGTATAGTTATAAAGAATTTTTATCATGATTAATTAACAAGACGATATGTTTGTTTTCCCGAGGACAGCTTACGGGGTAGTTTACTAAAAACAAAATTTTGATAAAAGACATAAGAAAGTTTGTACAACTTTGTCTTAAAATTTATTTATTTTTAAGTCTTGAGAAGAGGTTACCCGTTACTTAAGCCAATTTCAATTGCTATACTGGTACTTTGGTCCGTAAAATGACCAGGAATTGATATTCAAAAGATAAACATTAGTTATTAAAAGCCTGTGTTCAATATTTGGAAATTAATGGTGCTGAGGCTAGTTTTTAATTGTTTTTAACATTTTACAGCATTTTTACTTTCTCTCGACACCTCAGAGAGAAAATAATGTGATTTTCAAAAAATCGAACTCAAGTTTTTTAATAAATGTCAACATTTCATGAGCCCTGAAACCAAAAAAGTAGTTTTCGCGATACCGTCTGTTTGTACCTCAGGCTAGAGCTGAAACTATTTTACAGATTGGGCTATAACTTGGTTTCTGAGGTTTTCATAATGTTCCCTCTAGAGGTTTTTGAAATTAGATATCTAACCCTAATTTTAAGAGTAGTTTACTAAGGGCGAAAAGAGAAAAGGTAAATTTTCTCGAAATTCACTTTAACGATTTTGAATAAATGTTATATCTAGACACTGTTTATTATTATAAATAAGATGAAAATTCTCATTTTCTCACGAAAATGAATTTGAGAGTACTTTGCACGAGGGACATTTTCCAATTTTGATAATTTCTCCACAATTACTTAAGATACAAAATAACTTTTCAATGTAAAATTGTAGTAGGCTATTAAAGATCAAAATGTTTTCTTTAAAATATATCTTTCCAAAACCAATAGTTTCTGAGGTATAAACAATAAATACTTTTTAATTCAGGTTTTTGAAAATGAATTTGACTCTTATGTTCTTTGGTGTTTCCCTTTTTTCAATTTTCCTGAAACAGTGTTCCTAGTTCCTAGTGCCATAGATTAAGTAACAATGTATATTATTTCATTTCTGATCTTTGGTGTAATGTTTCTACAACAATGTATAAATACCTAAACTATTATTTCCTTTCACAAATCTTGTGCGTTTTTAGTAAATGTCTATTTTAAAATAAACAAGGGAGAAATTCTGGTCGGTGCCCTGTACCATCCATTTTGGTTTGGTAAACATTAATTGTGCTCACTGGATAAACATATTATGGTTATAAAGTAAATATTATTGAGGGACCTACCTTAAAATTATTAGTAGGTCCTACTATAAAAAAATTTTACTTTCAATAAAAATGTGATAGTAATTTTATACAGATATAACATTATTAGAAGGGCGCGTAACTAGAATTGAATTTTGGAGGGGTGAGCGCAAAATAGCG